>JAWQUT010000081.1:2229527-2254940 GCA_033807755.1 Ellobium chinense | reverse complement strand
AACAAACTACTACATCTACCATCTCAGTATGAGAATTACAACAAACTACTACATCTACCATCTCAGTATGAGAATTACAACAAACTACTACATGTACCATCCCAGTATGAGAATTATAACAAACTACTATATATGTGTACCATGGCCTTTAGTGTCACTCGCCTCACACATCACTTCCTCCATCTACTTACCCTCGTTAACACGATCATAGTCAAAGTATCCGTTGACAGCTTGGCATCTCCTCTGTATACAGCCGATGTTGTAGGTGTCTCCGACGGGGTGGCAGCTGCCGTCACGTTCACAACCTACATTATTAAGAACAGGGGCGTTGACGATATCATTTAGAGATAGGTAACCAAGACCATCGTCATCACCACAGTCATAGATTTAATCTTCATAACAATCACCATCCCTACCACAACCACTGCCACCACAACCACCAGCTGTACGAACAGCACCACCACCAAGATCACATTCACAACCACCAGCGCCTTTGTCAGCGGGTCACTGTCAGCAACCTCACTACCACCATCATAACCTATCAACATCATCATCACCACCATCATCACCACCAGCTCTGTCACCATTTCACTAATAATCTTACCATGCCACTGCCTTCTCCATATCCATTATCACTGCACTTATTCCATTAATTTTCACCACATAAACCACCACCATCTGTATCGTCTTCATCATCTCCACCTCCACCATTACCACAATCACGACCATCGCTGCCGCCATGAACAGCACCATCATCACCACCATCATTACCACTATCACCACAACAAACGATCACCATTACCACCTCCACAATCACCAACAATATCGCCATTTATTAAAAACTAAATATGATTCTGCCCAACCACATTAAACTTTTTGAAAAATGTATAATGGCTTTATTGAAAATAGTCAACGTTTTGTGCTTAACACATTTTCACGACCAACAATATCACCATCATTATCTTCATTACAATTACCACCACTATCACTATCACCTCTGTCGCCATCACCACTTCCATCTGCACCATCATTGTGACCACCACCGCTGTCTGTCACTATCATCACCCCTACTACCATCATCGCTGCCATCTCTTCTGTCATCATCATCATTGTCATCATTGTCACCACCAGTAGCACTCACCATATTCCCCCGGGTGGATCTCCCCATCCTTGCAGAGATATTTGACACACGGTCCAGTCATAGGCAATGTGAACATGTCACCGTCATTGACGGTTTGGCCGTTTGCAGTACATTGCTTTCCAGGCACTGTAGAAGGAAAATATTTACTGTAGGACCTCACCAACATCAATTTCAAGAAATCTTCCCTTACAAAAGACCTCTGCAGTATTTCTCCATAGTCACGTCACAAGTATAAAAAACAACACAATGTACGATTATGCACTTTGGCATGCAGTCAACCATGTGAAATAGCGAAAGAGATGCAGTGGAGCTGCACACTAAGGCAAATTTAATACAAACTTATCCTCATAAAAAAAAAAACAACATTGGATATTGAACACAACAGCTTGTGCACCTCACTGCTTGCACACTAAGATTTTTTGTTATGCTTTCACTGCGCCTAATCGCACCGCAATGCATTTACCGTAGAAGACATCTTGAACAGAGAGGCGTTGGAATATGTTGCTTCTCAAAATGTCAGTCCCTGATTCAAGGAAGAGAAAAGTTCCTACCGTCCAAAAGGCTAGAGTAGGGCGCACGATATAATATCGTCTATGGTCTCTTCCTCTCAAATCTATTATATTTATGTATATTATCTTGCCAACTTTGAGAGTTGCACATGAAATAGTGTGGATTTGTATACAGGACTGACAGGCTTAGCCATAGATTTTCCCTTTTATTTATAACATGCATTTAATTTTAACATGCCATGACATTACCTGACGGCGTGTTTTTTCCTCGTGAGACAACACATTTATGACAAGAGTCCGACATGAGTGAAAAGTAGGACATGATAGATGAGCTGACCCAGGTCAAGGTTTGACTAAGCTTAAGAAGATAAGGATCTACCTGGCCATAATGAAAACTGGATCATGCTGTTATTGTCAGAGAAATGATACAATGTCATAAACTTGAAATGTTCCATAAGTGCAGCTGTCACCATGATTTCGCAATAGCCAAGAGAATATTCAGTAAGACATTAAAAAAAAAAAATGGAGGTTTTCGAGTCAATCCCTTCCGAGGCAGGAAAAAAAAAGTAAATCATCAATAGGAGGATACTTGGGAGGTTTGATATACGTTTGGTTCAATCTTTTTAAAGGGTCAAGACGTCAAATGATTGAAACACTTGCTATAGAAACTTCTATAACTTCCTCTGATGATCTTTTGATTCTTTTTGCCTCATTCTCAGAGTGACAGAGTTTCCTATCTCTGGTGGGTTCGGTCTGAGTTTGCCATGTCGATATGAGAGTTCCTTTTGAAAACATTCGTAAATGATCTTCTTAGAGTTTTAACACACGAAACAAATAAAATAGGGAGTTATTATCGAGTCGTTCAAAATAATCTACTCCGCCTTTTCCCCCAAACCTGTCTCTTTCTTTTTTCCCATTTATTTTGTCCAATCCAATTCTCTGTTTGTTCTCCATCTCTTCTTCATTTCCTGTCTAGCCTCTCTCTCTGTCCAGTTCTATCTCCGGTATAACACGGTACTATCTTTCCTTTTAGGTCTCCCTAGGTCTTGCTTAATATTTTTCTCTCCTTCTCTCACTCACTGCCCCTCTTTCTCCCTTTCTCCGTCTGTCCCTATCTCTCTCTCTCTCTCTCTCTCTCTCTCTCTCTCTCTCTCTCTCTCTCTCTCTCTCAGTCTACGTCTTGACCAACCTTGCCGGACTTGGAAGCCAAGAGCTCCGCCAAAGAAAGCAACACAGGAAATGGTCAACACTATTCTGAAACAGAAGAAAATTATGTACAAACATTAAAAATGATAAGAGCAGAAGATAGTAGATGTATTCGTGTTCTAAATAATGACACCTTAGATCTTGGCACAATGTGGAATATCTGAAAGTCTTCAAGTAATGGAACACAAATTCAATGATAAAATTCTTGTATGAAATAGATCATTTTTTTTCTTTAACAGTATCTTACAAATGACAAAAAAAAAAAACCCACAAAAAAAACCCAAAACTGAGTGAATAAATGTTAATTAATCTGTCACTTAAGAATAAGACGTCACTTGGATACAAAAGTCCGATAAATACAACCCTGACCGAAATTCAGACTTTAAAGTCGTTAGGTTGCCAATTGTGCATTTTGTTTCAAAATTTCAGATCTCTAGTTTAAATTTATTTTTTTTTAATTTGCCTAAAGGAAACGACCCCTTTACAACGGGGGCACAGCCAAACGGGGTTATTCGCTTGTGCGTCCAATATAAAGAAAACTTACTTAATTATAACTTAATACATAATTCTTTGCACATAGTGCTAATTAAGAGCATAAAGCGTTAGGAAATCTTCTCGTAAAACATTTGAACATTTCATGGCACGATAGGACAATGTGAAATATTTCTGTATACAATTCACTGCTAGTAAGACACAAGAATATTGCACGCACTTATTCAAACATTTCACAAAATGGCAGTCATGAAAAAGCCCGTATTCTTTGCCAGCATGAGCCAGTGTCAGACTTTTGTACCAAGCAACGTCACTGACAAAGCCTTATAACACTCCTGTTGTTGTTTTTTTTTTTTTACTGAGGCTCAGAAAGTTCCAGTTCAACAGACTGAATTCTTTTGTGTATTAACCGCATAACCAGCAGGGGCTTAATTTCAAAGACTTGCTTTCTTTAGTGCATTTTCCACCTAAATGAGACAGTTATAAAATTCTTCTGTAAAATTTATATTTTGGCATTCATCCGGGTATCGCACTCAAACGGCAAAGGATCACGGGAACACGTATCATAATTATGCTACATTGTCATATTAGTCTCAATATTTGTCCACATTGTGGCTTTGCTGGCTTAGATTCATGTTCACATTATTTTCTCCCGGATGTTTTAAAGCTTAAAGTTTCTACTAAATCTCCTGTAAATTATTTAACACATATGTCATCATTATAAGAGATTCTAAAGTCTGTAACAGCAAAGACAAGCTAAGACTATGACAATGGCTGTGGCTTACCGAAACATGTTTACCAGAATCTCCAAGGCTCTGACACGAGTATTACTCACGGCGGCAATTAAATATCTGCCAGGCCACAGCTAATTGACTGGAGTTTTTATTTTCAGGGCAAAGTATTCAATAAAAATGAGGAAAGCTGTTGTATTTTGCCTTAGTGTGCTTAAGGCCTGTAGCTATTGACAAAACTTCACCAATGAATCGACTGCCCTATTGCTTATCTTGTCCCAGTTGATAAGACATCTTCCGTAAGGCCTTTCATAATGCACAGCGTCATAGGCAAAGTGGGGCATGTGAACACGTACTATAGAGGTCAGGCAAATCTAGTTACTGTGCCTGGCTGATATAATCTTCCATCTGTCTTAAAACAGGAAAAGTGACATTTTCGTGACAAGTCAACGTGATTCAAGAGGTAAAAAAACACAGACTATTGCTGTGGTTGCTATTTTATGGTCATTTATTTTCTTCCTGCAGTTTTAATCCTATTCGGAGACCAACAAAGAAAGAAGGGAAAGACTTTCTCTTCATCTAATGGCTAAGGCAATTTTATTCTTCTTTTCTACTCATACATTCTATTCATGACGTGTGTTCAGTGACTGAATCATACAAGAGGAAACTCCCATGCCACCAGACTATACGAAACTGGAAAGTCAGAAGCTTTGTTTGAAAAAAAAAAACAACATTCAACAGGCAAAGTTTCAAGGAGATAAATCCCGTAGCTAATGTATATTATATCAATGGAAACAATGAGGCAGCGTGGCCGCATGGTTTGTGAGTCGTTCTCAGAAACTGAATACTGTCAAGTCTATAAAGTTTGACACGCGGGCCGGGTGGGAACGCTCTGGTGTCCTTGAGAAAGACACTTCACTCCCATTTCCCCACTCGACTCAGGTGTGAGTAGCTGTAGAGCTGAGGGGACCAGGGCGCTACACCGCTGACGACCAGCAATGACTTTATTATGTATTTCATTTGTAATATTACAGTACGTATTTACATGTATAATGTGTTTCGTTCTATGTCTTAGTATTATTATTATTATTATTATGAATGAGATGTATAACATTGTAAAAGGCAAGGGAACGTGGTCGTATAACGCATGTACAATACTATTCATAAACGAAGTCACTTACGCCTATGGAATCTAACAAGTCACTGTTTATGTCGACGTTGAAATCGGTGATGGCTTTATTTTTCAATTAAGAGAGGCTTGATAATTTGAAAAAAAAATCTTTTTCTTTTGGTCAAATTTTGTGTGACGCTATGTAGGCTAGTGTTTTGAATGTGTTGATACATACGCTGTTTCCTTTGGTAAGAATTCAGAGGTCGAGATACCATACTTTGTTGTCTGCTTTCAGTATGCTCTTCATGAAATTCACTGCTTAGTGAGTTCAGATATTAGTCTAAAATGAAAAAAAAATTATACTGGTAATAAAATTTAACCAAACCTGAAGGGACGAGTTCATGTTAAATTTTATTTGACAGTACTGACATCCATGAAATCTTACATGTCACCAGTATTGTAAATGGCAAGATGAGTGGTGATCTTTATAGTGCTTTATATTTTGAGAGGTCTTATATTTTATTCATTCATTCAGTCATTCTTTCATTCATTCATTTTGTTCTTCCACATCTTCTCACAAGAAAAGAAGGTAAAAAAAATCTCCTCTTCTTTGTGAAGCTTCGCGTAACCGGCAGTCGTTGTTTTGAATTTGCTGCAAAAAAAAGTTGCGTTGCGTTCACCTGTGTCACCTGTCGCACCATGCTTACATTTCATGTCTGTTGTTGTAACCTGTGTCCGTTATCACAAAACTTGTTCATGCAATCAGAGCCTGGGTAATAGTCTATATAATAATAATAATAACAATAATAATAATATTAATAATAATAAAAGAATGAAACAAGCTCATATTAAAAATTTATGATATCGAGAATGCCGCTAAGATGCCACCGAAATTTTTTCAAAATTCTCAAAAGACACTTTGTTATTTGTGTGTCTGTAAGAGTCTGGAACACGGTTCCGACCTAACAGAAAAAATTCACTGAGAGCAATAATAATTTTGTAATGATCCCTCCCCTCCCTCTCTTCTCCCCCACCCCTTTTTGGTTGCATTTGAACGCACTCTATTATGGCGGTACTCTAGGCCGTGTGCTAATCTTGACCCAATTTCTCTGTGGATCTGCGCACGCCGTACGGCAAAGCTGGCTTAGCAAAGCGGTCATAAACTAACAACATTTCACCAAACCATTGAAAAAAAACAAAAGTAAAAATCCGAGGACGCGAAACCAAATCAAAAAACCAAAACCTGAGCCCAAACTAAGAAAAATTGCATGGGATTCCCTTTTAAACAAAATCTGTCTTGTCCTTATGGTTACATTATTTTTAGATAAGTTTTCATGTTTATATTTTGTTAGAAACCTCTTCGACTCGTTCATTTAATGGGTTAATATACTAGGTTTAGTTAAAGATAAAATTACACATTGACAAAGCCTTTCAGTGGTTGATTGGTACGATTTGGGGAATGTAGGCTTATATAGAATCCATAGAGTAGTTGCCCTATTCGGAGAATTCCAAAAACCCCAAATTAATTTTGCTGGATGAAGAACAACATCATCAACAGAGATGACATGATAGTGAAGTTGCTCAGAAACTGACGCGTTTGTTCCTAACTTTTATTTGGTACTAGAATGTGTTCAATACTGTTTGCTAAAACTTTATGAAATCTGTGTACTGTATCAATAAATTTGCTGACATACATTTTGCTGTCAGTATGCTATAAAATGCAAATGCTGTTCATTTGCTACACAAAATCAAATGCATTCGCGAAAAAAAACCGATATTATTTCCGAGGCCAGTATTTCAAGGGAAATAACTACATATTTGAAATCCGCAGTTTAAATTGATGGAGTTCTGCCCCCTTGAAATAAAATGCTCATCTGGCACAATGTGATAACAAAGAAGGGGAACACGATTTTCATAGCGGGAGCATCTTAAGTTGCATTTCACTTGAAGCCATCACCATACTTGACCCCCTTCCCTCTCCTCTCATCTCTTAAAGAAAATCATAACAATCTACATAGCAGTCATGTTCAGTCAGTACTACACTTTATGATTGGTTAAAATAAACCATTTTCTAGATGGCTGTTTTACAGTGGTCAAGAACTCAGGTTTACATTCAACTTCTTTACTTTCTGTGTATCAAGAAGTACTCGAGGAGTACAAAGAAGACATAATTTAGCATCTCAAACAACCACAAAGGGGGCATAACTTTACTAATCAATATTGTCTCCCCCTCTGGAAACTACAGCAAAATCACAATGAATTTGAACCTATTATGACTGACAAAAGATCTTAATCTTGCATCTCACTTTGCATGCGCCTTTTTCGCCTTGGCACGTTTAGCTCGGTTAGTTTAAAGTCATTAGTTCGATTTTCCTCTCGTAGAAAATGCTGTTGATATAACTGATGAATTGAGGTGTCTGTTTAACTGAGAAATATTGAGCACCGGGATGCTCGCTCTGTGCCCTCAAAGGATTAAGAAGCCATTTCTGAATGCGTTAGGGTCACCAAACTTTCCACATTCGAAAATGTTGCTTCTTACCGACAATGAAGAAGCAGGAACAGGTCATGAATATACGAAAACTGCATGAATAAAGTCCACTTACAAGATCATTATGATGCTATTTTTATGATTTATAAATATTAAAATTTTAAGTCTGGCCAGGTTTTAAGCTTTGCCAAGCACATTATACATTTTGGTTCGGTTGAAGAAAATGTATAATGTATCATTTTTTGAGTAGATGATCCAACAGTCACGTCATTCCATTAGGGTTGGAGTGACATTGCGTGGGAGAATCCAGAAACAACAGAGGTCTCTGAGTTCCTCTATGCCAAAGAAAAAAAAGAAACAGGGAGGCTGGCATCTTTGAGAGAGTGGGGTTCCGTTTTTGTTTCTTTCATATTCTTCTTACTAGTCTCATATAGCCAATGAGCAGAGTCTACGCGACTTGTTGGTGGAGTGTAGACATTTCTTAGATAATGTACAAGTTGAATCCATGGGTTGCCAGGCTTGCCTTGGCTCTTTCAGATTTTTGGCTCTCTTTAAAAGCCGTTGGCTCCGAAATAACTGACTGGCTCTTTGGCTCGTATTTGGCCCCAACAGACTAGGTCAGAATTGACTTTCCTATACAAAAAGGGCTTGCACTTCTCTGTAACTTTCCATACATGATCTGGCTCTTTTTTGGCTCATATTTGTATGCGATTTGGCCCCGCTCTAATAAAACAGTCTGGCAACCTTGATCGAGAGCTCACACAATGGCGGCAATTATTAGTGATTTCGAATTTGCCGTAGGCACAAATTAATTTTCTGTTAAGTGCGATCTCCGAGGGACCGTCTTTGTGTCGGAGGAGGGCGTGGCAAGAATAAAAGGTGATCTATGTGCTCTTGAATAAGGCAGAGATACATGTAAAGCAAAGACCACTCGCAAGTCAGTGCATGTCTCCTGTCGCTTCAGCATTATTTAGTCGCAGCCATCTTGGCGTATTTCTTGATATCAACTTCCACCTGTTTCATGCGATCTCCGAGACACCGCCCACGGACCGCTCTTTCATACTTAAAACGACATCATTTCAAACTCAAAGAAGACTTTAAGAAACGCAGCCCCAGACATATATGTAATGTCGGCCCCACCTGCCCCATAGCGAATACAGGCGTCTTTTTTATGGTCACCCTGTGTAAAAGTAACGTCTTTCTCATGTAATGTAGATCTACATTCAGGCATGAAAAAACACTCTTGATTACTCCTTAAACTGGCTCTTTAAAAACACCATGCTTAAATACCCAAGAACACAGACAGTATGTATAGATTAACTCTGACAGATTAGGGGCTGAGCTGGGAAGACATTCATGTTGATAAACTAACCCATGCCATATTAAACATTTCAGGGGATGGCGGAAGAAAGTATAACCATTTATCTTCTGTGCCTGGAGTTCCATGAACGTTGACCAGTTGGGACAGCACTATAACTAAGCCAGATCATTAAGTGAAACACAGACTAATCTTCATCCCATTTATTCACTTTTTGGTGTGAAACCAGCAAATCTACCTGAAAGAACAGTACAGTAAGAATTAGTTTGATATGTATCTTGCAGTTAGAGTAACTGAGGTGAGTTCTCCATGGAATGGACAACTGTCTAAAAACCCACAATGACCAGACCTTGCAGTTACCCAGGTTGGGTCTCTGGGTGTTTCGTTGTGTTTATACAAGTTTGGAGTGTAGTTTAGGGTCCTCCACATCAGACCTTATAGTAAGATCTTGTCGCTCGTATAGTCCTCTCTTGCATAACACGCTGTGCACTCTGCCCAGAGATGAACTTCTTTCTAAGAATGCACAAAGAAGGAAAGAGACCAGATTTCCGCGATTCTTAAGTCTAATGTCTACTATGAAATACCTCACTCACCTACCTCTAGAAATGCGAGGCGAATACGGTTAAACTTAGTTTTTGTCAGATGCTGACACCATCAATCGCTGTTTTAGCCAGCTGCTTTAAGATTATGAAGGCAAAAGACGTGAGATCTATAACGACATTCAAAAGCGTTCTCAGATTTTCGCAGCGTTAAAAAAAAATCCAACGCGAAGTTTTTAAACAAACAAGACCCTAAGGACGATAAATTTATTTCCTTTCAAGTGGTCAGATGGATAATTTGTTTACGTAGTCCCTGGTGACACGCCATGCTCCGTTTACGAAACAAACTGACACATTTACGACACAAGTTAATCCCGACTATTCTCAATCGAGATTTTCGTTTACTCAGCATTTCAACACCGTTCATTTACACATTGACGGCTTCGTTAATATTCTGTGCCCATAGACGCTACTAATTTAGATGAGAAAACATATTGCTCAAAGTGATATCTGACCACGCATTATGTAGCCCGCTGGCTGTGTGACCCAGTTTTATCAATGTTATAGCGGACAAGATAAACACCCCATTTTACCAATGGGCAGGCAGGCAACGCACAAGCGGTGAAAGAATACCTAGCGCACCGAAAGGCATCATAGACGAATGCATTAGACTCCGTGAAAAAGTTGGACGATTGGCGAATCGGGCAGATTGAAAAGATCTATCGGAGATTGTATTTCGTTGCTATACACATTCTTTTTTAAAAAAAAAAGGTAAAAAAAATAAAGAGGACTGATGTGTATAGTTACCTTTTGTGTATTTTTCTACGAATTTAGGTGAAAACCGCATGTTTTTACGTTACGTAGATCTAGTTCTCAAGAAATCTGTGACGCAAATTTGGCTGAAGCGTTTTATAATTATAGCGGATCAGCGCATACTGCCTGACGGTTAGGGCCTGTTGCCAGGATACACCGCTGCATTTAAATACGATCGCCGCAGGTAGAAGTTGGTTGAGCGATGCGTACAACGGTAGCAAGCGCACGGTAGTATATATACTATCACCGCATCATGAGGGTTAACTACTAAAAATAAAGTTGTCCCCCCCCTACCCCCCCTCCCCATTACCACCACGATAAATGGAAGATGTGAGAGCAGGAAGAGGAGATGTCGAGAGATAAAAATTTACAATTCATGTCGGTATTTTACAATTCACCAGCATGTAACATTTCCGACAGGCTGTTGTTTCTGCTGCTGCTGCGTCGTTGTCAGTTTTGCTGGTGGCTTTTGTTACAGATGTTCTGCTTGGCTGTGCTCTGGTCGTAAATTCTGTCGTCTTAGTGCCAATGTTTATTCATCGTCTCTGCAGCATGAAGACATTACATTTACACTGAACTTTTGTTTCCCTCTTCAGCTTTTCAGCGCCGGCTTTGACAAAAACATTTTCATCCTCAATATTAGGACAGTGTGACCAAATTGTCCACAATGGAACCGTCATATGGAGTCAGTTGAACTTTTACTGCTCCACTACACACGGCTGGAAGACCTACAAGGCTGGATCCTTCCATACTCAACCACTGACGTCACACTGTATAGAACAACACAACAGTGGAAGGTGCCCTTATCCGAGGGGCATTGGGCTGTCAAGAGCATATTGCTCACAGAAGAAAGGGCTATATTATTACTATCATCATCGTCACCATCATCATCATCATCATCATCATTTGTTTCACACAAAATAAAATGAAATAGCGTCCACCAGTGTCGTACTTTACAATTTTATTTAAATTACAAAAAGAAGCACACAATAAGGAAATGTCAAATTTTCGGAATTGAAAATTCCTTCATCAGGAATAATAATAATAATGATAAGGAAGAAGAAGACATAGGAAGAGATCTAAGACTTTATAGGGGTGCTAATTTAAAAGGATACGATAAGAGTTCACTAAAGAAAACAGAGAGAGAGAGGTGAGGGAGTTCAGATAGAACGAGAACAAAGGCGTCACCCAGGTTTTGAGGAGGTAGGAAACAGACAGAGGTAAGGGAATGGTTAAGAGGAGCTATGGAATACAGAAATTATCGCTACAGAGTGAGTCATCATCATCATCATCATCATCATCATCATCATCATCATCATCATTGTAACTTCGACGAAAAAATATTTTGACATGATGACTGTCTGGAATATGGGTAGAACTTAAAAATGAAACCAGTGGCATAACATTAACTTTCGTTGCCAGTACTTCACCAAGGAAAACGTGCCCTTTCTTGACTTCCAAGACACGCTTCAAGACCCATGGGCCGTTCTTGATTAGCTAACTCCAACAAATCAGAGCTCATTTCCGATTTGGTAAATATAAATGTAATTTGTAGTGTGATCGCGTCATCACCTTTCCATTTCAATAGTTGAAGATGTATCAGCCAATAGACCTTTCTTAATGAGCTAGGGTGATCACGTGATTCTCGAGCTATTTTTAGGGAGGAGATATTGGTAACTTCCGGTTTACCTTGTTTCAATATAATGGAAGAGAGAAATCTTCATCTGGCGATGAGACAGACATTTTCGGATATGGTTGTATAGTGAAATTGCGCAACACAAGTTCGGGGAAGAGAAATATTGTCAAAGAATTGCTCTATTGCCATGCCCTATGTCCTGAAACACTCATAAATTGATTTTGATACGTTTAGCTCCACTCGGTAAAAACTATCTGGCAAGAAATTCATTTGCACCATGTGGCTGCAATTCCTATGTTGCCAGTTTGCCCTGTTTCATATCAATTCACCTGAAACAGTTTTCTGGGGTCCCTACTCATATTGGCACTTTACAGACACTTGAAAGCTTCATCGTAAGCAATATTGTGTAACGTAAGGTCAGTGCATCGATCAGAGCTTGCCTCGTATCGCGAAGCACAACAGTTTCTAGCCATGTGTACTGGTCACCGGAAGTGAATCTGACACCGTGCCTGCTCATGAATATTCCATGAGAAAGGTCTATAAATGTCCATATAACAAATCATATCAGACCAGCCTAGGCCCTCTGACAATGGGAAAGTAGAAAGCGGAAGCAATGATAATTGGAATTGTGACTTGCGATGCCCGGATGATCCTGCGTGTAAAATAGCTGGTCTGTTTTGACCAGTTACAGCAGCGTCTCAATAGATGTATCTCAACAACTTTTTGGTGGTATTATAAATTTGATGTCTTACCCATTCATTTCATTTTGTATTTAATCTGATGAAGAAATAATTTTTTTGACTGGAAAATTCGTACTTATCTTATATCTTTATATCAGTGTATTCCAACTTTTTAATATTAAAGTATATTTCATAATTCTTTGCTGGTTTTGACAGAACTTTTAAATGTTTATAATGTCTAATTGAAGATGATGATGATGATGATGATGATGATGATGATGATGATGATGATGATGATGATGGTGATGATGATGATGATGAGACTGGATTGACAAATGAGGAGGCAGGCAGACAGATCATTAGGCAGTAAGAATCTTGATGTGAGAATATCTTATGGGTTTTGCTGGATGTGCACCATCTCTCACAGGCCTTATAGATGGCATTAGGAAAAGTTGGGTCTTGCTGAATTCCTGTTTTCCTCTCGTAGATCATCACTACCCATTTGTGCGTTTTGAGTACAGTTGTCTTTAAACGGACCTGTCACATTGTTTGTGGTAAGGCCAATATACCAACACATAAGTCAGCGAAGCTATCGTTTATCGCAAGTTTGCGGTAATACTCGTATGTCAAATAACCAACATACAGAACATATGACTTTGTCCGCATACTGAATTGAAGCCCACGAGACGTTCTGATTAACCCCGTCCAAGTACTTCTCATAAGTGCCGCTCAATACGCCTACGTCCAAGTCATAACATTACTACCCCAGGCGAGTTGGACTTCGGCCATTTCACCCACGTGATAGTACCAATTTGACCTCCGACCCTATGAATATTCATATATGGTAAGACGTTCACCCTATCGCTGTCCTCTCTCACAATGGCCGGAATTGCGCGTCCCTGATAGAATCCCTTTTCTCTCGGCGTCCCAGTGACCTCTATTTTTGTCATGCGCTGGAATTTGTGACCCCTATTTTGTCACACCCCAGCACTGGCGACCTCTATATCGTTGTCCCTCGGGTGTCGAGCGAGGCCACGTGAACAGGGTAATTTCGTTTGGCACTGACGTCTTTACAACCGTGGGGCCTTGACGTGGCCAAACGAAGATGGCAGTTTTTGTTTGAGGAAGGATTTAGTAATTGGTATGGAGGGTGGGGTTTGCCCTGGAAGGGATTGATGCGATGGGTGGTCAATGGATGCTTCGCTGGTTGGATGGCTGGTTGATTGGATGGATGGATGGATGGATGGATGGATGGATGGATGGATGGATGGATGGATAAATGGATGGATGGATAGATATTTATTAAGGTATTACTTTGAATTTGTGACGGATGACTCGGATAAAGATGATGCTGATGATGAGGTGAAGATAAGGATGATGATGATGATGATGATGATGATAATGACGAGGATCACGAGGTGAAGGTGATGATGATGTGGGACTCCGACAACTGAGCACCGAGACGAAACAACTGAGCATAAACAGTTTGTTAATTACTGTACTCCCCGAAAAAGTTGAAAGTCGTATTCCGCACTGCATTTATCGAGAGTTCCTTCATGCAGTTTCGAATGTGAGTAAAGATAGTCAAAAATAATTCACATACTGAACTTAATATGCAGTCAGAGTCTTCACTTATGTTGTAATGGTAGTGATGACTGTTTGAAGGTCTTGATGTTTGAAAATGAAGGATATTAGACTTAAGATATATGATTGTGGTTATAAGAGGGGACGAAGGTGGAGGTAAACTTTGCCATCACTCTTGCTACTGAAGTTTTTTTTCAAGAGAGAAAGTGCTTGCAGATCGATGAAAATAGAAGAGAACGTTTTGAATGCCAGACTTCTGATTGTTGAGTTCTGAAACAATACATACAAAAAAAGATTTACATGATATTCTTATGGAGAAGCTGAAATAATATTGTGTTCCTGCCAACATCAGCAAGTGTGCACTTAAGCGACTGCATCAACAATCAGCTCACATCACAAAAGCTGCACTATGGTTGCCGTTATTATGACAGGTAGGCGACAGGTAAATGTATAGACAGGAAAAACTGCAGATAAAAGATTAAAGTCCATTGAATTGGTTTCTACGAGTTACCAAGAGGTTTTTCTCCAATGTTTTGGGGGAACAAAAGAAGCCATGTTTGTTGAGCGAACTATGGACGGGCGGATTCGGCTTAAAATAATGTAGTATTCGATTGCATGCTGCAAAGTGTACTTTGCTGTACTACAGGTTCTCTGTGCCCCAGGTCCGGTGTGCGACAAATCAGGGGTGCCTCAACTTCGATTTACTTTAAAACCCATTTGCATGAAGTCTGGTGTGCCCCAAGTCTAGCGCGCCCCAGGTCTGGTGTACCTTAAGTCTAGTGTGCCCCAAGTCTAGTGTGCCCCAAGTCTAGTGTGCCCCAAGTCTGGTGTGCCCCAGGTCTAGTGTGCCCCAAGCCCCATATGTTCAGGTCTGGTGTGCCCCAAGTCGTATTTTCCCAAGTCCATTGCATCAAGTCCGTTGTGCCCCAGGTCTGATGTGCCCCAACTCTGTTGTGCCTTTGGTCAGTGATTCCTCGATGTGCTATCGCGCTTGTGACCGTCACCCTGGGGGTGTTGGTTGTAGTGATGATTGAATAGTGTGGTGGTGGTAGTAATGCACTGTGTCAGTCACCACAACCACCATCACCATCATCGCACATCATCATTACCACTACCTTCACCTCCACCTGTACCACATATCACCATAACACCATGTTGCACCATAACCGTCATAGTGCATCTAAGGCATACAACAGATCGGACTGACTCTATGCTATATGCCAGGATTGTTTACGGAAAACATATTTCAAGTGTTTACTGCAATTGCTTGAAAAGTTGCCTGTGACACGAAATTCTTAATGATTTGTGTAACAATGTTAACTCACAGCCAATCAAGACAATCTAACATGTTACTTGAACAGAGGAGGCTTAATAATGTCACATTGTGCTACACTTGAATGTAAAGAGGATGCCGTTTTGTGTTTTTCACCTGGGCTATGTTTTTGATTGATGCGCACCAGTCACAGTGAGGAAGAGTGCACACCTACTCGAGGTTTGTTAGAAATGAGACGTCTTCTGCGATCACGTGCCTTGTATCGAAGGAGAATATGGCAGGAATCAACGGTGGTATATAAAAATAATATGTTAATGAATGAGGCAAAGATATATCATTGTCGGGTTCTTGCATTATTTCCTTGCTCTTCCTCATATGTCGTTGCCATCTTGGCTTGCCTAAAAATTGATACCTTAAAAAAACAACATACCAATCCTTTTATTATTGTTTTTGTTATTATTATTATTATTATTATTTCGCAGGTATCAAACAAACGCAGGGACCTGAAGTGTCTTCAGATTTCTCATGTAGGAGCAAGATGTTGTCACAGCGGTCTCTTACGATCGTTGCATCTTGCATAGCAGTTATGACCTGAGTT
Source organism: Ellobium chinense (assembly GCA_033807755.1). Classification (NCBI taxonomy): domain Eukaryota; kingdom Metazoa; phylum Mollusca; class Gastropoda; order Ellobiida; family Ellobiidae; genus Ellobium; species Ellobium chinense. The sequence continues at coordinate 2,238,821 of JAWQUT010000081.1, read as the reverse complement.
ATCACGCAGCTGGGAGTGTGACTCGTGAAGTTTTTGAAATTCTTGCAGCTTTTGTCCGAGGCCATTGCCCATAGGAATGCACTGGGAGGAAAGGGGAAATTTTAAAAAAAATGAAATTAGCGAGTTACGGCTTTCTTATGTGTGACAGTGATGTGAAGAGCTGGATCCAGGTTACCACTACCACAAGTGGATGTTGTAGATATGATATTGGTATGCACATATGTACTGGTACAGAGGGGATCCGAACCCCATCTGTACCGTCTCATGATAACCAGACGACCGCCATAGACAGGTGACCACCAGGCGAAAGTTTTATTTTAGTCCACATAATTATTTGTAGAGATGCTGTAAAATAGATTTAGCAAATACCGTCCAATTCACTTTTCAAATTTCCAAATATATATTTTTTAAATTCCAAGCCGCTAAACTAGGCTAGCCAACGCCCACTTTATATTTACTGTGCAGCCCTGCTTTCCAGTCACAAGATTTATTTATTAATAACTAGATTATTAGCATAACTCTCAGTCATTCACTATTTCCTGTCTCACTCTCAGACAAAGGCAAATACAGGAATTGTTTGAACTGAATGGCTGATTCGCCAAGGTGAATTAATTTCCGAATGATTGTATTCGAATTTCATTTCGTAGCGAAGACGCCCATCACGAGAACACCAAGCCTCGGGCAGGATGGAACTAAGACCAACATTATAGAGGCTGTCAGTCAATATAGGAGACCAGGTCACAATTCGTGTACAGAATATCGCCACAATGACGGTAATAAGGCAATAGTTGGTGGTAAAGGGAGGTCAATGGGTTTTATAATAACCTATTGATCTGGAGGTCTATAATGTGTCAATTAATTGCCCCCCTTTGTTTTGTCGACCGTGACGTAGAATGCCAACTCCGTCCACTTTATAGCCTCTTGTTCATGTAATAATGTCCTTGCTCACATTTCCTTTTTTCCTGCTTTCCTTCCTTCCTTCCTTCCATCCTTTATTTATTTTTTTTGTCAGAGGCGTAGACGAAAGGTGACCTAGCGATGGTGTTGAGTAATAATAATGATACCCATTACAAGTCTCGTATCCAGGCTAACGGCCGTTTACGCCAATTCATATTATTATTACCCCAACAGGTCAGATTACTCAAGAATTTTCTCAACTTCCTGGAGAGCATATAATGTCACTGTAACACAGGGGCTGATCTTAATATTCTGACATTTTTTATTCTTCGTCTATATAAGACATTCATTTTACAGACTTGCGGGAATTGAACTCGCGATCTTTAGATCTTGAGTCCAATACAATAACCACCTGGCCACGCTGCTTCAATACATCTCTGTCGATATAGCTTTGTTTTAAACTCACAGGCATTGGAAATTGACAGGGCTCTGATTCCAGGCCCGCGATAAAAATCTGCCCAAGAACATTTGGAATAACTGAAGCTGAAAACTTTAACCAAAGAGTAGGGGACGAGAGAAAGAAGGAAGGAGAATAGTAAGAAAGAAAGAAAGAAAGAAAAAAGAAATAAGGACAGAGAAGATATTCTATTTAGCTACGTTATTCCTGCCCCATGTCAGAAGATGCCCTTTCCCTTTCCTTCCTGTCAGGGGCGTAGCCTCAGGGTAGTCTTTCAATCTGGCTATCTATAGTTATATCCTTGAGCCTTTGCTGTATAATCATCTCCTAGGCTTGAACACGATCTTGTCTTAATAACAACTATGAGCAGGTTATCTTAAATTCCCACATTAGATTACACTCTTGCATGTCTCTCCTCTTTTTGTCCTTCCTTCCAGTCTCCAAGGGCTTTGCCTCGGGTGGTCAAGCAATACAAGATTCTAACATTTAACACAAACATCTTTCTTCCCCCTGATCAGCTATCACATCCGTTTACCATTTCGAAATGTCTCGGCCCAAACACTCCCAACATGTGATTTGCTTTTCTTACCTCATCAAGCATAACTTTCTTCTTCCTTCGCCTCTCTTCCAGTTCTCCTTGGGGTGGAGTATGGCGCCGGGAAATTCCCCCCGAGCTCTCTCCTGTTCTGCTCAATTCTGAACATCCTATAATTGTAGTAAGTGATAGCGTTCTTCCAAGACATTGTTTCCTGCTCTCAACCAGCTAAAGCACGCCCCTGCATGTCTTCCTGAATTCCTGGATAGTACTGCGGTTTATATGTCTCTTAGCTAGGCTAATGCTCGCTCACGGAATTCACACTGTTGTTAAACCAAAAGGACTGCTCAGTCTAGGATCTTTTGAATTCTCTGGTCTTTTGAATTCTCATCCACACAGTGTGGATGTCATTTACAGGCGCTGACCAACAACATTCAGATAATATCTTCCTGTGCCGGGTACTCATTGTTTTAACAGACGCGTGGATTAAGAAAAATGTGATTGGAATGCTTTACCAAGGCACATACAACACGATCGTGGTCAGGAATCGAACCCATGATCATTTGATTTTGAGGTATACACCTAAACCATTTGGCCACGCTTCTTTAGTGTCTATAAACTAATCATTCTGGAAAGTCATGTCACATATAAGAAGAATATTCTTTATGGTTACCCAAGTCCTTGTTCACGTGTGGATGAACAGGCATCTTCTCATTTGTATAGTTTTTGTTGGCCAGGTCACATAAATTAGTTCCTTCTGCATGTAACGGAATGGATAGCTGTGGGGACATATTATTATTAATGAAATACTGTTCCCATCTCATCTCTAGTGGTAAGATATTCAGGTTACTTGAATAGTGAACTGGCTTCTTTGCACTGCGGACAAGACCATAATGTGCTCTCAGCCTCCTAACTAAGGAGTTACCGAACTTGTTGCTCATTCTTCCTGCGGCCATGTGGTTTGGGGCTATCCTGAGCTTTCGGCTGACTCTGACCTGATCCTGTCACGATTCCAAGCGTCTGGAAGCGCTCATGCGTGTGTGGCATTCTCACTTCCATCTGTGCGACCTGTACTACCCCAGCACTGGCCAAAGGGACAATCTTTCCTGTCACCAAATTATAGTAAGCTTAAGCTACAATGAGACAGATGACGCAGTTTGCCCGTTCGCCACTCACATTCGCTGTGGGCGTGGCCTGCTCGTCCTAGTACGTGCCCCATCTGTTGATAAAGCTAAATCGAAAAAGCGAAGTAAATGTTTTGATTTGTTTTCTTATTTCATTCCCTGGACATGCAGACAAACAGATCCCTCATCATATCACAATACATTTCTGTACGCTCGGGGCTTGACCAGTGTTCAACGCGCTCGCTTGCTAAGGGTGTGGCATATACTGTACATACTTCACTTTGGTGCAAGCAAGAGGAGGGCGTGTCATCATACCGTAGAAGCCCTCTACTGTCTTTCTTATCACCGCCTGTATTGCAGGATACGACCGTGTTCCTCTCACCACCACCAACAATACTAACAACAACACCAACAACAATAACAACAACAACAGCAGCAGCAGCAGAGGCAGCAACAACAACAATCGTTTATTTAGCTCTGGTAAGAATCTACATCAGATAATCCATTGTCCAAAGTCTTAACCTACTTCATACTTAACACAGGCCTCACCTTCATCAACCCACGTCTCTCTGTAAATGTCTTGCTCTACTTCTTCCCTCCATAGGTCTGCTATCCAAATCACTGAAAGCGTGAAGTGGAACCAGACCGCAGAAGTGTGTGGAAACAGGGCAGGATCAGATGTGACGTGGGTAACACCACACTCTGCCTAGCTCTAGCTTGATGGGAGGGACAGTCTGAAAAATGAGAAAAATGTCGAAAAATATTACATATTCTTCGTCAGAGGAGTTGGATATAAAAGTCCTCAAAACAATAGGTTTGTTTCTTTTACTTGCATTTAAGGATGTTGTAAGGTTCATATAAAGTAGCATTGGGTGCGCTGAATTCGATATTAAGCAGTAAAACATTATTGTCTTTTGGGAAATTTGTGAAATAATTGTATCATAATTATTTTCCTCATTATTATTATTTTATATTATTACCATCATTATTATTATTTTTATATTTTTGCACATCCTTCGTGACGCATGATGATGAGTGTGGTCATGTTGACAGAGCATTCATTGCTAAAATAAAACTGTCACCTTTTTTTTACTCACCATCATTCAGCCTGTGCAAGCCGCCAATGTCCATAGAATTAAACCTCACTATTGATTACCGTTATCTATAAGCTCAATGAAAGCCGTTCACTAGTTTAAAAAATGTCTTCATTTTCGCTAACACTCTAGTCGTGGGCTATAGAGATAACATTTAGTTGACTCAAAAAGCCAAATTCTGATATGATTAAGAAACTATTGAACAGACAAGACACGGCTCCATTTTAGAAGGTAAAAGTCCATCGGAAGTAACATACAGATAAACTCAAAACTATTTTAAACTGAAATGGAGATTTTTATTTCTAAACAAGTTGTCATCCGATTCCTTCAATCCTAAATCAGTTTTCCCTTTGATCACTTTCACTATCCTAACAAAACATATTTTTTCATCTGTCCAAGCAGACCTAAGCCAGCAGGATTAAATTAGGGTGGGGATGATGGAGAGGAGAAGCAAATCAGATAAAAATTAACCTAACATGGTGGATATTGCTGTGAGTCTGTCCTCATTGAACTCGACAGCCATCTGTCACCCATATGGCATTGGCTGTCTCTTCTGTTTCTCGCTATCTTGGTAATAATATCAGGCCTACTTGTAATGTTTCCTCAGTTCATGAAATCTTTGGACAGAAAGGGAAGGAAAGATAAAGAATGAAAAAATTAATGAGAAGAAATAAATGGAGAAACAGGGCGAGAGAGAGCGAGCAAGAAGATAGAAAGATGGAAAAAAGCTATGAAAAGAATGAAAATGAGATGAACAGTACTCCAATATAGTCAGGGATCTGTTGACTGAGGTATTTTGCTAATGGCACCGAGGGACGTACTGTAATCACTGCGATGCTTATGAAAGTACTTGACTCTTCAAAGTTCCCAGCGCTAATGTTTGCAGTCATCACGTAACTTTATGTACAGTTAATTTACTGTAGGCCCCTCTATTTATTGACATCTGTGTCTCATTTCGCCTCTTGGGCTGCTCGACATTTCAGACATAGATCTAGTATAGTCTTAGTACTGAAACTCACGCAAAGAACTAGTCCAAAAACTAAAAAGTACATCGCAAACAGAGTGGGATGAAAGAAAACTTTCTTTTTCTCTGGTGCTCCTCGTCTAGATGAATATGTTTTTTGGATGTTTGAAAGTCTCAGAATAGGTATCCTGCTGTAGAGGAGGACTAAAAATATCACCATATAATTAGATTAGGCAGCCAATTTGTCCAATGAACAACAGTGTAGGTATATATGTATGTGTGTGTGTGTGTGTGTGTGTGTGTGTGTGTGTGTGTGTGTGTATGTGTGGGCTCATGTGTGTGTGTGTGTGTGTGTGTGTGTGTGTGTGTGTGTGTGTGTGTGTGTCTATGGATGATGTGTGTGTGCGTGTGTGTGTGTGGTTTGTATGTGTATGTGTGTGTATACGGATGTGTGTGTGTGTGCGTGAGTATGTGTGCGGTGTGTATGTGTGTGTGTTATGTTTGCGTATTATGAGTCAGTATGACATTGTATGTTAGTTTTATAGTCTACCAGAGTTCACTATTGATGTATTGTTTGAATATTGTCTTTGTGCACTTGTTCAAGACAAATTTCCGGAAGGATTAATAAAGTTTATCTTATCTTATCTTATCTTATCTTATCTTATCTTATCTTATCTTATCTTATCTTATCTTATGACGTCAAGACAACCATGAGAGTGTAGGCAAGTAGGTAAGCCAAGTAGGTGATTGTTGTCTAAAGTGAAGAGAGGCTACTCTAAATCTATCATATTCCCAGTCCCATCTTGTCAAAGGATCAAAGAGTTTTCTTTTAAGTGAGAGCAGTGATTTCTGTAACAAATCCACACATCATTCTTACACAGTCAGCTCTGACAAACCTCACTTTCAATTTATGTAAAAGTTAAATGTAACCAGCAGTGTGATTTTGGCATTCAATCTCCTCTCCGAAGGTATCAGATACTTGAGTCCATTCAAACAAACCACAGCCAATAATGTTCTTCTAAACAAACGTATTCTTCTGACAATGGAAAAGCAGGAAGCGGAAGTAATGATCGCTGGAATTGTAGCTTACGATGCCCGATTGGCTGTGTTTGCATAATAACTGAGAGTGGTTGTTTAAATCATAGCAGCTATTTACATTGCTCGATGTTTTGCACTTTGAAATTAATTTGACTCTGTCGGGACAGATGTGTTCCTGATAAACTTCGTATTTTTTGTCTATGGGAAACAGCTAGACGAGAGGTGGTACGTGAAGAGATACTAAAGACGTGATGGAGTCTATTCTACTCAGTTCACCACTTTTGTCAATTAAACAAACGTATGTAAAGTCACAAGTCAACTGCAGTAATCAGTTTACTGGGGAAATTCACTTTGATCCCTGGAAAAAAAATCCTTGAACGATGATGCTCTCCCACATTTACTAAGGGCTTTCAGAACTTAAGACATTTTTTGCATAAAGTTTCGATCTGCGAAATAAGTGGTTGTTTGTGTGGCTTCCTTCATAATGTCCAAGGCCTACTAACCTGGCTGAAAGCAGGATTTCCCTGATGAGCTGACGAAGTCTATTTGCCCCACATTTCAGCTTATTAAATGTTATAGGTTGCTCCGACCATGTCGGAATTCTCAGAACGTATGGCCCTCATTTCTTGTGTCAACAATTGCTCTCAGTAGCAACTAACCTCAACATAATATCTGCCCTGAGTGACAGGCCATGTCATGTCATACTGTAGTATGTCTAATGTGAGTGACAGCTAGCCCTATGTGGACGAGTGTCCGGTCAGGTCTCCCAGTCTAGGTGTAACAAATGCCAGCATCGCTCCTGATGGCAAGTCACACAGTCCACAGCTCACTTGCCAGAGGCGGCTACCAGGTTATATATTTGTACATGATTTTCTTATTTGTGTACTATTTAAAGCTTTTCCAGCTGCTCCAAACTAAGATAGAGGTAATTTTAGTCCGTCTACCGACAAAAATATGTTACTGAAAAGATATCTCACATGATAAAATGCGGTTGATACATCTCGTTTGCAGCTTAATTCCCACCCATGCCACTTCACATTATCATTACATATGCAGGCCATTCAAGAACTTTCTCAACTTCCTGGGAGCATACAGTGTCGCTGCCATTTATAGAGGCTAATCAATAGCATTGTTTCACTGCAAATGGTCAGTTACCCATCTTATTGATGAGTGGATTAGGGAAAATGTGAATGAAATGCTTCCCCAAGACACGTACAATACGGGGGGTATTAGGAATCAAACCCACAACCTTTAGATCTGAGTCCAATGTCCTAACCATTCGACCACGCGGGACTACGACATAATAAAACAAAACGGTCACTATCTTTCTCTGTGAATGCAAGGTATGTGAAAAGAGGAAAGGAGGAAAGTACAATGAAGCTTAGTTGTAGGATGTGAAATCGAAAGTGGATTTACAGGCCGGTAACGATCAGGGCTTCAAGTAGACATGGTAAAATGCTCAGTTTTCGGCAAGATTTAAAGCTGCGCCTTCCGATCGTTACCTTCTGAAAGCAAGTCCTGCCCTGTCCCCTGACTTGACTGAATGGATTTGCTTCCATATTTCAAACGCCAGACGGATTTTAATCAATTTTATTGCCTGGCCTTGTGGTTTGTGATTCGGACTCAGAAACTGAAGACTGTCAAGTTTGAGGTTTGTGTGTTCGACTAGTGGGCTAAGAGCTTTTCGTTGCAATGTCCTTGGCAGAGACACTTCACTTCTCTTTCCTCCACTCGACTCAAGTGTAATCGAATATTTATAGCTAGGGAGACTAGGTAGCTGCAATGGGCTTTGTTGTAAATTTCATTTGTGGTATTATGTATTTGCAAGTATGATGATATTACAAATGGGGAGGCAGGGAAAGCACCAGAGGCGAAAGAATACCTAGCGCACCGAAAGGCATCATAGATCAATGCATTAGACTCCGTGAAAAAGTTGGACGATTAGCGAATCGGGCGGATTGAAAAGATCTGTCGGAGATTGTATTTCGTTGCTATACACATTCTTTTTTTTTTTAAAGGGTAAAAAAAATAAAGAGGACTGATGTGCATAGTAACTTTTTGTGTATTTTTCTACGAATTTAGGTGAAAACCGCATGTTTTTACGTTACGTAGTTCTCAAGAAATCTGTGACACAAATTTCGCTGAAGCGTTCTATTAATATAGATGAAAGGCATGTATGACATAGTAAACCCACTTCCCGTAGGACTTCAATAAATGTTCTATTTTCATTTCCATTTTTCGTTTCAATTTCGAGTAGAATCAATAACTTAATAAGCGAGTATTTTAGATATAGATTCCAGTGAAACGACAATGAACGGGTGAACAATATTTAAAATTCTGCGATAGCCCGTAGGTCTGTGACTTGTATAGTGGAGTATGTTTCGATCAGTCCAGCAGTGACAATTTACTAGAATAGAGCTGATACATTATGCCACCCACACAAGCTCTTAGACATATTCATATTAGGAAGCTTTTAGGCCTTGACTGCTCTACAGTATTTTCTTTTTTTATATTCAGAAAATAAAACAGATGTGATTGCACCAAGATGCATTACACTCAACTTCCCCCAATTTCCCCCTCCCTTAACCCCGCCGTATTTCAAAGATATCCGTTTCTGTGCGTCCCAGCTGAATTCGACGGAAATCAATCGGTAGCGGCTTTAGTAAGCTGGAGTGAACAGCCCTTCAGAACGAGTGATCGAACTTGGTTTATCAGAGTCCGTGTTGTAAACTACACTCCCCCCTCACCCTCACCCCCTTCCTCCTCCTTCACCAACCACCCTTTCCTCTTTCTGCAATGTCAACATTAGAAAATTGTATCACCGACCTCCTCGAGTGAGCTATTCACATTTTTGCACCCGGTGCTCAGCGCGCCCCCCAATCAATAGCTATTAATTTGGTCAGCATAGGCCAGTCACTTGAAGTGGGCTCTCTCTCGTCTACCATTGAAAATCCCTTTATGTTGGCAAAGTTTAATCTCAGCTCCATGGACGCCTGGAATTCTTTGCGGTTAGATGGTAGATGCGGCAAAGGAAATTTATTTCTTTCAAGTTTTTATATAAAAAATTAAATTATTCTGTCTCCAAAAATGTTGCAATTAAGCGGAAGTGGAATTAATTAATTGCTACCACAGGACAGGGAAGCAGATAAATACACATTCAGAGGTGGTTCGCAACCCCCTCCTCC
>JAWQUT010000081.1:2205179-2215385 GCA_033807755.1 Ellobium chinense | reverse complement strand
GTTGCTTCCTGGGGCTGAGGGATCCATCGATTAGCTGAGATCTGTAACTTCTCCTTTTAACAGACCTCTCTGTATTCTGTCATTAAAAATATACGCGAAATAAAGAAAGGAAGGCAAATCTTTTGGCTCTAGAATCGACTGGCTCGAGACGGCCCTGACTGCCACAACCGTGAAGAAAAAAAGACATGTTGTTCGTTAATTATTTGTCCAATTAAATGCAACAACATTCTGAACCCAAATACGTGAGAATCAGTGTGTATAAGTGACCGAGAGGAATATACTAAGATAGCATTATTATGCAGCTAAAACATTCCTTTGTTAAGATAGTTTTGCTCTGAGCCAACGTATTTATATACGACACTAGTCATTGAGACCAACTTAAACGTCAGTATGTGCTAAGCCGGGCTGCTAAGCAGGGTCATTACGATGCCGCTTTCAGGAATGAAGAAATAAGTTGGTCTTTATTACCCGTGACTGCTCTCTCGTAAGGTGTTGCCATGGAGGGACAGCTGCTAGGTTTATGTACGGCAGACAAGACAGAGTTATTAATAGAAACTGGAAGACAGGACGAGAGAGGAACACAGAGAAGCTGGAAGGGACAGAAATAGACAGTGACAGACATGTGCATTATGACGTTCTCTCCCTTTGTCCTCATTGTTGATCCTAGTTAGTCTACCTAGTTTCATTATACTCTCTGTCTCTGAGTTAGATCAGTTAGCACCTTCGCTCATGCAGGAGTCCTGGTTCTCGTTAAGTTTTACTTTTATGTCAAAATGGCGAGCATGTGACGTCTTCACTTTGTTTTCATCATGCCTTTGTTGCAGTTGAGTGCTCAACAGGATGGACTGATGAACCGATTGATGAGTGGAATGACTGACTGATCGACTGACTGATATACTGATTGGTTGATTGATTTTGTAAGTCACTGAGTGATGAATTTTTGTCTGATGATGTACGGTAATTTGTTATTTTGTATGCCCACATACCAGTGTCTGGTTTGGGCTTTTCCCCACTAAACCTCGTTCAACATTGTTCAAAGTCGTTCCTTGACAAAATGGCAGACAACCTATCAAGGTCATCTCAAGGTGCTCTTAAATGTTGTTGTCGTTATTGTCGATGTCGGTGTTGATGTCGATGCTGTTGCTGCAGTTCTTCTTTCCTGTTGTTTTTCTCTTATCCCTCTTGTCTGTTCTACACAGACATATTTGGTGCGCAGCATTCCGACGTTTCCTTGTACTCCAGTTGAAGCCACCTGGACAATATTTTGTGAACTAAGGTGTGTTCAGGTATGTTCGCCAGCCTTACCGCTAAAGCTGTAAATCGTAAATAAACCCGGATGTAAGACGTCTATGCTAGCCAATGAAATTAAATGTTCCACGTGGAAGCTGTCAATCAAATTTCTCTTAACGTTCTGTTTGGATTTTGGTTGTCTCCGGAAATTATGAAGACGATTCCGGAAGTAAGCGATGCATGTGCCAATAAACGACGGTGTTACAGGCTGGATCATTTACTCACATTCCCCGATGTCTGGCATTTTGAGTTTGGCTAATGCATTTATCTGGAGGTGTTTGAAGTATCCATAGGTGACTGGACTACGTCATATATCACAGTCATGTACCCTGGGCCTCTGCTGCTCGGAGATTCTTTTTTAATTTTTCTCGCGGTTGAATATCGAAGATTGTTTCGGTCTCTATCATAGAGAACTCCTTTCTCAGCTCAGCAAGTTATTTTTAGTTAAGATATCCTCTTTTAACCCTGATATACTACATGTGCAAGGAATACCAAATCCCAGGTCAACTAAACTACGTCACCCCATTCATGTTTTGTAAACTATTTCATAGACGGTACTAGGTTTGTGACATCTATTAGAGGGGCAAATCACTCATTGTGTACAACCCAAATATATAAAAGCCCCCTTTTTTGAGGCCCTGCAAGCCAATGTTAGGGTGTAGAAATATGTAAAATGACCTGTGATCTAAATAAAGCATCCAATCTTAAAGTTTCAGGTACAATTTGAGCCTTCTAGATAAAAAAAAAAAAGAAGTGTGTAGGCCTATGTATTCGCACGTGGTCAAAACCAGCCAAATGAAAAATTGGGGACCAAATCAGAATTTCAGGTGAACTTTTTCGAAAGACATTTGTGAACAATTTTGGGTGCTGACCCCCCCTTTTTCTTCCCGTTAAAAGATCGGGCAAAAGAAGTACTCAAACCTCCATGGAATAAATTTTCCGAAATCACAGAGGTATATGTAGAATAACACAAAATGTTTAATAGGGATAAAAGATGAAAAAACAATAGGTGTCACAGAGCTTACTACATTAATGAGCCGTCAAGGAAAATTACCCACACCCAAATCGTATTTATTACTGACTGTGCATCAAAAGCCAACACTCTGCGACTACTCGCCTCAGTAAAAAGTGTGGTCAGCGGAAATACCCGATTTTTACATATCAAAATGTGGTGGAAAGTATTCATAGATCTACGTACCTAAGTTATGTAAACTTATTGCCACACTGTGTTTATACTGGTAGGATCAACAGGTGCAACAGCATTCACGGGTATCAAATCTGACTTCCAGTGTTATGAATGTAAGGAGAATCTTTATAAGTTATAAGACTAACACCCCGTTTTACAAATGGGCAGGCAGGCAACACACCAGTGACGAAAGAATACCTAGCGCACCGAAAGGCATCATAGACGAATGCAGTAGACTCCGTGAAAAAGTTGGACGATTGGCGAATCGGGCGGATTGAAAAGATCTATCGGAGATTGTATTTCGTTGCTTTACACATCCTTTGATTTAAAAAACGGTAAAAAAGTAAAGAAGACTGATGTGTATAGTTACTTTTTGTGTATTTTTATACGAATTTAGGTGAAAACCGCATGTTTTTACGTCACGTAGTTCTCAAGAAATCTGTGACACAAATTTGGCTGAAGCGTTTTATTAATGTTTTTATAAGTTGTCAAATGAGAATGGAAATTGTCGTCAGTGTTTTTGTTTTACTTGGTACTCCGGGCTTAGACCGAAGCGTTCATTACGAGGCATTATCGTGCACTGAGCGCCCACGTCTTCACGGAGATTGGGATCGGTCCATTACACAATAACACTGACGAGGATTCCCAGAAATGTCTTGCACCATTAAAAATGTATGTACAGTTTATTCTCCCTCTGAGATGTCTGCTCCAGTTCTTTCACTTGCAATTATTGTAATTGTCTGTGCGTAAAACAAAAAACATCGGGAGCTGTCGAGATTATGCAATGATTTCTGTGTTGTTTTTCCCCTTTTATTTAAATTTCTTCCTATCCTCCTCCGCCTACAACTCATTTGATTATGTCCCTTTAGGACGAATTTTTAAAAAGAGATCACCACTCCTGTGGAAGTCATTGGAAGTCTCAGAAATGTTGGAGAATTGTCAAATGTTAGCTCGCTCTCACATAGGGACTCATTCTACGTTCTACAACGTATTCTTGCGCCTCTACTTTTCTTAATGAGGGTATCACAGAACAATTCATTGGGAGACCCCTTTCCTCTTCTTACTCCCACTCAGAAGCTTTTGTGCGCAAATCGAGTGCATTTAGATGTACATTGTAAGGAAGGTGTCAAGAATGATCCTGATCTCCACACCCGTGGGTCAACGTGGGGAGAATCTCTATCGCCCACACAAAGGTTAACTTGAATTTTTAATCAAATGTTCCTACTTCTACAGCATAGACTAGAATTACAAAATTTGAAGGAAAAAAAAAACACCAGATAAGACCAAAAAAAAATTCAGAAATGAACAGACAAAAAAAAAAATGTGGGACTAGACGTATTTGTATTTCAATCGTTTGAATTCTATATTTTGAGATCTTGGGTGTCAACGCGCCGGTGCATCAGTGCAGGATACTGACAGATTACCTTCTCTAATGATTTCAGTGATATTGTACCAGGCTTGTATCTACTCAACATTCTTTCTTGTAACTTCACATTATTATTGTCTAACAGGCTGTATCACGTCATCAAAATTCTCAGCTTGCTGTGGAGCATTTGAAAGACTGGATAAACGAAGGTTAAGTCTGACTTAAGACAGAGAATGCACACTGTTATTTCACAGACGTTGAACATTGGCATTTAGATTTAATTGTATGGCTCATCACATAAACACACTCTAACCGCCAAAAGGCTTTCATAGTTTCTCGCTCGTTCTCGCTCTTTCTCCACCTGTCTCTTACTACTTTCCTAAGTCACTTCTGATTCTCTTGAGAACGGTTTAAACTAAAGATGTTGAAAATGTGAAACAGCACCATAGTTGCTCTCTCCTCTCTGCTAATCCTAAGTAACATGTTTTGCCTTTTTTTCAGAAGGGTGAACATAAGAAAGCCTCTAGCACAATTTAAGGTTTAAGAGTTACACAGTAAATATATATCTTTCATACACGATATCCAGTCTACCATTGTGAGCGATTGCATGTGCATTGCTCTGCTCTCACAGATTTCTGTGAAAATTTGTGATAATGTCAACCCCTTTATAAAGTCGCACAGTGCTAAATACCATATCCCTCACCCTCATTATACACCAAAAGTCGCTCCATTCATCAAGGCGCCATTGTGGTCGAACAAAACGTATGGCTTGACAGTGTCTCTGAGAAAAGGAATGTATGGGTTCAAATCAATATTAATTCCGTTCTGAAAAGACAAATCTGAAGAAAGGTTAGTTACTTAGAAATCATGACCCGCACATGACTCGGCATACTTCTTTTCTCTTTATCCGAAGATCTCATGTGCAGCACTTCCACTTCCAGCAATAGTTTCCTATGTGTTGTACTTGTTCACATTCTCTAGAAGCCACCTTGTTACTCCTTTCAGTTTTTGCTTCTCTTTCTCCATGCCAGTGAGTTCTGTATGTGACAGTTCATAGTTTCATTTACTCACTCATATTGTACATTTAGGGTGAATGTATTTTGGGTTTATCTAACCTCTCCTCATGAGTTCGTTCGCTCTAGGCATTAAATATACAGTCAACCCTTTGGCTAAAAGCGAAGTGCTTGGAAGACGGTGAAAATGGAATCATAAGCTGAGCGGAATCTTAGCCAACGACCCAAAATAGGTAGCGGGAGATACTTGTAAGCACAACAATATAAATGCAAGGGAATTATGCCTTCGTTGAACAAACAGCTCGCCGCTGTGGGAAGGGCCAGTTGACGTCGGTGTAGGTGACTTCCTTGCGCCTTGTTACAGTATGGCACATTCATATAAGTGATATCTAACAGGCATAATTGCAGCTGAACCCTTATTCTGTCATTGAGAATGGGCACACCCGTCCGTAAACAAGTAAGAAAAATTCACCGTGGCTAGTGAGATTCATATCTTAGGTGAAGATACAGTCGGAATATTAGTAAGGTTGTTTTGCAGAGAAAAATTGGTTTCATAGATAAAGCACGATCTTACCAGAAAGCAGATATTTAACGGGGGTGCCTTAATCGGAAATTGTTACACCACAAGAAAACAAAACCAAACACCAATCAATCTCTCCATTTTTAATCCTAAGTCGGCTATTTTGCTGTTTCATTTAGCTTTGCCTTTGAGAAGGTTGGAGTGGTCACTGCATGCAGTGTAAATCTATCACATGATGCCATGGTTTACCTGCCATCAACTATGTACACCTTAGACGCGCCCTGATAACTAAAGAAGGTGGTCTGGTCTGATGTTCCCTTTTCTATCATGGTGTTGAATGTAAACAAACGGAACGGATAACGTATTCATGCGAAGCATGTGATGCATGATTCTACCATCTCATGACAAAGAGCCACATATGCAATACAATTTCTGTTGAATATGTACCTTTTTATCAAAACACAGCAGAATTGCTCACAGCGTGGCTAATGATATACCACGGGCATCTGCAGTAAATTACATGCATTTCCAATTTTCAATACGATCAACAATTAAATCAGAATCTCATGTTGGATATTACAATAATTCACGTCTTCATCTGGATGTATGTCCTCAACCTTCACAGATGCATTTTTAAATTTTTGTTAATCCTTTCATGCTCATACGGGTAGAGGGGTTGAGGGGGTGGAGAGAATATTATAAACAACATACTTCCCCATCTGAAACTAAAACGCAAATCTGGCTTAGATATTAATGCTAAGTAAAGTAGAAACAGAGACAAAACTTTATGAAAAACGAATGTATCCACGCCCTACCCCCTCCCACTCCAAATCTTGCGTTCTTTAGGCCATTTTTATTAAAACGCTCATTTTAATTACTGAAATATTTCATGGCCCAATATCGTTGGCTTTGCTTATAATCAAATGCTATTTACTGGAAGGCTTTCAATATGTGAAAAAAAAAACAACCCAGGTATCGTCTGAACTTTAATCCAGTCTTAAAGGATTACTGTACTGTTCGCTGTACGCATTAATCAAAATTTAATTATACCGGAATTGATCGAAGCTCCCTTTGTGCCCTGTGGTCGAATTTCATAGTCTATCAACGAAATACGATTAATCTGGTGGGACGAAATTTCAAAATAGCAAAGCTCAGATTACACCGTTAACAGTCAACAAACACGCAAAGGCTTTTCGTGTAGATATTACTGTGACTAGGTCTGGTCTAGACTTGGCTATAGCATAGAGCTCTTCCATCACACTGAACAAGTTTCTTTGTGTTATGAATAAGGGAGATCATTTTCACCACAAACCAGTATATATATAGAATAAAAAACACTACAAGTACACCAAAGGCTTACTACATCATGTCGGCCCTTAAGCTGCACAGTAGGTTTTTCTCTTCAGTAACTTTATTTCACTCCTGGAAAAGAGAAAACTACTGTAACTGATGAAATAACATATCTCAACATTATTATTTATTTATGGTAGCTGATACTTCCGCTATCTTATGCAGACCTGATTTTAAAAAAAAAATTGGCTGTCGCACAAAAGGTTCTGTAAGGTTATTCCTCCTCTAACTTCAGTGATGGTTGGTACTTTGTTTTCATAAGATAAAAATTGTTTATGTAACTCGACATCGTTAGTTTGCTGTCCTATTCATTTTGCCTTTATTTAAAGTCTTCTCCCATTAACCATCTGTCCTAATAGGCGACTACATTGTCTAAATAAAGCATGCTGTCTTTTAAACCTTTTAAACCTTTTAAAGACCGTGAAAAACAAAACTTCACGTTTAAAGAGATATCAAAACCTTCCACAGAAATCTAATATCGACCCGAGAAAGTAAGCTATATGAGCCATTAAAAACTGCTTCGATGCTGCAAAAATGCTGTCAGAGGAATTTTAATCTAGAGCCAGTGACAGTTTACAGAGCGACAAAACAAAATGAAGCATTTCTTTGTTTGTCCTTGTGTCAAGTTTTTACAACCTTTCCGTCCTTTCCAGCGATGTGGCCGTTTTAAGGCAATCACAGAACACAGTATTAGAAGTTCAAGAACTCTTCATTTCTTCCTGCTCATTTCTTGTACACACAGCATCCGCCATGTGCTCGGGACACCTGCTTCAATGTGACCTCAAAATGTCACGTGTAAAATAGAGGCTTTTCCAAACAGGCGGTCCTGTTACCACGAGCCTGGACTCCACTCGGCAAGTAATTACAAGTGTTGCCACTTTGGTCATGTGCTTTTTCAGTATAGCGAGTGTGATTTTTCCCCCTACAAATCCCTATGCACAATTTTGAAACAAAAACTTTTGGTGGAAAAAATCCTATTTACTTGTAGGAAAAAGGCATTCAATTGTCCACTTTCCCCTATATTTAATGATTTTTTCGGGGGGTGGGGTGTCCCAACAACTTACGGAAAGTGATTTTTTTTTCCTGCGTAAAATGCCTTGAAAGCCATTTCACCTAACCATAGGTAAAAATCGCAACGAGTGGCAGCACTGAGTTATACGAATGTAATGAAGTCTTTTTTTTTCATCCAGACTTAGCTGAGCCGCAGTTTCGTATTTTGTAAACAGTACTAGCTCCCCTGGGCTATAAATAGACAATTTCCGGTACAATATCAGACCATATCTACAGCTGTTATCTGAGCTAATGAAATTAGCGTAGCTGCTAATGAAAGCCGTATCAGTGTGGATTACATTCTAATGAGTTGACGGTGGGAATGAAATAGCAATATCTCTGCCAATCTTTTGACGGTCATTGCGTCATTTCTATTCTGATAAAATGGTTTCGTTTTATGCCGGAGACAACTAAATAACGGTGACACTGACAGTGACACTGGCATCACAGAATCAACTTCTTAAGCGATGACCTCAAAGATAAGTATCAAAGTAACTTATACGGTGGACGAACGTTTCGCCGTGGGTTGTTTTAACAACGAGTGTTTCCTCTAATGTATGTTTACTCCACAGATGGCTGGCCGAATGAGTCCAATGAGAATATTCTTGTGTTTGAGTTTTCAGTTTTCATTGTTTATTAAAATTTCTTTTATTGATTTTATATCCACTTTATCAAGACACAAATGCAGACCAAAACATTGTAATGATGATAACGAGGGGACGAAGACAATGACGAGGACGATAAGAGGAAGAAGCATCAGTTTCAGCTGTTACCAAGACGTCTTCTTAAGGACTGAAATCATGATAGTCGTATATGTACATGGGAGCTCAGTATTTTATATTTTAGCTTTTGTTTTCCGGCCATTTTTATTTCAGGATATTTTCGGGGCTTGGGCATTGAGGGATGTATCAACACGTGACAGCTTTTAATCTTCTGAAAACACCTGTCCTGCTGAATAGACCATTGTGGATGTGAAAAAAAAATCTTCAGTTTACAAAAGCCCAATCCGACTTGCCTCTTTGACCAATAAATTGTTTTTTTAACGGTTACTTACGAGAAATTTCTCAGTCTCTCAGTCGTCTTCAGCAGTTTGTAGAGTTCATTGAGCCTATTGAAAATGATCTTCAAAATAATATACGTTTTTCATTTCTTTTTCGATATACGAGCTGATACATCAAAAACCATAAACAAGTTAACTAGTTTTCCCAACGCTAAGTCCACCATACAGAAGGCCACACTGCAACCGAAGTAAATGATCCAACCTTCAGGATTACTGTACAAAATCAATAAAAAATGCAAACCAACTGGCAATCTGGTTCACAAATCTAATGCCCATTCTTCATAATAGTCTATGTGCCAAGGGTACATTTTTTTACTCTTTTCCTAAAGCATTTGCTAACATCCTATTTTTATCCAATTAGGAGTCTGTAACCTTTATTTCACTGTCGATCAATCGTCCCTCGTCCGAACATCCGTCGGCAAAGTGTCCGTCAGGGAAACATCTGTCCACCGAACGTCCGGTACACATAGAAGAGCCATCACGTAATTTGTTGGCTAGTTCACCTGCTGGAAGGAAGTTATACGACTTTACAAAAGCACTGTGGTTTGAAACTAATCGTAGGCACGGCAAAACAGAAGACATGATATAAACTTTGAGGCGTTCATACTTTTCCTGCGGTTTTATTATTCTAGAACTGCTTCCAGGTGGGGGGAATCTGCGGCAGAGACATCCGAGTCACGGCAACCTTTGCTAATAAATGCCTGAATAAGCAGTACGTGAGCACTAGTTTTTAAAGTACACGTATAATGTGTCGTTAATTTCATACCCTGCTAAATCCACAGTCAATGAGAGATTAGGTTTTTATCTTGATAGTGTGATAGGGAAAGATATGGGGCGTAAAGAGGAGAGCGAATATGAGGAAAAAGGTTGGAGGAACGGAAGATAACGTGAAACACGATTGTGGACAGAGTAGAGCATTCTGCCTAGAGGGAGGTAATACCTAGGTGGCGCTCGTGTTCAGAGGTTGTAGCTCTCATTGGTTAAAACATTTATTTTTTTTTTCTCCCTGGATTGTAGTTTCGGGCTCGCAAATATCCTATTTACCAATCGCTTGAATGTATCGCATATTTTTTGTTCATCAAGCATTTGGCAATCACTCTGAGCAATTCTACACTGAATTCTTATTTATTGCCCCTCAGCATGCGAATAAGCAAACACGTGCATTATTGATCGTTCATCGTCTGTACGTAGATTAGCGGTTGTCTCGTCGGTCACCGAAAACTACCGCAGGACCTTCACCAACGTGCGGATCAGACCGTGTTCCCACAGAAATAAAAGGCCATGGCGAGGATTGACAAATGTGGGTGGTGTTTACTTACCTGAAACCTGTGTCTGACCCGAATCCACAGCTGAGTGGGAAGTGTGTGGATT
>JAWQUT010000081.1:2194470-2199470 GCA_033807755.1 Ellobium chinense | reverse complement strand
GACGTACTTGAAATGTGACGGTGTTTCTGTGGTCTAAACTTTCACTGATGATTTGTCAGCTGTTTGGATCTATTTTGTGTCGCGTAACGGCGTGGTTCATTCAGTTCAGTTGTGATTGATGTGTCTCAAACAGGGTGAGGGCCACTTTAGGATCCTTGTCACAATTAAAAATTCATTTTTATCAGTTAGAGTTTATATGATAAAAAGGATCTGAAATTCGTGTTTGTTTGATATTAATTATCTCTGGCTCGTGAATACAATAAATGAATAATGAGTTTCGTAAATCTGACATCAAATACTCAAGATCCTCTATTATATCCTCCATTTTTGACGTGGAACGTGTAAGATGCTCGAGCCAAATTACGAGTATACAGTATTTGTCGTTGTGCAGCAACATGTTGATATATGTTATAAGGTCGTATTTGCACACACACAAAAAAAATCATACACAAATATTGATGTCCGATTTTTTAAAATTGATTTTGGTGACAATATTGAACTTCTTCTGCAAGCTGAAAAATGTTAGGGCCAAGCAAGATTATAAGGAATTAGGTCTGTCCATGATAACACAGAGGTAGGTCTAGTCTGTGAATCCGTTTTTTCAAATCCTCATTTTTTTATTGTGTTGAAAACGGCCTTGTGTGACAACACTGATGCTATGAATTCAGTACAAAGACCACCTTACAAGGTCGCACTCAGCACAGTTACGACAGTGTCACATTGTGTAACGACCTGTGGGGGGGATCAAATCAATTTTGCACCCAAATCTCCCCTACTAAGACGAGTGTTGATCCGTCTTTTTCGTCTCCCGAAAGTCTAGACGAACACTTTGAGGGTAGAGTAATAAGGCCGTAACTTCAATGCAGGGGCGTAGCGCGGTGGTCGAAACCTGGTAGGCAAATTTGCACAGTGCTAGGCGAACGGTAGGCATTTTACCTCAACGTCACACTATATTCACACTAAGTAGAGACGCGGTATCATGTATGAAACAAAGTAGTATTATATAGCAAAGATATGCTTTATCATCTAAACTAGGAATGCTGCATATTAAGCAATAACAACGGCGACAACAATAACAACAACAGTAACAGCAACAGTTTTGACCTAGTGTTTACTCCTTACAGATACGGAGGGCATGTGGGCAAAATACTTGAGGACGGTGTCGAAGAAAAAGATAATTCTTTGATCAACTCTGCCTCCGCAGCAAAGAACATTAGACATTGGGTTTTTTTTAGTTATGGTGTCTGGCTTACCTCACAATTGAGTGTCTTTTATTCGTCGCATGTCGCTAAGAAGAACTCGCAGGCAAGCAGCCAAATATTCTAGGAGTTTCATTAAATCCATCTTGCCAAAAATGATACAGTTTCAGGTTATAGATCTAGACTTTAGACCTAGATCTATCTAGTCCAGCATATAAGCACCGAGACAAGAAAACACACAGGCATTAGCTAACCCACATGACCTAATTCCAAGTTGGTGAATGAAAACAGGGGAAGTCATTCATCTGACTTCTTTCTTTGCGGCCTCGTTTCTCTTCCGTAGGCATTTAGTAGTTTGCCTATAGGCATGGAAATTCTAACACTGCTCGCGGGTGTTGCTGAGGCTCAGTCTGGCTTAAAGTGCTAATTTTGTCGCATAATATAGTAGAAGAGGAGCTGCCGGCGAGTTAACCTATGTAGTCAAAATCCAAAGTGACTACTTGGCTAGCTAAACTGGGCTGCACTTGGGGCTCAGTCAGGGTGCAAGTACCACTGATGTGATAAACATTTCAAGCGATTTGTGCAGCGTTTTTTCTTCTTTTTGGAGAGGGCTGAGGCTTAGTATGTTACAAGGCGGCGAAATAATAATGAGTTATGAGCACTGGCATTTATTTCAATATTTTTTGGTAGGTTGTTTTTGTAAACATTTTATGAGATGTTCTTTTTCTAAGCGGTAGTCAATGACTATTTGACTACCATTACGCTACGCCCCTGCTCCAATGTTTGCTCCAGTGAAATTAACCTCACTGACCTATTTGGAAAGGAGTGATTTTATATTGTCCTCTAGACCGGTGGCCCTGTTCGGAGAAACTGATACTTGGAAGATGCAACATTTCTTTATCACATAAACACTTACAATGTAGATCGATCTTAACACGATTGCTTTTAGTGACACAGTTCAGTTCTAAAATTCTTTCGCTCATCACCAA
This sequence comes from Ellobium chinense, assembly GCA_033807755.1. Taxonomy (NCBI): domain Eukaryota; kingdom Metazoa; phylum Mollusca; class Gastropoda; order Ellobiida; family Ellobiidae; genus Ellobium; species Ellobium chinense. Next base: position 2,197,282 of record JAWQUT010000081.1, on the reverse strand, counting down.
GTAGGAGCCCATATCTACTCACTGTTTTCTGTCAAAACGACTTGTATTGATGAGTGTGTTTTCTTCCTTTTTCTTTTCCTTCTGAGCTTTCTAAATTTCCTTAAAGTCCCTTTGGAACAGCTTTAAGCCATTGAGACGGTCCGTTCTCTCTGAATAATTGGGTCTTTTACAGCCGATAATGCTTTGTCTAGAATTTGCAAATACCCGTAGGCGTTTATCATTAGAGATGTGATGGGGTAGGAACTGGGGGTAAGGGGAGGCACCTGAATGAATTTCCTTAAGTTAATTATTTAAGCACGACACGACCTTGGGGAAGAAAAAGGAAAGAGAAAAGGAGAGGGAAAGAATTAAGTAAGGCAGAGAGAAGAACGGAAGAATCCAGATCGACAGAAGAATCAAAACATAGAAAGACATAAAAAGAGAATGGCATCTCAAACACACAAGGACGAATGAAAGTGGAAAACAGAAAGATATAAACAACAACAACTTTAAAAAAAGCCACACAAGACAAGAAAGAGAGAATGAAGCAAAGCGAAAGAAAATATCAAGGATGAGACTAAAAAAACAAGAAGAAAAGATGGCGGAAAGAAAAAAAAATAAAAGTAGAAATGAAGCAGAGAGAGACACAGAGCGAGAGAGAGATAGTGAGAGAGAGAGAGAGAGAGGGAGAGAGAGAGAGAGAGAAAGAGAGATAGTAAATTTATTGTTGCAAAGAAAAAAACTTGAAAAGACCTAAAGACATGATTTTTGTCTCCGTCTTCTCCTTCTCCCTCCCGTTCCCTCAACAAATCACCAGTCACGTGGTCAGTATCAGTTCAAGTGTCTACAGACCAACTACTCAATAAGGGCTAACAGATTTTATTATTTTCACAATTTTGGACAACATGGTTTCTTCCTTACAGAAACAAGGATGACCCATTCGTTCCACACTCAGTGCGAATAATCCGGGAATCCTCTTTTCCGTAGGTTAGGGCCATTAGAGTGTTTCTAAAGTGCACAGTGAACTGCAGTGTGTAAGTTGTGTGAGCAGTGAAGGGTGAAGACGAGAGCGTGACAGAGTGAGTGACTGGGACGGCGCATGTATCATGTAGTATATGTGTGAGAGTGCGTGAGTCTGTGTCTGTTAATGTATGTATAATTGTATGCATCAGTTTCCCCACTGGGATAAATATCTTATCTTATCTTATCTTATCTTATCTTATCTTATCTTATCTTATCTTATCTTATCTTTTCATGAGGCTGGTATGCGAACTGAATGATGGGAAGGAACATAATTTACCTTTAAACAGATAAACGATGTCGGCTTTGTTTAAACATTTGAAGTGCTCTCTCATATTCTGAGATCATAGTATCGTAGTATGTGGCTCCAGTGCAGGGCGTGCGGACTGGTCCAGTGTTTACCTTTTGAAAAACACAAACCAACATTTTGTCCACATAAATTACAAAATAGAGTCCAGAGAGCTACCAAAACAATAACCTCCCCCGGATCTCCACCAAAATCTCAGACAGAACTTGGCTTCGTCATTGTTGTTGGTGTTGTTTAATGCTGTTGCTCTTTAAGGAGAACAGAATTAGTTGGACTGCGGACTTAATGTTTTATACCACACTTTGCTTTGTGCTGACATGGAGAGATGCTTAATCGAAACTTTAGTTCATCACCAACATTTTTTCCTAATATCAGAATACTATACTTTCCCTGGAAAAGACACTGAATATGCCCAGCTTCTTAAATCTCAAAGCTTCTCCATGCTTTCGACAGGTTACGACGTTTTTGTTTTTTTTTTCATAACATTTGATATAGATATGGAGTTTGATAATGAGGATGATCATGCCTCGCAGTGGCAGAGGACAACGGAAGCAATACACTTGATATCTTGATTTATGGTAGGCTACATGTCTGTTTCTGTCTCCTTCCTTCATATTTTAGGTGGTGATGCCACTCTGGCACTCTAGCGTAGTCCCTCCCTCCCTCCCTCCCTCCCCTCACCTGCCCCTTCCAAATCCTCGAGCAAGTTAACAAACATGTTCTTCTCAGAAGTTTAACATGACTTAAGGGAGTGCAACTAGCCAAGAAAGTGCTGGGGCTGCAAGCAGGAACTCCACAGGATGTTAGACTTCTTGGAGGCAACAGCCATGACGCTGAATGGAGTAAGGCAGCATTGGAAGCTGACCGGGGAAGAAGAAAAAGAAGAGAAGAAAGAAGAAGAAGAAGAAGAAATGAAGGAGAAGAAGGAAATGAAGAAGAAGAAAAAGAAGAGGAGAAAGAAGAAGAAGAAGAAGAAAAAATGAAGAAGAAGAAGAAAATGAGAAAGACGAAGAAGAGGACGAGGAGCCAGAAGAAGAGGAAGAAGAAAAAGAACAGGAAGGAGAAGAAGAAGAAGAGGAGGAGAAGGAAGAAAAAGAAGAGAAAACAAAAGATGAGGAAGAAAAAGAATTATTATTTTGGAGGGGCTTTGTTTTTTTTTCACAGAAGTGGGGTCTAGGAAGGAAAAGGGGGAGGGGAGGNNNNAGGGAAAAGCCAAATCCCCCTAATGCTATCTCCTTTAGCGCATGGAAAACTCACAAACAAAAGAGTTGCGATTCTTGAGTGGGGCCAGTAAGTGCAACGTTCTGTCATCTAACCAGGGAAGTGCTATACAACAGTTTGAGATTAAGGGAAATCGACTGTATAATATTCTATTTGATGACAGTGTTATATTTAAGCCATGGCGCAATACATTTACCAATATCATACTCGAAAAAGATTTATCTATCTTTCCAAGTCCCCAGCTTTCTCTGTAATGTATATGTTCATAGTTAACAGATGAGTTAT
>JAWQUT010000081.1:2175413-2191338 GCA_033807755.1 Ellobium chinense | reverse complement strand
GGAAATTGGCTGTCAGGGACCTGGCAACTTTTCCCTCCTACACCATCCGCTGGTATAGCTGAAATTACTTGGCAACTTTCCCCATGCCATTTCCCACAATGGCCATTCATACTTTCTTTGGGTGCCTCAAACGAGTCTGGGAACGGCCTGCACCCGAAAAGTGTGTATGTAATTGGTTGTCTGGTGTAACTATCCAATTACAGCGATGACAGAAATTGTTTATACGAAGAGATGATGGCACTTAGCAACAGAAAAGACTAGAGAGTACTGAAGTCGTTCTCTGTTTCCTGGTTTTGGTTTTGGTTTTTTTTTTGGTTTTTTTTTCATTTCCTCCATTTCTTGGGGTTCTTTCTTCATCTATTTAATTTTCACTTGGTTCCTCATTTATCTCCCCTGATATGTCTTTGATATTCTCCCCTCTCCTCCCACCCTTCTTCCTCCTTCCCCCCACCCCACCCCCACCTCTTCGCTTTGCATCCACCATTAGCTAATCTCAATGACCTCTCTGCATTCTCACTTTCATTCCTTGGTTAGTTGTAGTTGGTTACGATGTTCCATCATTTGCTGGTTCCTCCGTTTCTTTCTTTCTTTCTTTCTTTCTTTTTTTCTTTCTTTCTTTCTTTCGTTCTTTTTTTCTTTTTTTCTTCCTTTCTTTCTTTCTTTCTTTCGTTCTTTCTTCCTTTCTTTCTTCCTTTCTTTCTTTCTTTCTTTCTTTCTTTGTTTCTTTGTTTCTTTCATTCATTCTTTCTTTCTTTCTTTCTTTCTTTCTGTCGTTCTTTCTTCCTTTCTTTCTTCCTTTCTTTCTTTCTTTCTTTCTTTCTTTGTTTCTTTGTTTCTTTCATTCATTCATTCTTTCTTTCTTTCTTTCTTTCTTTGTTTCTTTGTTTGTTTCTTTCTTTCTTTCTTTCTTTCTTTCTTTCTTTCTTTCTTTCTTTCTTTCTTCCTTTCTTCCTTTCTTTCTTCCTTTCTTTCTTTCTTTCTTTCTTCCTTTCTTTCTTTCTTCCTTCCTTCCTTTCTGTCTTTCTTTCTTTCTTTCTTTCTTTCTTTCTTTCTTTCTTTCTTTCTCTCTTTTATCCTTTCTTTCTTTCTTTCTTTCTTTTAATCTCTTCTCCTGTCTTTTTTGTCTAGTGTGAGCAGTAAAATATCAAACACTTTCCACCTTCAGATCGTTGAGAAGTGCAGCACGTTTTGGCAGTGAAGAGACGATAAACGTGTGGTAATCCACTGTAAACTCTATGGCCTGTTGATACGTTCATCTGGGAAGAAACAGATTTTGTTAAAAATAACACAGCTGTTGGGGGGATGCTATTTATTACACTTAATAAAATGCTCTTGTAACAAACACGCAAAAGATGACGTGAAGAAGATACAGAAGATTTCAGATACAGAATATTTCTGAAAGCCAGCAGGGGAATGTTCACTTTGCTTGGTCTGGACGAAAGTCATGAACTGAACTTTATCTCGAAGACGAACATGAACATTCCCATAGAGAAAATCTGTATAAGTTTTAATTTATGTTGTTAGTATGCAGGACTGTCTCTTGTAGGTTTCTTAATTGTTACCTTGAATTGTTGCTTTCAGTTTTATGTTTTAGGTCGATACCTGAATATTAAGGAATCGCGATTCTCAAGCTGCATGCTCTTACCACCGAAAGTGCCGCTTCTATTTCGATTCTAATACTTAGTTTTGACAAACTAAGTTGGACAATTTGTCGTCTGTTACATAATGTAAAGTATTTTAATGGTATTGAAACCTGAGAATTTGAGTTTTGATACCGATATGGAAATGGCTGAGAACTAATAAAAATATCAGTACTTAGAAACGATACTGCCCGTTGCAAATCTACATATTAATGTACGTCATCGTCGCTATTAATGCTTGGAATATTTTTATCAACAGAGTAGAAAGTCAGTTTTCAACTGTTCCTTGTCACTGTTTGTTTATGAACTACACGTGCAAAACTGTCAGAATCAAACTCCGGGATTCAGTGCTCGTTTATTTTTTTATCATCTCTCGTTCAGCTGTTACAAAAATCATCACGCCTTTTCACGTAACACTCACCGTTAGTTGGCAGAAAATAAATATTCTGTACTTACAAGCATCATTGACTGGTATCGCTGGAAACGCTAGACTAGCACAACAGCTCCTGAGCACATGTTGGACTGGTTTTAAAGGGAGAAAACACAAGCCTTTTCAAGCACATGTGGTGGGTACTTTTATGAAGTTTGTTTAATTGAAATATTTTTAAAGCAAGAAATTCCAGAACACTGATACTTTATGTATTCTCCAAATTTCTTCTGAGAAACACATTGATACAACTGTTTTTGTATTACAGAGCAAATACAGTACCAAACAAGTAGCCAATAACTAATACCCTACCGAGCTAGTGGAGTTTTACATTGTATATTAATATTCCCATTCAATCTTTATTTCATTTTTGTGATACAAGAACACTGTCACCTCTTCACTTTGTAGCCCATACAATTATGTCTGTAATCTTGCTTTCCCTCCTCTCTCTCTCTCTCTCTCTCTCTCTCTCTCTCTCTCTCTCTCTCTCTCTGTGTGTGTTTCGACTTCGTTGATAATAAATGTGGAATTGTGTGGCTTTACTCGTCTAATCCTTGCATCTAATCTTAGTTTAGCAATGTTACTGTTCCTGCTTAGGTTAGTTTCAAATAATATCACCAAATCGGTTGGTTTTTTTTTTTGATTTGGCGCAGGCAACCTTTCCTTGTCATCGGGGACATTCACTTCCGGTGCATTTCTATTCCTGTTCGAGTTTTTCTCTGTCGTTTTTGCTTCTAAGGTCAACACCACAGGTATTCTCTTAACTACAAATAATCTGAGTCTCTGCTGTGGTCCACCTTGTTGCTGAAATGAGCCATTAGTCTGTACCACACATAGATCTCATCTCCACCTCCATCATTGCCTTACCACACATGTGTAGAGATTGCTGGATACAGTCGAGAAGACGGAAGGAAGGAAAGAATTATGAGACCCCTGTTGATGGTGGCGACCTCTGAGCTCAAAATCATTGGCGTAGGGTCAGCGGTTCTCAAAGATGGCGATATGATTCCTTCTACCTCCAGTGATCCACTCATAAGGCTGGTCTGGGAAAGTGGCTTTGAAGCTATAAGGCAGTAGTAAGGCAGTAGTAAGGCAAAGGAGCGGATGAGAAAGAAATAGGAAAGAAAGGAGGCATTACATTCTTACTTTGCCACTGTGCGCATGATTTGCAAGACATAGTTGTTTCTCCACTGAAAAATGATAACAGTTAGTGGATGCGGAATGCTCACTATTCAGTATCAAAAGAGCGACTGAGGATTGAACTACATGCTGTATCTGAACTACAGAACTCTAGTGTTGCAAGACATAGATCTAGATCTAGCCTTTGGGGACTCATGCACAATGTGTTTAACTTCGCACACTGGTGGTAACTAGGGAAACATCACTGATATTCTGGAGGTTTTCTGTAGTTACAGCGAGTGCACAAAGTTAGCATTCTGCAGGCGGCTAGAGGTGTATACGTCAAAAAGAGTTGTGTGTGTTGTTGCTTTTTTTTTCAACAGATGTTGATGCTCATCTCGTTCGGCACATGTCAAAATGTTTTGTTGTGTAATTCACAGCGAGGAAGGAAGAAGGGCTGGGAAAATATTCTGGGAACCAAAGTGGCAGCAACAATAAAAAGATTTGGAAACCTCTGGCCTAGAAACTGAAAGTGCAGAGGTGTCTTAAATCATACCTACATCAAAGGTTCTCAGGTGCACTGCCGCTCGCTCACGCCGGGCGATCGTATCGGGCGGATACCTGCATTTTCAAGCACTCCAATACCCATGTTTGCAATATCGACGATAATGATTCCGTTTCGATTCTGATACTCCAAAGAAGATTGGCACAAGATAAATTCGACACAGTTTTGAAATCTTTTCGGTACAAAGCTAATTCTGATCCTGAAGACAGGAAAGGGATCGAAATTACTTTCAATACATTCTGATACTAAACCACCGCAACAAAATTTCACAGAACATTACAGACTCTTTCTTCAGACATAACATCACAGCGATGTTAGTTGTTTCCTAAGATACACTGAACCGTGTCGATACTATCGGAATAGGATCGAAGCGGCAGCGATATTTTGAAGCTAGAATTTTGATAAGGGCTTCAAAACTTCTGAGTATCGTAAGTACCCTCTCTCTCAGACTCGATCTGACCCAGCCCTCACCAAAAGCATTCTTACTCTTTAAGTCTGTGAGGGAGACTAGACAGACTACAGTCAGTTGTCGTAAAGGTCAGATCTCCGTCAAGGCGTCAAGTCAACATGTCAAACGATGTTTTGCCGGTTATTTTATTTACCCCCGGGTCCTTGAGAACAACATTAATGCTTGATGTATGTACACACACAGGTACGCACGTGCACTAGACTCGGTCTGTATTGCTCCCAGGGAGGATTAGCTCTGGCCCTTTTCTGTTGCCGTTTGTTTTCTCACTGCGCATGTGTGATGGCGAGGAATAGAGAAGGGGTCAAATGGAGGAAAGAGATTAGACACAAGGGAGAGAAAGGGGGGGNGGGGGGGGGGGGACAGAAGATAGAATGAAAACAGCAGGTGAAGAAAGATTACAAGAATACTTACACGTTTTTAACAAAGCCACTAAGGGTTAAAGAAATCCAGGCATCTTAATGCTCTAACTTCGAGTTAGTGAACCGGCATCCCTAATAATCAAAATGAAAGTTTAATTACGTAGTACCATTTCATCTCCCATTGAAATCGTTGCTTTCTGTCAGTTCCAGCCATTTTGTGGTGTAGGGGCGTCCAGGTTCTTCTCTGTCCCTCATATTCAAAGACATTATTTGATTATGAGGGGTGCCAGGTTCCCAGTAAGACCACAGTAAGAATAAGTCTGACCCTGACAAGGAAGAAGAAAAAAAAAATTATGACCCAGCTACGACGGTGACCTTCGTGGTTTATGACGAGGATCATGGCTCTGTTACGAACACTTCAGTGTTTCAAATGATATTTACTGAATATTTGATTATATAGACCTCCCTCTATAAGTTCAGCACCAAGGTGAAACATATACCTACTTACATAATGGCCCTCAAATGATGACTTCAATATAAAATTGGCCATCCTATGAAACACACCGCGCACCCATCGCATACAACACTTGGAACAGGGAAAATAACAAATGTTAACTTCGTTAAGATACACTAATAATAATAATTATTATTATTATAGTAATAATAAACATGATGAAGTGGTTTATAAGTCTTATATCCAGGCTAATACCAGTGCACGCAACTTCACATTATTATTACCCCAGCAGGTCATATCACAGAGAACTTTCTCAACTCCCTGAGGAGTATAGATTGTTGCTGTCATTTACGGGCTTTGATCACTAGCATTCTGACAATACCTTTCACTGGCTCTGGCCAGTTTTACAAACGGATGGACTGGGGAAAATGTGAATGAATTGCCTTGCCAAGGCACTTACAATACGCTTGTGGTGGGGAATCGAACCTACGACTTTCAGATCGTGAGTGCAACTCCGCAACTATTTGGTCACAATGCGTGAATAAACCAGAATGTAGGATGAACACAACTTCTTTGAGATGGACTTTTATTCCCGGGGAAGCTGATTGGTTTTTGTGATCTGAAGCCACGCCTTTTATTGACCAATACAACTCTTACATCTGAATTTATTAGAACCACAGCTTCCACGAGACTTTCAAGGCTGATATTATAATTTATCGATGAGATCCGACTTCTGGGAATATGATTGGCTGCTGGAATCTGAAACATTCCTTCTTATTGGCTGGGGCGGATCTCTTTGTTCCGGGTTTATTTATGAACGCACATCAGTAAACATGCATCTTGCAACACGTCTTCACATGCAACAGTGCATTAACAGGAACCTCCTATAGCATGCAAGGCAACCCTGGATCATTTATCTTGTGTATCCTTAAGTTATCAAACTGAAAGTAGCAGGAGACAGTGACAGCCAACATTTACATATTATACCATGCAGAGCGTGTTTGCTAAGTGTCTTCATATGATAGAGGTTAGTGGCTCAGCTTGATAATAATCAATGTAGTAAATAACACAGATATAGCTTACTCTGCCTAACTGCAACTCTTAGGCACCATGTACAAATACTCTGCCTAACTGCAACTCTTAGACACCATGTACAAATACTCTGCCTAACTGCAATTCTTAGGCACCATGTACAACCATGTACAAATACTCTGCCTAACTGCAATTCTTAGGCACCATGTACAAATACTCTGCCTTTCTGCAACTCTTAGGCACCATGTACAAATACTCTGCCTAACCGCAACTCTTAGGCACCATGTACAAATTTGCTGTTAGAAGACTTGCAATTATTCAGTGACTTTAACATAGACAGCATAGTTACATTCGATCGTGTAGAAAGTTTGCCGTTAAGCGGAAGTTGCATTTAAAATGAATGATGATTAAGAGGAGGGGATTGTTAAATCGACGGCTGAGCGCAAGAAGTGACTATCTCCACTTTTCTTAGTTTTGAGAAAATCGCAGTTAAAATATTGGTGATCATCAAATTTGCATGAAAAGTTCTGGGAAAATTGAAGATAGTCAAAAAAGAAATGGCAATAACTCGGCAACCAATAAAGATACGGCTTTGATATTTATACCAGTGAAAAAGCGGCTAAAAATAACCCAACCTATGTCGAAAACTACAATTTGACCAAAAGTGGAGATAGTCACTTCTTGCGCTCAGCCGTCGAAATGTACTTTGTAAAGAGTTATGAACATTTCATGACAACTTCAGAGATTTCATTTCTAATGCAAATACTGTACAGCACTATTTCATTTTTGATGTAAATATTGGTCATTATTATAAACACGCCGACGAAAACAACTTATAAGGTGCAGAGTAAACTATCGTAATCTTTTCATTTTGGTGGTGAAAGATACGACTTTGAATTTGTCCAGACTCGATGTAATTTGTCTAGCTTTTACGTTTCAGGTCAAGATCGCAGAGTGAATTACAGAATTAGGTCACCCTTTCCTGACCTCACATTCTACATTATCCCCATCTATCAAATTTGATTCGAGATTGGGAACAGTGGGGTCTGTTTGTATTTGGGGAAAGAGGAAAGGAAGGAAAAAGAGGAGGGGACTGGAATGAGAGATGAGAATGAGAGGAAGAATAAGCCTTGTGTGCTCTGCCATTGCTACACGATATAATTAAAGTTTAAAGTGACAAAGTCCATTTCTTATAGCAGAATTCTGCACGGTGCTCACATGACAAGAATGGACAGTTCATAAGCTACTCACTGTGAAGATCACTGAAAATGTAATCCTGACGGGTTTTCCGTATGCAACTGATGTCAAGACCAAATCCATGATTTTTAGTCTGAATGAAAACCTTGGAACACCTACTGAATGTTATCTTGGCTACAAAAATAACCAGTGGGAGTGTGCCAAGTCTGAGAGAGAATGAGCCCACACTTTTTGAGTTATCTCTGGCAAGAGAACATTCAATATTTTTTCTCTATTTCTTCATGTGTTGGAATAATGTAATTATATGCACTAAAGACATTACTTGATAAAGTATCGAATTGAGACACTACTTTCAAAAGTATTGATGTGCATCTGTTTACAATGACCATCTGCAGTATCTGACGAGAAATTTTCGCCATGGCCAGGAATTTACTACACTGGAGACCTTCATGATATCTATCTTGCTACATTGGCTGGAGACAGGGATGGGTGAGGTAAAGAGGGTTTTGCGAAGACCTCGCCAACGAAAACAAGACCTAGTTTTGAAAGCGCACAAGCGGTCTAACTTTTATGTTGAGATAACCACCTGGCCTATGCACGGTCACACTCATCAATGCTCTGACATCCATACATTTAAATTATTTATGCAGCGCCTGCAGGATACACACAATGTAATTGCATTAAATTCGTTAGATTTCAAAGAGTGTCGAGCCAGAAGCAATCAACGTAAAGTGGCCACACTGAACCGCAGCTAGTTTTCCCAAATGGAAAAACAAAAGCAAAGAAAATCATCACGCTGAAAAAGCAAAACGTTAACAAATAAACAAATGATTCGATCTAACCAGGAGAAAGAGAAGGAGCAAATGTTGTTTCAAGAACAACCAGTGGGAGAAAGGAGTCATTTGTTGGTTTTTGGTGGGGCTGTTGTTTTTTTTTTTCAGAATAGTTGGCTTTGACTTAAAAAGCTGTTGATGAAGGACTGTTAGCTTCACAATAACATTGGGTTATATCATTCAGTCTAATAAATTCTCAAAAAGGATACCATCGTAAATAACCACGCACAAATCCTACTTCCGAATTTTGAGGTAATTTTTGTGCTCAATTTTTTACGAGAAAAGTGTGTGTGTGTGTGTGTGTGTGTGTGTGTGTGTGTGTGTGTGTGTGTGTGTGTGTTAGGGGGTGGGGGGAAGTAGTATAAGCGATAAATGTCTTAATAATTTTTTTCCATTCCAACAATTTCCGGCCGTCCATTTGCAGAATTTTACAGTGTGTTTGTATAAGGATGTCGTGGTGTTATTTCTTTAACAATTATTCCCAAAGTTTCCAGGTGGGGACCAGCTGAGTGGGTTATTTCAGAAGAGCAGTAGAGAAGAGAAAGTTTAAAGTTACACCGTCAAATATTCTCCAATTAGATCGATATTAGATCGAACTTAAAACGTCTAATTTTTCCAAACATCATCTTTGCTAGGCTGTGAACTTTTCAACCCTTTACGTTTAAGACAGACCAGTTGTAGATAAAATATATATGGTAAAAAGTATAATAAGGAGCATGTCAGAATTTTTAAAGATGTCCAGTTTTAGCAAAGCATCATTTTTATTACGTTTAGAGCTTGTCAATCTCGTGCGTCTAGGACTGATAATTTATGTAAATAGTTTCTTGAATCGTCTTAATCTTTGTAGATTTCCTGACCACGTTGTGCATGCTGTTTAATACTGCTTTCCCTTTTAATTATTGTATTTGGAGTTTGATGTAAAGGAAGTTCCATTTTATGGACGCGCAGCCAAACCTCCCGATCAGCTGGGCTCCCACTGTAAAGGAGAAGTCCTAATTACTATCTTTAACAGAAATGAGTTTTTTTTTTAAATGGTCATATATTTTAACATGTCCTAACCGCTATTTCCATCTTGTACAACCTTTTCACTACGTGTTTTGAGTGTGGTGTAAATAAAATTCTATTTTATGGACGCACAGCCGAATCTTCCCGGTTGGCCACACCCATGATGTAAAAGGGAAGTTCCAATTCTATTCTATTCTAATTCAACAAGAGCATGTAAAACATTGTCCAGAATGAAATCCACTTCTGTTTCAAAATATGTCAGTCCTGATCCAAACGTCAAAGATGTCCGTCAGACTGATGTATAAGGTCGCATAAACTTACCTTTAAGCGATGTGAAATATGTCCTTATAATAATTATGTCAGCATGATGGGTAACATAGTTGTCAAGCTATACACCATTACCAGTTAACTACCATACTATATCATGGCCAACGGGACGTTTTTCCTTGTACTGTGCATCCCATTGCAAAATTCGCGTACACCCATGGAACCTGACATCCACCATTCTCGCCAGTTCAGAGTTGCGTAGCGGTTTTAGTTTTCTGGTTAGAGAGGTTTTTACAGTTTTTTTTTACAAGTAATTATTCTTTAATCGTCTTTGTGCTCGCCAGTTACTGTTTTAAATTTGCTGAAGGTAACAGATCTGTTACAGCTCATTGTGTGGCCCAAAGTTTAAGACTGACCCAACCCTAGCAAGCGAACTGAAATTTTGAGCTTGGCTGCTATTTTTAAACAGACCCTACCTTTTTCACTGGTCAACGCCAAACCCCTCCTCTTCCGCCTGAGCACACCTTTGACCTGGCAGTTTCAGCCCAGGGTTAAATAGTGCCTGGTAAAATAAAGTAAAATGAACACAGATTCCCATTAACTCAAAATTTACCCCCTGGAGCCCTTATCACTGGAAGCAGGACATGCCAAAAGAGGGAAAAGGAGAGATGAACTTATTATAACTATTAAGCTATAGGTTTCAATAGTGAAAGTAGAATTACAGGCGTGTAAACTGAAACGAAGGTTGCGTTACATCCCTCGATCAGAGTTGACGGCCCATGGGTCAAAGATCGTACTTGGCTTTGCAGTGTCGTGTGGAGGTCTTTGCTATGTATCACATTTGTTGTTCAGGCAAAGCAAACACAATCGAAGAGTGGATTTTGTTACTAGTCATTATAATGTAGCCAGTAGAAAAATAAAAATCGAAGGCATCCTACCAACTCTGCCAGTCTACCAAAAAAGTCGGCATGTGATGTCAAATTCATGTTCTGATAGCTGTAAAAAGTTTGATGTTTTCTATCTTAATGTGTGGGTTATTCTGTCGTAGTCTTTTATGATTTGCGAGACAGTCAACCGTTACAGTATGAGCCACTGGTTATTTGAGAAAGATAAAACAACATGGACGGTTGTTTTGGGTGGTTTTTTTTAGGTTGGCAGTAAAATTATGATTTGGTTAATACGTTCTTTTCCCGTAAAACGTCAGAACTGTGGCCTGTGTGAGAATAAATTACATTTGTTGATTAAAAGACACGAATGCATTTTGACAATAGGCAAATTGCTAATCAGTCTGGAATGAGTTTGGGTGGAAGCAATTTCTAGTCTAGGAAACAAACAGGCAAAAAAAAACAAAAACCACACCGATGAGCAAAATAGCAATTGGCAGACTGTACCAATTTCCTGTCCATTCGTGGGTTATTACTCTTGTCTGAATAATGGGGTGGTCAAAGGGTAGTGGATTAGTTATAGCTGCTGGATTTTTTTGTTTTTTTTTTAGCCACTTCCGACCAGTATAAGAGCTGTTGTGTAGCTCCTAGCTCTAGGAAAAACTATAACAGGTGTTACAAATTTATTTCTCCTTTTTCATCACACCGTGAAAGACTGGACAATAAAACAAACTACGTCATTAACGCTATAGTCAGTCTCTTGTGAAGAACAGTTGCATTGTGTCATGAGGTGTGGGTGCTGCATTCATTGTTCTTGTGATTGTTGCTTGTCCAGGCTAAGTTGATCTCTCTCACTTGTGACATTTACAGATTCCATAACATAGATCACTCTGAGTTATTATGTATACATGGTGATCTGGGAAATCGCAAACCACCACATTCCAACATCATTACTTTCGCTTTCAATTTTCCCATGTCAGAGGAATATGATTGGCCGATGTGGTTTGTTACATTGGCTTTTTGTATTAAGTGATGCATCTTTTTTTCATTGATTTTATTGACGTATGAAGTGAAATTCCCCCAAAAATGAGGTTTAGAGACGTATCTATTATTTTGCTCAATCCGGAAGTGTGATTGCGTTATCAAATTTCGATTTCGAAAGAAAAGATGCATTAGTCAATAATAAATTATTTTCTCCATAGATGAGTTCTATCATAAATTCATCTTCCCGAAAATTTCGTTTTTCCTGGCAACCGTGACGTCATCATGTCAAGCTATGAACAAAATGATGACTAACGATACGGCCACTCTCAGAAATCAATCGAAATTTCGTTCGAAACTGGACATGATGACGTTGCGGTTGCCGTGTGGTTGCCAGGGAATACAAAAATGTTGGAAAGATCCATTTCGATACTGTCACAAGGAGTGGCTCACAATTTTTGTCGGAATAATGGCGTGGCAAAATTTGCATTTTTTGGCATTTGGGGAGCACAGTTTTATACGTCAATATGGATGATATCGATTCTAGCTATTTCCTCAGCATATCGTCTGTGTTGACGTATAAAGTTGTGCTTCTCTTTAAGAAGACATGACACGCCAAATTTTTGACACAAGTTTTATTATTATGACTCTTATGCTAGAGATGTCTCATACACTAAACTATCATGTCAATTTGAAATTTGGCGTTTAGGAAGTCATCTCTATGTCAGTGATCATGTACCATGGAAACACTTTTATAATATTACTACATCTGATAATGATCTTTATCATCTAAACAAGGCCTATTTCCGGTGATATGAAAGTGTGTAATAATTTTTTGGTATGTCACACGTTACATAAATTTGGCCTTTGACCTGTTACGAATACTTTGAGTGGAAGCCTTGGAAACCTCTAGGAATATTAATATGTGACGTCATTTCTTTTGTAACTATTTTCACTGCCATGGGGTTTCCCCATGTCTGGACTTTTTTTTTTAAAAATCAGTCTGTCTTTCTTATCGCTCGTCATCGTTCTCTTCACGTTTCAGTTTCAGTTCAGTTACAGTTGATTTAAAAGTACTTGAAATATTACAGTGTTTCTGTAGTCTAAAGTTTCATCGATGATTGTCAGCTGTTTGGATCTACTTTGTGTCGCGTAACTGTGTGATTCATTCAGTTCCGTTGTGATCGATGTGTCTCAAACAGGGTGAGGGCCACTTCAAGGCCCTTTTCACGATTAAAAGTTCATTTTTTAATTAGTTAGAGTTCATATAATAAAAAGGATGTATAATCCATTTCATAAATCTGATATCAAACAAATACTCATTACAGACCCTCTATTTATAATTTAACCGCTATCCTAGGTTTCTTCACAGATTTAAGCCAGGACTATGTAAATAACTCAGTAAGCTCAGTTAGTCACCAACTACACAAGGGGTAGATCTCTTACAGTGTCATCATGACCTCAGAGCAAAGTAGAGTGCCAAGTTTGAGAGTAAATGAGAAGATGAACTCACACTTTTTGAATCGTCTCTGGCAAGAGAACATTCAATTAATTTCCTCCATATCTTTACGTGTTACTGGTTTTGACTCAGAAAAAAAAGTGTTATTTCCATCTTTTTTGTTCTTAATCTATTCTATCGGCCGTAGTGCATATAATGAAGATTGATTTTGATGAAAGTAACTATAAATAGCATAACGGGTTTTCATCTCCACTTAAAGCTGCACCATCCGATTGTTATGTTTAGAAATCAAAGCCCCGCCTTCAAATGGCGGTGGGCGTCACCTCGACTCAGATGGACTTGCTTTCATATATTTTAAACTACAACAACAACTTTATATTCATTTTCTTTACGGAGAGACAGTCAACTACAGCGATTTGCAAAGTTTCTAAGCAGTATGAAATATTTTACTCCTGAAATTCGGAATAACTGCGCCTCGATGTGATCTGTGCATTTGAATTCAAATTGGTGAAGTATCCCATCATTCCTAGCCTTCATGTTGTCACAGTCACAAGCAATCACCTGTCTCATTTCTCTGAGCTTTTCAGGAGAAGAGCGAAAAAAAAATATGTTAGACAACGCAAGAAAAATGCCAGTCTCAAATTTTGGTGTCGTTCTTTCAACATCTGACTCAGTGACTTACTTTGTGATATTTGAAGGATGTATTGGGTTATAGCAAGCACATGATTAGCCCGATCTGCAAACTGCCGATTTCTGGGATATGGATTCTGCCAATGACTGTGACAATACCCCGGGCGGGTCTTTAATGTTCGTGGAATATGTTCTTAACGTCAACATGGACGATCTATAATGTGGAGTCATGGAGATGGAAACTGAACTGTCCGGGTGAGAGGCGCTTCCTTATTGTAGAAACGTGTCCAGATATCATCATCCATGTTTATCCTGGTAAAGTGTTCCGAAGGAGGCAGACCGGTAAAAACATGTCGCTAGAGCTCAAATATTGTCTCTAGATTCAAAAGCCAACATTAGCCTTGCATGTCAATGAGATGGCCAGTGTTTGGGGTGAAATTTTGCCTTCTTGTAGTTGTCTTTTCCGTCAAGTTCCAGTGCACGTATAATCGATGTTATCTCATTTACTGAGTTCATGTTGTCGTTTGATGTCATCAGGAGTGGCGCCACATCAAACCACAGCAACAATAGAAAGTTGATGATCACTCATAATTTGAAAACAAGGCACGTAGCCAAAGCTTACGTCGGTCTTCCACAGTTAATGGGATTGTTTTAGATGATAACAGGAACTTTTTTTTTTGATGTGGCTTTCCTGAGATGGCTTTTGCATCAGTGTCTCTGTCGATGTTATAAACGAGTGGGTAGTAAACTAAAAATGTTTTCCGCAATGTCTGTTGAGCATGCTATAAACATAACAAGAGGGGTGGAGGTTGTTTCTTTTTTCACTCATCTTCTCACCAGTTCTCCTTCCTCCCACTCACAAAAACGTTTACACATTACAGATCTTAGTGCTGTCAGCTCCAGCTATTGCTTGGCTTCGTGAGGCAGCTGTTGTTTTTTTTGTCTCAATTAAAGGAACTTCCGGAATCGTGCAATAATCAAGACCTATCTAAATGTTTGTGTGGCGGTTGTCTAGGTTAGATGGCCTTTCGTTTACATATTAAAGGGTTAATAAAAACTGCACATGAGGAAAGTTCAGTGAGAAGAGATAAAAAGAGAGGATAGAAATTTCACTTTCACAAAGATTGCTCGGTACACAAGAACACATCACCTCAGTGAACAAATCTCAACATTCAATATTAAGTTTATTAATTTCCCGAATGAAGGAGAAATAAAGTGTAACTAACCGAAGTGGCCTGTTCTTCACGGTCTTTCCATAGTACACATTCTTTGCTGGGCTATCAACAATTCTAATAATATTTTAAGAGCATATGAACAGTTTGTGACACAAGTGTTCGTTCCTTTTCTGGCAGGGAGGTGGGGAGAGTGTTAATTTACTGTCACATATAAGTGTCTGTTCAAATGCGACGTTGTGGAAGTTATAACTGTTATCATTAGATGGGGAGAGTGAGTGAGTGAGCGAGAGAGAGAGTGTGTGTGAATAAGATAATAAAAGAGAAAGTTAGTGGGAGAGTGAAACAGAGAGAAAGAGAAGGAGACAAGATATGTAAATGATAAATTTAATTTAGTAGCAGTTATGTGTATATATATTTTTTTTCTTCCTTTTCATTTGTTCCTTTGTATTGATGTAACATTTCATTTCATGTGGTTGGCTTATGCCTAGATAAATAAACTTGAAACTTGAACTTGTTATTTTTGGTCTTGAAATTGTTACATTTTGGAGCGTGAGACTTCACAGTCCTTCTCTCAGAATTTGATATACTGTAGATTCCTCTATATCGAAGAAGCTTTACTTACTTACTTCATACAGACAAAACCGTTCTGCGACAATATGTGCGGGAAATCTCTTGGATAATGAGCACTCCTGAAAAGGGTACATTGGAGCTACAGGTGAAAGAATCTGGGAAAAAATGCCCAGGCATAGCCACGACACATTATTTTCAACTCTGATTACAAACAGATATAAACATATCTCATTCACATTCAGAAAGACAATCAACCATTCGGCATGTTCCGGAAGCTGTCTGTTGCCATTCTGAAATGCCATTCTGAAATGTCTGCCCGGGATTCTTTAACATCATCTTGCCTAGGATCATCTACCTATAAATCAAATTATCATTATTATTATTATTATTATTATTATTTTTATTATCCTTAATAACTCAAGACAAAATCGTAATTCATGCAGTCGTCTATGCAAAGTCGATCATTTTTAAAGAATATGTAAACAACATTTCACGTCACAAAGGCATGTGTGGATTATTTCAATACCACATAACCACTGGCTACCCGAGCAAGTTGCTTCTTGATTTCACGAAACGGAAATGATGTCATTCTTCGAGGCGTTCTCAATGTTACAAATCTGAGCGTGTGTTTCTCCTATATTACGATCTAGATATTATATAATGTTAAACACCTGGCTTTGTGCGGATGATGATGTTTCAGCGCCATTCCCCAATCTTGGACAAGATCTGAATCGGTTCTAGAGAGCTTGGAGTGGGTTGGCACAATATCCACTGGGCACTACGGGGAAACTCCACGCAAGGCAATGAAAAACCTGTGACACCAGGGTGTGTGAGACCACCAATAGATGTCTGGGGGGGG
>JAWQUT010000081.1:2141264-2161144 GCA_033807755.1 Ellobium chinense | reverse complement strand
CCCCTCTCCAGAAAAAAATTGTCTTTTTTTTCCCCCATGAAATACACTGTACAAATTTTACACATGCGAAAATGTCTAGCTCCTATCATTATGTCATGACTAACTTTCCAGAACTGCTATCCGTTCAATCCTAAATTAATTTGCGTGGCCATTTCACAATGAAAAGAATCCAAGTTAGGATTTAACTCACACAAGGACCAAGGTTTGAATAGCGCAAAACAAATGCACTTGTGTGCGTGTGCTGTAGTTTCAACCCACACCCGTGAAAAGCCATTTGAGATCCCGGGCTAATTCAAGATAACAAGACTGAGCTCATTAGCACGGCCTATCTATTTGCCACCCCATACCTCAGATAGTGCAACTGTAATTAAATTTACGGCCAACATGGAAGCCACAATTGCGTTAGGGCAGGCAACATCTATATTAACGTGGTTTCTGGCAGGAAGCAAAAAAAAAAATAATGTGAAAAATATATCCCACTAGACCGTAATTCCAGCCCCAGTTGACTTTAATTGATTTGCGCATGTGTTAGTTAAGAAGGTTATCGTTAAATGGCACGAAGTACCTTTGGGAATGTTGAGAGAGGTGGTGAGAGGTATCGTTTCTGATTATCGATACTTTCCATACTCAGTAGTTTCGATGTCAATATCAAACCTGAAGATCTGGTGTTTCGATATCATTTCAATATTTTCGATGTAAGCAGCGATGGGTTGTGTGACCTGCATTGCCAAGAAGGTATGACAAGTATCGATAGGTATCAAGAATATCGAAAGGTATTCAAAGACTTGAAATCGTTGCACTCTAGTGAGTAACAGAATCGTGATAAAACTCTATACTTTTGAGACTAAGAATCTGAAGTAGAGTATAACTGCGATACCTAAAACTTAGTAATCGGTCCACCACTAGCTGCGTGCTCCGCGAAGCTGTTACGTTAAAGTGAAAATGCATTAAGTTGTATCTTGATACTTAACGAGGCGATAACTCAATGGCCGCCTGGGATAGACAAGAGAAACGAGGTGAAGAAGTATCATACGCTTCTCGTCATTACTGCCCTATTTTTACGATGTCGACATTACGTGATCTCATACATACTTTCCATTGAGATGATGATAAATCTAACGGCCACAGGGGGAAATATGAATATTTTTACTCCTACCAATATTGGTCAGTTTAGTGCTGGTATGATGACAGGGAATATACACCACAATACATTGCTGTTTTATCACTTGATGTACTTTAAGACAGTGTAGATATCCTAATCTTGAAGTATTCAGTTCAATGTTTTCCACTCCTGCTGTTAGACGTATTAGGCAGTTCATCAATGCTGTCGGAGAAAATCGTATAGGGCTAAGTAGCCAATATGAAAATATTATAATTAAGACATTTTATGGTATTGCATATCAGCACGGACGAATTATTATTTCTGATGTTGTCGTTTGTGGGATATTTTTTTTCGCATGTTTCCTGAAAAATAAAAAATCTCCATTTTTCTGGTAAAACTTTCTACATTTCTGTCAGTTTGTTTCCTCAAAATTGAGTTAGTCAAAAATATGGCCTGATTTGGTAATTTCGAAACTACGTCGAGTAAAAATGTTTGGGCGTCTTTGTTTGTTTGGCAAAACAAAATCTAAGTCAACAGTCTTAAAAGGAAATAAATGTTGATTCTCATGAATTCCATTAATTGTTGCACTATCACAAATTAACAAAAGAAAGCATCATACAAACGTTTCCACTGATCTTTCAAATTTTAGTCAGACACACTTACTTGGTTTCACCAGACCACTGAAGATATGTACGGTGGATCAGTAACTTCCTTACACACTCTCTGCTGATTTCGAGGTTTCTTTCCGTCCCAGTTGAGAGCCACACTGTCCAGCTGACGCCGACAGAATTAATGGCCCTTAACAGATGATCACCATTATGGGGGGACAGTCGGACCGTCATGAAACAATTGGTCGGAAATTTCGAAATATTTTCCAAACGTCATTTCCTAGATGACACATTTAAATTACCGAGGCGTAGCCAGTGATTAATCCTTCCTAACGGTCACTTTGTTCTGTCCTCCGATTCGTGTGTTCTTTATCACAGTGAACTAAGTCATTATATCACTCTCTAGATCCTCTACCAGTTAGGATTTGCCGTATCTAAAAAAATGCTTGTTTTTGTGTTACTACATAAATCTACATATATGTTGGATATTGTTTTTTTCTCGTTATTATCCACATAAATAAAATTATAAGATATCCTTGACTTTGTCATCATCCATATCATCATTATTGCCGTTCTTTTGTTATTGTTAAATTTTGTATGTTGTCATTATTGATTTTAGCCGTTCTTATTGCTCTCAAATCAAAACGTTATAGAATATGCCTATTTCAAAACACTTTTCTCCCCTCCCCTCCCTACCCTCCCCTGTTTTTTATGTGCTCCCTATCACGGTGTGAAAACAACATGTCTACGAAATACAACGATTCAAGTAATGTGTCTGAAATCATTAGTTTAGAAAATGTATCACCTTTCGACATTTTAACTTGGGGCAGAACTAAAGCACATTTATTTGGTGGCTCAGAGATAGGATTAAAAGAAATGTGGATTGGATTTCGAATTAATTTGATCTTATCTTTTCGCGACAGGATTTGGTTTAATGGACGTGGCCGATTTTATCACTCTGTTAACTTGGTATCGCTCCAAGATCCTAAGGGTGAACTAATTTCATTTGTGGGTGTGAGCGAAGGCACTGTTGGTTAAAACACACGCGCGCGCGCACACACACACACACACACACACACACACACACACACACACACACACACACACTACACACATACACACATACACACACACACACACACACACACACACACACACCTCTATATACAGTAACGTGTGCATCCTGATGACTACTCGTATGTGCCAGAAACTCTTATCAGATGGGAGTTTGGGTGTTTTCTTTTGTTTTGAAAAGAACTACCACTACGTAGCCTTTGTGAATCTGTGCGGTTATGGTTGACGGTGATTGTACAGGTGGGTGATAAGACAAATTCTGTCAAGGGTGATTCGGGGAAATATTTGCAGGATGAGGGGAACATCTTCAGTAGGATTTTGATTGTTCCAGGGTTTTCCTTGCCTGTCTCTTTTGCTCTGCAGCATGAGTCCCGTTGGCATCACGTGACTTGCTTTATTCACGTTTGCAGGAACTCCGTTTGCCTGATTTACCTCTTCAAAAAATGACGTACTCTACTTCTACAAAGGGAGTCTACCGCTACCACTAGTGTTTTATCTCTAAAAATGCCTCACGCCTTAATATATTCATTAAAAAAGCTCAGAAGCACTCACTTTATAAAATATTATAATCAGCGTGGCCGAGCGGTTAAAGCGTTGGACTAAAGATCTAAAGGTCGTGGGTTCGATGACCGACCACAGTCATGTTGTAAGTGCCTTGGGAAAGCATTTCATTCACATTTTCTCAGTCCACCCGTCTGTAAAATGGGTACCTGGCTATAGGCAGTGGAAGATGCTGTCAGAATGCTAGTGATCAGCGCCTGTAAATTGCAGATGCACTATATGCTCCCTATGGAGCTGAGAAGGTTCTAGAGTGATCAGGCCTGCTGGGGTAATACTAGTGTGAAGTCGCGTGAGGCGGGCATGAACCTGGATACGAGACTTATAAACCGCATTATTATTAATATATCCTTTTTTTATCTTTAGAACAAATTAAACATTTTTCGCGCACTGAAATTCAATCGTCTGTGTTTAACAGTGTCCTGGTCCTGTTTTCTGCATCACGATCGCAGCCTTGCCACGACTAGACCTGACCTGATTATGAAGGTCGTGGCTTGTGGATGTTGTAGCACTGTGTGTGCCTGCTTAAGATTCCTTTCAAGCTGATTGCCTCAACTCCTCCGTAACCCGCGAGGTATGCTCTTGATTTTTTTCTTCCAGACACCTGTGGGTGAAAATTACACTGGGCGCCTGGGGCGCGTTCTCCACTCTGAGACTGTTGTCAGAGATACTTTGGGGTGGGGAGAGAGAGAGAGAGAGAGAGAGAGAGAGAGAGAGAGAGAGCAGGGACTAAATTTGGGGTGTAGCTGGAATGGAGGAGAAAGGAATGGCTCAAGGAGGCGTCTTTAGAGTTTTGCATCATCATCCACTTTCAGAGTCTGAAATTATGGATAAACAAACTGCAAAAATGCGTCTCCCATTATGGTCATGTGTCTTGTTGCTATGAAGGGGGTGGTGGGGGAGGGGATCAGGTTAGTCAGGAAATATAACTAATGCCCTTGCCATTCTTGCTATTTGCGAAAGTCCATACACATAAATGCCTCCATACGTTAGCTCGATTAGTTTGCATGGGGAAAGCTCATTAAGGAGTGCCAGTGATTTTTGGGGAGGAAATTTATGTCACCTAGTGGCCCACAAATATCGGAATGGGCGGTCCTAAATTTATGTTGCCAAATGACGCATAAATATCACAAAGGAGTCATCGCCCCTTCATCCTCCTCCAGCCACTCACCCACCAACCCATCCAAGCTTACTACACCTACTACGCTCCTGATGGCCAGGTCGGTTGTCTACGGCGCTGTTTTTGTGAATCGTTGTTTCCCTCGGGGCAGAGGTGGATCATCTGACTGCACCGAGCGAATACAAAACAGCTTAGCTTCCCCCCAAGAGCTTACACATTGTCTGCATTAGCAACGTTAATGAGTTCTCGGGGTCTCGAAGCACCTTATGAAATCTTACTCCAAGAGATTGCTGTCTTGCATGATACAAGTGCATTGAAGAGTTAATGGCACAGGCAGGCATCTTAGGTAATTTTATATTCAGTGACCTACTTCTGGTTGATATGTGTTGAGAAGAGTCAATTCTTTAAGCCATCATCGTCATCATTATCATTATCAACACGATTACCGTTAACTTTTAGTGCACCGAGCATTAATTTATATCACAAACTATAATCAGTGCACCCATCATTAATTTATATCACAAACTATAATCAGTGTACCCACAATTAATTTATATCACAAACTATAATCAGTGCACCCATCATTAGTTTATATCACAAACTATAATCAGTGCACCCACCTTTAATTTATATCACAAACTATAATCAGTGCACCCATCATTAATTTATATCACAAACTATAATCAGTGCACCCACCATTAATTTATATAACAGACTATAATCACTGCACCCATCATTAATTTATTTCGCAAACTATAATCAGTGCACCCACCATTAATTTGTATCACAGACTATAATCAGTGCATCCACCATTAATTTATATCACAGACTATAATCAGTGCACACACCATTAATTTATATCACAAATTATAATCAGTGTACCCACCATTAATTTATATCACAAAATATAATTAGTGTATCCACCATTAATTTATATCACAAACTATAATTAGTGCACCCATCATTAATTTATATCACAAACTGTAATCAGTGTAACCACCATTAATTTATATCACATACTATAATCAGTGTAACCACCATTAATTTGTATCACATACTATAATCAGTGTAACCACCATTAATTTATATCACATACTATAATCAGTGTAACCACCATTAATTTATATCACATACTGTAATCAGTGTAACCACCATTAATTTATATCACATACTATAATAACCACCATTAATTTATATCACATACTATAATCAGTGTAACCACCATTAATTTATATCACAGACTAAATTAAGAAATTATTAAATATTACTATGAAGTAATCAGCACCATAACCTTTTACTGGTAAAACTTCTGGATTCACAAATTATGAACTGATAAAATGCTACATTAAGTTATCATCATTGTTTATCTTTACAATAATATTAATAGCAGCAGATATCTCCCGAACTAGGCTCAGACAGCTTGCCGTTAAAGACCTAAAAGCGATTCTTGAAATGGATTCATAAAAAGCCATGTTTCTCTTGTACAAAGTGTATTTTTGTCGAGGAAAGAAATATAAAACAAAACCAGAGAAAAGAAAGATCAGATTTGATGAGTATTGAGGTGTGCAATTTTCCTAATATTAACTACTTTATTGTCCAAAATAAAGTTTAAATATTGTCATTAGTATCGTTTTCAACTATCTATTATGTACTGAGAGTTTCATATTCTGACATGGTCAATGTTGTTAAACCCAACAGAATCTATAAAAAGGAAACGGATTATTGCTTCATGATTTTAAAGAGGAAGGCTGCCTCTACTTCCAACATAAAAAATCTCTGAATGGAGAAAATTTTTCTATAAAATCCCGTTTTTAAATCATTGCCCTCGTCACCTGACTCACACCGGAAGTTCTGCACAGACCCTCATAACGAGGCATATTTTTATGAGTTTGTTTTACTGTGTGAGTTTGAAATCTTCTCACCGCGATGACTGAGGTCATGTGTGAAGGTCAATGGCTATTCATAGCCAAAATGACCCTTCTTTGAACTCACGGAAGATCAGTAACAAACCCTGTGAGTAGCTGTTGAGAAAGAATATAATATTTTTATTCAAAGAATTAAGAAATGTAAGGAGCGCATATGCAGTTTCAGCATAAAGTCTGAGTGTGATGGAATTTCCTTTGAGGTATAACAAGGCTTATTAGTGCTATAATCTTCCCCCTTAACACATGTCAGACCTGTTTGGTATATGAGTTTACACAACTAATAGTGTGTTGGCTTTCATGAACACATGGAGAATCTTACGCAAGCGCGTGCTGGGACCTATATTCCAAGCAGGTGATAGAGACCGTTTGGGGCAGCGAGCATCCGCGACGGTCTGCAAGTAGTCTCGAATCGAGCCTCAGGAAAAAAATCGATCTCAGCACATTTGCGTCAAAGATTATTTTTCTCCCTTGTCACAACTTTTCATACAAATTTGACATAGACTAGCGTTTAATAGAATAATAATGCAAAACGACCACAAGGACATGGTTTCTGAATTTGAATATCGATGAAGACAGCATATCAATTCATCCATGCGAGATCGTGGACAAAATTTTTTTGAACATACTCAAGGAAGTGTCGTCTGCGAAAGTGACATAGCACGGAGAGGTTGCGTGCTGTTTGCAAAATTTACAAAAGATTGGCTTATCTCTACTTCCCACTTGTCAGAAATATTCCTTTGTTTTTGTTTTTTTAATAAAAATAGGTTGCTTGAGAGAGAAATGGAATCTATTGAATGAGCCCGTGCTCATGTTTTGTGTTACCAGAATTTCAGCCCAGAAATAAGGAAACCAACCTAGTCAGACTGTGTGGGAGGCGTATCTCTCCCATGAGCCCCTGAATTATAATCATAGCATTTTCACTATTTGACTTCTCGTATCTTGCACAATGTAATGGTGGGCAATATCGTGGCTGAGAGCCATAACGTCTGTACTGAGGGGGGCGGGGAGGTTTGTGGTGTGTGTGTGAGTCTCGTGCCTAGCGCTATGACTGCTAGTCGTCTGTTCGGCTTCGGGAAAGACTCCGGCCACTAAGCCACTTTTTTTGGAGTAGCGGCGTGGTCGTGTATAGACGTCTACCTGATTCAAAACTGACAGCGAGGCGATGGATGCCGACACAGAGGTCGTGTGTTCGATTCCCACCACATGACTTTCTTTTCTTCTTTCATTTTCTCTCTGCATTTGTCTTCTTGAGCACTTCTCCCTTTATCCTATTTGACTCCTATAACGTCTTTACTTAGGAATTTCGATTCAGTGTCAAAACTCAAGCTCTTGAATTTTTATACTTTCGTTATAAGCAATACAAGCCGAAACTCAAAACTATCAAGCCTACTGAAAGGAAAGTCAACATCTGGACCGACGAAGTAGTAGACCAGCTCCGGGGCTGCTTTGATTGTACGGACTGGCAGGTGTTCACCAACACAAATAATGACATTAATGAAATTACTGACACTCTGTTATGTTATTTAAAATTTTGTGAAGATAACATTATACCATCAAAAAATGTGAAATGTTACCCTAATAACAAACCTTGGGTGACAAAGGACCTTAAGGAACTTTTAAATCTTAAGAAAGAAGCCTTTCGCGTCAAAGACATGATGAAAGTTAAAGAAATAAATAAAAAACTGAAGTCCAAAATTGAATCTTCTAAACGTCAATTCAGGTCAAAAATTGAAGAATCCTTCAGGTCCAATGACACCAAAAGCACATGGGCGGGTCTTAAGATTTTAACTGGTTATTCTCAGCCTAAGCAAAGTGTAAATGTCTTAAATGATAATGNGTGTGCTAGTGTTATGTAGGTCTGTCTGAGTGAGGGGGTGTTCTGACCTATGCTGTGTCTGGGTGTGATTTGTTTCATTCTTACAATGATGTAATACGTATGTCATTAATTTATCTTTTGTTGTTATGCACTTGTTCAAAACAAATTTCCATGCATGGAGCAATAAAGTTTATCTTATCTTATCTTATCTTATCTTATCTTATCTTATCTTAACAGTTTGCTTGACCCAAAGAGAATTTTTTTTCCCAATTCTTCGAAATTCTCCTGTTTTATGTCTTGCTCAGAACGATTTAATATCAAAAGCTGTTATAAAAGTTATCCAAAATATCGAAAGCACTGGAAATATCAAAAGTATTGGAAGTATCGCAAGCATTGAAAAGTTTAGAGATACTGAATATCATAATCAAAATAGAATCGATACTTGCGATACATAGAACTCAAAGGCTGCGTATTGCGATATATAAAAAGTCAGGTATCGGCCCACCACTGGCAGAATGCAGTCAAACAGTAAGGATTGATGAGATCGATTTCTAGGAGATCACACTATAATTCTGAGTTTGTGAAATGTTTCCATTACTACTGTGAGCAGTTATGAAGTGTAGCAACGCCACTAGTGAACACTTGACTCGCACGTCAAAGTGTGGATGCACCATTCAGGCAGTAGGTATTTAAAGTTTACATTAAACTGATTGTTGTGTCGGTTATCGTCCTTGTGGACTAGAGGAAGCACGTTCAACTTGTAGGCTATGAGGGCATGGGTTTGATCCTCTGTGGGGATAGGAAATATTCTAGTGTTAGATTTTTATTGCTTTTATTTTCAAAACTGAGCTCTCACGATAACTTGATAAAATCCCTAATGGCACAATCTGCAGATAAAACGAGGTGTGTCTGGAAAGTAAGGTACAAACATTTATAAATGCAACATATTTGTGTATAAAACAAATGACACACTGTACATGGATTACCGGCACTACTCTCCTATATTTCTACACGTCAGTACCAAGACTACTGCACTTGTCCCATCTGTACACGATCACGTGATAACCCTCCAGGCATTCGCCGTGACACGACTATAGCCATCTTAGATCCTCTGCTACAACCGTGTCAACCATCAGAGTCGAATCGCTTAAACTCATAAATGTTGTTTGAGGGACCTGATATGAAGGAACCATGTCAGGACAATGACACAAACTTTTCGGACATCCCTCGTATCAGATCGGGCTCACAATCCTCTCACTCATTGACAATGCCAATAACACTTAGTATCACCAGAAGAGTATTGGAAATTCCCGACAAGAGACTGTCATGGAACATGTCATTTTCTTTAAAATATTTTTACTGATGGTGGAAGACTGCGTGTTAAGTGTGATTATGCAAGATTTTCAAGTACGGGACATTCGAGGTCCTGAGGTGCTAGTTAGTTGGGGCCCTGCATGAACAAACGGTATGTTGGCAATGTGGCAAAATAACGTCACCTTTTAGATGGTTATTTGAGCTGGTCTTGTCTTGCAGGAGCTGTGATGCTGTCATACAGATGTGAACAGTGAAAGAGTGGAGAGGAAGGAAGGACAGTGTAAAAAAAAAAAAGAATAGTTGAAAGCAAGAAGTCGACCAGACAAAGTCACCTTTAGCATTTTATCCTATTAATTTCTATTCTCTTTCTCTCACTTTGAGGGGCAGTTCTCTCCTTCGGTTCTGGGTAATTTTGTGTTTGAAACAAATATATCAAATACACCTCTGTGGTTTTATGTATTAGCGAGTCTTAATGACAAATACATGTGTGATATCTGATGGTGAAATAACAACTACACTTTGAGGCAAAATTCTGGTCTAGAAATTCACACACATTAGATACAAAAATGCTGATTTAGTACTTCCGGGCACAATTTTGCACGTTAAATTTACTGATTAGAAGAGAGCAGTGTCTACCAAAGTTATACACTAAAATCTACACTTTAAGCTCTTCACAATATATGACGTACATATACATTGTTACCCTTGTTACAAACAGTTGTTAGAAGTAGCGATATGTCTCGAAAGTAGCGTTCCAGTATCTATAGTACGTACCTGCCCGTCATTGTTCTGCGAAAAGAATTATTCTTAAAACTAGGCTAATGGAGATTTTGTAGCACAAACACTAGAAAAACATGCTGCAATTAAAGTAAAGTTGATCCCTAAAGCTATTTCAGTATTCTGTTGGTTTAGGGTTTAAGGGTATGCTTATTTTGGCTGTTTTGCTAGAGGTGCAAGCTGTTATAGCGGTTCGTTACCATTTGTTCTTTTTCTCCTCTGAATTTAATATGGCGGTTTGTTGCGATTTGTTCCTTTTCCTCTCATTTTGTTATGCTCAGTTTTGTACGTTCCTGATTCCTAGCTTTGTCACTATGTGACGTCAAGACTACGTCAGCTGAATTGAGGAGTATACATCAAAACACAATAAAAACGTCATGAGTCTCAGGCCTACGTCTTATTGGTTTGTTTGTTTTTTTATGAGCCGTTTACCCTTCACTGTTAATTGATGACCTGTTTCAGCTAACCGTCTCAAGGCAACTGAATCCAGATGACCTTTTCCTCAAGATTAATAAGTGATCCCCTAGAAATGATTTTGTTCATCCGTTCTACAAATTAGCGAAATGCATAGATCCACTATTTTATCCTGTATACCTGTATCCACTTTAAACCGAAACCTGTCAACGATGCCAGGTGTCTGTGCATTTCGTTGTGGTCAATTCCACGCCCACCGAGTTCGCCAAGTCACCCCTCCAAAGAACACAGGAGGGGGAACCCGAGAGTTGCTAAGATCAACGATGCCAGTGAGTAACCTTGCTCTCTTATCGCCGTATCGTGGGTTCTGAATCAGGTTAACACGATTCAAAAAGCAGTTTCCATTAAAATAATTCATTTGTCGTTTCTTAAACCTTGCGTAATTTAGCCAGTATGTCAATGTGAGGAAAGATAGTTACAGAACAGTTTGGACAGAGAAATGTTAGCTCGAATGATACGTTATCAGGGATTATCGCCCTTCTGCTCAATCAAGGCTCGATCTTTCTCCACAGTTTCTCGAAACAGAGTTAAACTACATAGCCAAACTTCTATATAGGAATTCTTGTACAAGGAAACTCGGTTAACACAACTGTTGCTTAACACATTCCCCTCTTAGAATACTCCCATGCAAAACTTCCAACTGCTTTGTTGTTGTTGTTTTTTTTCATATGAAGCACTCTGGAGAACACAACTTCTATAGCTTGATTAAAAGGGCAGATATCCTACCAGAGTTCCACCATAACCTATTCTCTTCTCTCTCAAGGATTGTTTAGACCTCCCGCATGGAGCCAACATTAAGCTAGTTCTTCAACCATCCTGGCAGTCTCTTGAAGAGGAATTTGCAGCATTCAAAGCAAAAGACAAGTAAAAACAAAAACCACAACCGAAACAATGTAAAAAGTCACATCACGTAAGCACCACTAGAATCTGCTGTGAGAATCTATAGCCCAGGTACAATCTTCAAGCCCTGAGCGTCCAAAGTTGGCAGTCAGCTGTTTCTAACATGATTGTGACATTCACCAAAAGCACATGTTTTTTACAGGTGTGTTTCCATCAAGACTGGGAATGGCTTATATTTATCTGTTACATCGCATTTACCTGGTGGGTATTGTTTTCACTAACAAAGACCTGTCGATTGACAGCTGGCCTGTTTAATGTACGTCCCGCGGGCAAGATGGAAACCTCTGATATATCACATTTACTAGTACACGCACATGGCTGATAGCTTTCAAAACCGGAAATGGGTTTAGTTGTCTCACCTGATGCCTGTTTTGAACATCACCCTGACAAACCAATTGCGAATCTTACAAATCCATCTGACAGAGACGTTGGAACACATGGTAGAGAGAGTAGTGGCAATGCCCTCTGTGAGGAGATTCTTTGCTTGTTTGTACCTTGGGATCTGTCCGAGAGCTCTTCGGTACCCACGGACGGGAGAATCGCAAGAATACAAAACAAAACAAAACAAACAAGAAGAGTAATGACCCACGTACATCGTCCACATTTTTCATTTCGTGACGTTTTCCTAATTACGGATAATTTAAAGCAGCATCGCCTACAGGAAGCCATTAGCTCCCCTGGCCCCGTTCATCAGATGTGATGCTCATGTCAGAGTGGTTGTTAAGCCAAGTTTGATTCCAGTCATTTGGATGACATCAGATCTCAGGGATGTTTGTTGTTCTTATTATTGTTGTTGATATTGCTTAGTGACCTTTTAAAGACATCTTGTCCTTCGTTTCTGGCATTGTTGAATTATTGTTGTAGAGCTTCCTCGAAATTTGAGCAAATAACAATTTGTGCCTCCGCCATCATTGTGTCATTTAAGAATCGTCTTACAAAAAACAAAATTCTCAGCCCATCTAAAAAACTCAACTGAAAACCTGAGGTCTCCACTATATTTCCTGTCGACTCTCAGAGTTTGTGCATTTAGTCTTAATCTCACTCAACACAAGGACTTTCCTGGTAAAAAGAAACTGGCCATTAAGATATTTCCGCTGGGATAGAGTGGGCTAAGTCCAACAGAAATGGATTATCCAAGTCTCGAACAGAATTCTCTAGAATGTTTGGGTTTGCCTCATCCTCTCCCCCTTTCCTGGTCTTCTTTTGTTTTTCTTCTTCTTCTCTTCCTCTTCCTCCACCACCTCCTCCTTCCTCTCCTTCTTCTTCTTCTTTATCTTCTTGAATCTTGTTACATAACTTGTCCCATCTATTCCAAACTTACCATCGTACTAACTGATGGTCACCTCTATATCCATTTGTTACATTTTATAGCTTTAGTTGCATTCACGAGTGCTGCTTTATAAGAATAAGAAAATGTGTAGCTTCGCCAATCGTAAGAATGATTCTGATGAGTGATAAACCTCTGTCCAGGTGTCGCCAATATGTGTAGGCTTCATTCTGATCTACAACTTTTAGACTTCAAACGCTGAAGGGTGTGGATTTTCTTTTAAGAAGACGGGACGAGCCTGCCAAATGGAAAATCTGCTGCATGCATGCCAGATTGTGTGAGAGACAGGAAGAACTTAACCACCCGTTACTACCACTATGAAGCTCGGTCTGAGAATGTTGTCATCTCGTTGAGATAAAAAGAAAGAGTCTGAATAATGCAATGGACTGTGTACACGACAAGTATCACTTGGAGCATCATGTGGAAGAGCAAATAAATGAAATGTTGAATTTGAGGCTGTTTCTAAAGCATCCCTATCCCATGGTAACCATTGGAAGAGAAAGTTACCGACTTTTGATTGGATAAAAATAATTGTGTTATGATATGCCTTAAGAAGAAAGGGGAAAAAAATGTAACTTTGGACAGATCATGCAGAATGGGCCCGAGATTTGTCAACCTGGCTGCAGATTAGTTTGTATTCTCTCCTGATTTTGTAAACTAAACTGAAGTTTGGGTCGACTTACTTCGGTTTTCGGTGTTGCCTTATGTGTGAAATATTTGTCGTTAAGGAAACTAGTTAGCTTGTTTACACCTCGCGATGTATCGGTTCGCAGTTCCACAACGAAATGAAAGACTTTCATTTGAAACAACATTTTTAACAATCTCTTTGAACGCTGCAAGCTAGTAAAGAAAACTTTGAGATTGTGGAATTTCTTGTGACAGTAGAGGAAACATTTATTAGCTCAAAGAAACAAACTGGATCAGGCATCTGTAACCACAAGTCGCGTCAGCGTATGGCCACAGATACCGTCTCGACCCTGATGGATTTGCCTTCAAATTTCAAGCACTAGACGCTCTAATATCAGGTTACTGTACCATAATGTTTAGAGAGACAGGAAATTTGAGATCTACAAACTTTCTGTGCTGTATGAAATGTTTTACTTGTTGCTCCGATGTGATTTGTGAGCTTGAATTCAAATTACCCAGCATGCCTCTCTTCTCCTCTCGTTTCGTACCTAGGGCTGGCCTTTGACTTTGAGTGATTAGAATAATCTATCCATGACATAATAATGGGTTGTTGTTGTTGTTGTTGTTGTTGTTGTTGTTGTTGTTGTTGTTGTTGTTGTTGTGCTGTAACATGTGTTTGTGCATTGAAAAAGACACTTATAGAGAAGGAATTCATGAAATTGTTATCTTATACAACAAGCTGTCATGGAGCAGGGCAATGTAACAGTGAGAAGGGGAATTAACTCTGCTCCTCATTCATACGGAGGATTTGACGAATTCTTGAAATTCTGAGGGATGCTTTGCTTTCGTGTGTTTCTGGAGGATAGGATTTGGTGAAGACGAGGACTTCATGTATGTGTTATGATACGTGTGGAACAAACTTATGCCACTGGAGTCAAAATGTGCATTGATTCACGAGCCCTCTTGTTCCAAAACAACATGGCGACTAGGAAATTAGCGATCGGTTTCTTGCCGTTTCCCGTAAGTGGTGCGACCAGAGAGGTCGTCTCAAGTCAAAACAACGGGTTCCACATTTCTGTTTACACAAACCAGAGGTGGCCATCTGATGCACCAAGCGGAACCCGAGCCGGCCGACACCGGAAAAACACGAGAGGAAGAAAGATGAGGCTAGAGATTAACTAATCGCCGGGGAAAGTAGGAGAAGTGTGGAGAGAGCTATTCCACGGAAATGTCTCCTTTCTATCCCTTTAAAAAAAGAAAAAAAAAAGCCAGTGTTGATGTAAAAAGTCGTAAGAGTAGTTCGCATAAGTGAAGTCTGAAAAAACAATGGGATCGCCCGCATCCATTCCTCTCGCTTAACGCGTTTAAAAGAGACCCAATACCTCAGATTACTTCCCTTCGGTTTTGAACTTGTAATGAATAGAAAGTTTTCGCACACAGAACTGGACCGAACTCTAGTTAAACCCGGAAGTCCGGCAAATTTCGCACTATCCCGGAACTGTCCCACCTAGTACTTGGTTTGGGGTCAGTTCTGAGGCGGAGATAAGGAAGTAAAACTAATCTTGGGGCGGTTTCTAAACATTATATTGTCTAAGATTTCTCTCATTCTGTGAAGCACAACCCAAGTTATATCGTGATACCTCCATTTTCGAAGTAACCCTTGGGCATGTTCCGTGGAATAATACCGTCGTTGTCGTTACAATTTGCCCTGTGTTTTGTTAACTTGAACGGAAAATCATACACAGTATTCAACTTGCAGTTATATGAGAGAAATGAAATACATTCAAACACTCTTATAACGAGAAACCTCATGCATAAGACCGAGACTTTTTCGGAACACTCTGCAAATCCCAAAAATATTATCGTCAAGTTTCCCTGAATGATCCCAGCAAAATGTGAAAGAGCTTGCGGTTTCTCATGAATTTCGTTTTAAGTCAGTTTGAATGTATTCTCGTTTTAACAGATGATGACAGTTTACTAAAATCATGTAGTGCCTCACGCCAAAATATGCCGAGTTACGACTGACCTCGACGCTGCCTCGCTGGAGATACAAGGGAGGAACATTTCGGAATGGTTCACAAGGTCGATAAGAAATAAAATGACGCAAGCAGATACTCTCTGACTTGAAAGATGAAATATTATGACAGAGCGAATTAAAAAGAAATGACAAGAATCTCTTCGCTCATATCCAAAGCCTCGGAGTCAGTGCTTGACAAAGAGGAGAGACGCCATCACATGTTTACACGGCCGTTGTGACATTTTGCTTTTGTTTTTTTTGACAGTCTTGAGCTGAGTCTACAGACTGCTTACTGAATAAAGCTCAGCCCGAGAAAACGTGGCTTGAATAGCTGTTCAATCGGTTATTATTTCCCGAAAAAAATGCTTATTCTAAAAACGATATTATTAATAATGATAATAATAATAATAATGTACGTTTTTATCACATCCACTCCCCACAGTGTGATTCCTTGGCGCTTTACAAAAATCTTAAAAAAAAAACAAACCTAGATCATATCCCGCTTTCTCACACATTCTCTCTCTCTCTCTCTCTCTCTCTCTCTNTCTCTCTCTCTCTCTCTCTCTCTCTCTCTCTCTCTCTCTCTCTCTTTCTCTCTCTGTTCTCTTCCTCGCCTCAACATCACATAAAAATTTGCATGGATGGATCTTAGCTGTGGTGTCTATGAAATAGTCTTGTTGTTTTCAATTGATGAACCTGACTAGACTAGTCTATATCCACACATTCCGTATCTCTTTAATTTAGCTCGAGGTATTGTAGTCAAATTTGAGTCACTGGATCAAAACTTTCTTGTTGGAGTGTCAGGCACTGGAATATCACACGGGTAAAATGCACAAAGGTAATCAGGTGTGCCAAGCTATACCAACTCGCACCTAGAGAGAGTGTGCACAGACAACAACATTCATAGAGTTGTGGCTCGAAGATCCTGAAACAAGTATCAACGACATTTGCACCAGGAGTTCTTGCTTTATAATATCTTACCGGCTAATGAAGTGGTCATGTGAAATTAGACATGACTGTACTTTTTCCAGGTTTGAAAACACGCCCAGATAATACAGTGTGAAGTTATTTTTGTTAAGTAGGCACTATCAGGGTTATCTCTTATATCACTGAAACAAATACAAGTCAAGTTTTGGCGCTAAGTGCTAATTCTAATTCATTAAAATGCATATAAATACTTCAAGCTTACATAATACGATCTTAATTCAGAATACAAACTTGACCAACATCTAACGGCTTTAGTATAAGCAGAACAAAAACGGACTTTAGTATACTTACAGGCCTACTTTATAATATTTCTATTTTCGGCCCGCGCACTATCAGGTTATATCATACCATCAGCTGGTAGGGCTGCCCCGCAGATATTTCGAATTATTATTGTCGATAGGCCGCGGAATTCGATTTCGTCAATGACATTGTCGCTTTATTCCGTTTTTTTTCTACCCCAGAGAAGAAGAGAAGTAGAAAATGGGAGAGCGGAAGTGAGGAGATTGTTATTGAAAGCCTTTTTGCCCTTTCCAGCCACGATGTGACCAGCCTGGGACGTTATCCTCTCTTCTTAATGGGCAGTAAAACAGATCCCTGGCTTACATCCGCTGGGAAATCTAGCTCGGCCGGCGGAAATCCTTGCGCTCTGTGGAAGCGGTCAGCCGTCCAGGCCAGGCATCACGTGACTCTATCCGACGTTCGTCGCTTTCCCGGACACAGATTTGACACGCACCAATGCCGAGAGTAACCAGGAATTATTGGCCATCGTCATCTCGGTGGCATCGATGAAATGGGGCCGGGAGGGCGGGGTGGGGTGGCTGGGGGATTTGGGGCTAGGATTCGACTGAGGTCTCCGAAAATGTGTGTGGTGTGCATCCTTTGAAGTTTAGCTTCTGTCAACGATCCTGTTTCATCATGGCTGCATGGGTACCACTCCCTTTTTTCTCAAAGTCTACAGTGCCCTTACAGCAAATACCCTTCGGTTACGCCACTGGTAGTCCACTCGCTTTGCACTCAGTGTCTCCCCCTTCGATCTTATGTCATCTTGACTCTGGATATTATCCTCTGGTGTCTGGTAAAGTACTCTGAGGTTTATTTTCTTTAGACTATTGCCTCCCTCACCTCGTCATGAGAAATTGTGTCACTCATAATTTGAAGCCTGTATATTATGGCATTGTCTAGTGAGGTGCTGAAGCGTGGAGACAGGGGAGATAATAAATGTGTTGGTGAGTGATGAGAAGGAAATAGAGATGACAACATGACAATTCTTAAAGCCCCAGTCAGAGTACATTTTTGTCTCCGATATGATGAGGTTGTGCCGGCAGAGGTTATATCCGTCTGGTCTTTAAGATAAAATGCACGGCTTTTCCTTCTTCCTTCCTTCCTTCCTTCCTTCCTTCCTTCCTTCCTTCCTTCCTTCCTTTCTTTATCATCTCTTAATAATCATTTTCATTTATAGTCCTGGACTTCTTTATCTGGTTCTTACTTGTAATATTTATCCGCCCATCCCCATTAACTTTCCAACACACAGACACACACACACACCCACACACACACCCACACACACACACACACACACACACACACACACACACACACACACACACACACAGTGCATACAAGTATGTGACGTCTATAATATTCTCGCATTCTCATAGGAGAAAAATAACAAAATTCATTTTTGGGATAATTATGTCGAGACGGTATCCGCACCCACGTGACAAGTTTGTTTGTGGTCCTTCCTGGCATGCGACGACCATTGATTTTTGTCGTGCATTCCGGAACACCCTGGCAACTGTCAGTGCAAGAACATGCGCAGTAGTCGAGTATCACGGAGTCTGTAGGTGATATGTTCGACCGGCGTCTGGACACGTCTTGAGGTGATAGGAAGTAAATGTTCAGGGACTCTCCTACCCTAGTGCTTGGCTCAAAGTTAGTGGCAAGATCTGGGGAAGGGTCAATAAAGAAAAAGCATTCTTGAAACAGTCACTCTATCCTATACAGATTTAGATAGTGAAAAATAAAACTTTTTCAATCACAATTTGCTCCGAAAATTTTGCCATTGCAAGGTGGCGACCACCTGCTACTGCAAACGTCTTTATCTTAGGCTGAAATAATGCTAGATGAATATTTTTTATTCATCTAATGACCTTATGCTCATTGAGATTTCAATTCCTACCAATTTCTGCTGTAAGCAAAAGAAAAAAAAAGACTTACGCGTCATTTTAAATGGCTGCCGGGTGTATCAACATTACAATATGACCTCACAAACTCGTGTTCCAAAAGACCAGCCAGTAGGTCCCAGTTTATATGATGTTCGAGTTTGTGGGTATCATATGATATAGATATTAACAAAATTGGGACTGTAGCATGTGGATTTTACCAAAAGGTGAAGTTAGAAATTACAAGATCTTTGCGCACTTCAAATGCATGCTTAAGACACTGTGATTGAAGTGCGTTTTTCTATATACATTAGCAACCCCTCTATCTCCTGCAGTTTTGTAAGAAAGTAGACAATGTTGTGTCACGCCTACTTCTCAAACGATAGCGCAAATAATATGGGTATCATTCATAACCGACACTCTGAGGTCTCCAAAAAATCTGACCATTCCTCAACAGGCCAGAAACAAGATGGTAAGTGGTTTCCGGTAGAATATTATGCCGCATCATGGCTTAACTCCCTTGGGCCAGTTCACCGTCGTCGCCTCATTCTGCTAATTCTTCTCGCAAAGTGGATAGATGGATCATCTCCCTTGACGTCGAATCGTGCTTCCGTTTCATAGCCCTTAGTCTCGTGAAAACAAGGAAACCAGAAGCCGCCATTTTGGGCTGGAGGATAAATTGGGAATTACTGACTCAGAAGGTAACGAATTTCATTCGCTACGGCGTTTTATATTCTCAGAATTCACGAATTTTCCAGAAATGTGATAAATGTAAAAATCCGAGGAGCAGACAGAGATAAAAGATTTCCATCAAGTTATCGACGGGTGTGTGTCACGGCAAGAGTATAAAATAATGGCATAAGACACTATCAGTTATTTCCTTTAGCGGTGTTTCGGCTATTTGACAAAATACTTTAGATGCCAAAAGTGGGTCCATTTTTCTACATTTCTTCTCCAGATTTTTAGTTTTTCGAAGACGTATATCCTTACACCCATTACTTCGGTCCGGTTTTCAGAAGTTTGGGAGGCATTTTACCTCAAAGAAAATCAATTTTTTAACAAATTAACAATGACGATACTTTCAAGATTTTG
>JAWQUT010000081.1:2033806-2050472 GCA_033807755.1 Ellobium chinense | reverse complement strand
AATTTCCCCGAAGGTTAGTGTTAGGCTGTGCCAGTGACTGAAAGACATAACAAGTGATTAGCAGCACTGATGAACAGAGCCTGAGAGACGCGTAGTACAGTGGTATCGGTCAATAAAAATTACGTGGTTTGTTAGCAGCTTTCATGGACAATATACAAAGATTCAGTACTTCTAATGGAACACATAGATAGATAGATAGATAGATAGATAGATAGATAGATAGATAGATAGATAGATAGATAGATAGATATCTTTAAAATCTACTGTCTTGTTGTTATGGCTGGTGTGATGGTGATGGTGATAATGGTGGTGATGGTGATAATGGTGGTGATGATGCCAGTGTTGCTGTAGTTGTTGTTTCCATTGTTGAAAGTGATGGTGCTGGTACAACTGGTACTACTTCTGTGTTCACTGACTTCTGAAGATTATCATCAGGGGTCGTTAAAGCTACTGTGCAATGGTCATGTTGTGCGAGTCTTGGGAAAGCAGTTTGTTCACATTTTTCTCAAGCTATCCGTATGTAAAATGGGTACCTGGCTATAGGCAGTGGACACTTTTTAATAATGTTAGTGAGCAGCACCTATACATAGCAAAGTGAGCTGAGAATGTTGTTGAACGATCTGTCCTTCTAGGGTAACAATAACCTACTGTGAAGTCGCATGAGTTGACAACTGTGACAATATGACACCTCTATTATAATAATAATTATTATTATTACCATCATTATTATTATTGTTATTATCGTTATTGAACACCTGTCTTTTGGATCGTTTGCGAAGAATGGCATCCACATTTTGCGAACCTGTTCGCATTTCACATAATTATGAGTTGATAAACGAGTCCTGTCGTTGTCTGGTTGTCTGTTGTTGTATTTGCTGTCGTTGTTGTTGTTACTGTAATTGCTGTCTTGTTGTTGTTGTTGTTGTTGTTGTTGTTGTTGTTGTTGTTGTTGTTGTTGTTGTTGGCTATGCGAATGCAGTTGCTTCGGCCGCCTTGTTAGTTGATTAAGGCTGGAAGCTTCCTCTTCTCATTTCAAATTCCCACAAACAGGACGGGGAGGGAGAGGGGTGTAAGGAGAAGGGAAGACGGAACCTAAGACAAGACAGCAGGTTTGATGAGTGCAGTGTAAATAGTTGTTGTTGTTGTTGTTGTTGTTGTTGTTGTTGTTGTTGTTGTTGTTGTTGTTGTTGCCTTTATTCGAGAGTCCAGACAAGATGTAACCGTGGGCGAAATGGACTTGATATCTTCTCTCGCTGTGTCCTTTATCTGTCCGAACAGTAAAAAAAACTTTCTGAATATTCCCATTACCACCCCCTCCCTCCCCTGACAACTTGTTTTCTGAGATATCCTCTTGCATACTGAGAAGTCTTCCTTCATTGATTATTTGTATCGCTTGTTTTACGACATCTCTTAACAGAGGCTGCGAAATCACGTGATCGCACATTTAATGACGTACTCCACTGATTTATGACGTCGTCCGTCTGCTACCCAGATTAATTGTGTTCTTGTTACCCCGCGCCGTTCCCAAGCCATGGAACTGAAAAACACGTGCAACTGATAATATTATATGACAGTCCTATCACATTTCTATACATTTTTACAGTCTGCAGCTTTTATTAGGAACAGTATTTACATGGGGGAGGGAGGGTTGGGATTGGGGGAGGGAGCATGAGGGATATTTGGACACAAAATTCAGTACTGAAATATTTTTGGGTTCGATCTATGGCTGCGATGCATATTATACATTCATGTAATTAGTAACAATCCCTGGCCAGAAGTGAGTTCACAGTTCACCCCAACATTGTGCAAACAACCATTTCCTATGGAAAAGAAAGGAAAAGATAGATTCGGAATTATGCACGCGATATGCAGATAAACACGTCATTAGTAGTTGTCGCCCCTTTTGCTGGAAAGAGGCGGGAACTATGAAGTTTTCAGACCGGCCATGACTGGAGAATGGGAAATGATAAGATCGTTTACAAATAATTATATGCATAAAATCACAAGTTTTCTTTTGGGGATTGTTCTAACAACAACACTAGATACAATATTACTTTTACATTAATATTGTTATATCACACTGCATTAAGTGACCGCACTTGATATATAAACTGACATAAATATAATTATTATGTTCTTATACTTTGATTTAAAAATACCAGATAATGTCCTTTTTGATAAAAAGGAATACGATCTGCAATTCATATACTGTATTCCACTCATTTACGTACACTATATCATGTTCACCATGCTTTAAACACTCTTTTGATGGTCTTATGCAAATACTGTAGAAGTGATTTTATTTCTTGCGAGGGGCTAACTGACATGAATTTTGCGAAAGCAGTTTGACTCATGATAAATACTTCCATGGAAAAAGTTCCGGTTAAAATGTTTCAGGGAGCTGACTATTCGTTGAAAATTGCCTAGGAAGCGACAGCTGTCATGGAAAGCACGTATCTATTTACGCACCCCACACCGTTTGGACGTTATCGACTACATTTTGTTTTGCTATCAGGATGAAACAAGGTTGCCATTTGACAGTCCTGTAACGAAATTTCGAGACATCTGCGCTTTTGCACCCACAACAGAAAACCTTTCATGAAGGTCTCGCGAAAATTAGATCTCCCGAAAAGTCACCTTCGAATTTTAGATCTTAACGAAACAAAAACCACTTCTATTGTAGCTGTGTGTCTGCCACTCTATCCCTGTATAGTATCTCCATACTCTGTGTGTGTGTGTGTGTGTGTGTGTGTGTGTGTGTGTGTGTGTGTGTTGTGTGTATGTGTGTGTGTGTGTGTGTGTGTGTGTGCGCGCGCGCGTGCGTGCGCGTACTGCAACCAAGCCAAATTTCTATCTTATCGATAATAAAGTTAGTCTTATTCTTATATTCTCATAGAGTACAGTTGACCCTGTCAGAAGCGACGAGGAAGTTGTCATTATAAGGAGTAACGGTTACCCATATGCGGTGTATTTTTATACTGATCATATATTCTGTCATCTTAACATATAGCCATTAAGCGGAAATTGCAATTAAATGGAGTCGACTTCTGAAGGCCCAGTGCACCATCCTAAAGGGAATTAAAAGTGTACCAGAATTTTCCTAATCTCATGTGTAATGGCGGCTAGTGTCCTTCCGATTGCGAAGGCGATAAAAACTTTGGGTAGAGAGTAGACCTACATGTCGTAATATTCTTTAACAGTGTCTGGCCTTTCGGGGCATCCACTCTGTCTTCACCATCTCTCCTCCCCCACCTCACCGCACCCCTTCCCATGAGGGTCAGGCCACCCGGCTATACATCAGAGCTGGTCAGTCACTCTTCAGCTGAGGTTATAGAAAGGTAGAAAACCAGGAAAGGTTGGCATATTGCCCCGACCTATTGGATTTTCACGTCGCTCTTGTCTGATTATACGTCTGCGACGTGGGGCAAATCAAGTTACTAATATTACTGATAATATGACCAGCCTGGAGACAGGCTGGTGGTATGAGACCAGGGGGAAGGGGCGCTTTGGGTGGGGGCGGGGAGAACTGGAGGAAGGAGAGAGAGAAGGACAGAGAAAATGAGGGAAAAGGCAGGAAGAATCGCAAAGAATGGACAGACAGTGCCGACTACTAATTTGAAACATACAAAAGACAGCGCCTTTCTTTTTTTTTATTTCTATCTGGACAATTTGTAATGGAATATGTCATGTCACTAAAAAGCCCGGTGAGATAGGCTGGGTTTGAGCGATCAGATATGCAGTGTCAGTAACACGTAGACAGGATCGATTACCAATGTGAAGCATACAAACCAATCCAATTCATTTCTTTGTTGCAAACAAAACCAGTTGTAATCGAATATATCATTATTACTGAAATCCAACCTGAAAGAGGACAATTATAAAGAAAGATGACAAGTTTCATATTCAAGAAGACGCCGCGCGCATTTCTAGTTCCCTTTTTTTTCATGTTTAACTATGATGGACGGAAAAAGATCGGGCTGCACTTTATGTGTCCGTGATATTAGATTAGATCCGCAATCTGGAGACAGAGAAATCTTCTATGAATTTCTCTTGTTTCGGCTCATTGCACTGACCACATTAGCGTGGACACTGTGGCAATTTCCCTCACCAAATCTCTCGAGGGCTCGATTCTACGGAACAACAACAACTAATCTCACGTTCCTGGGCACGCAACAGGGAAAATGAGACTGATGAAAATTATTTGATAGACGTTGGTGACTCTTTTATTAAGCTTCAGGCCAAGGAAGGATGTAACAATTTTTTTTTTCTTTTGGGTAGAACGACTGCTTGACAGCCCCAGTTGCTATGAATGCTCTGACCGAAGAGTTAGTCTTTTCAAGTTCGCTTCTCTTTCGAGGCCTTATGGTGGAATTGGTCATTAGAAGCATTTTGGCATTTCTTAGTGTAATGATCATATGGCATACAAAACTAGAACTAGATCTAGAATTAGATGTGAATTTCACATCTGATTCGTAACGGGTAAAAAGATTGTAATGTTAGAAAATGTCACTATGTGAATACGTATTTCTGCCATAACAGTACAAATGAGATCCGAATTTGCAAATAAAAGCTCGCTGGTGTGTCGACCACTATTTATTGCGAATAATCGAACATGCTCTCTAGTATGTCCACCACTATTTATTGCGAATAATCGAACATGCTCTCTATGATGTCCACGACTATTTCCTGAAAGTAATTGAACATATGGTACCTGCATGGAGTGACGCCCTAACCTCACGCATGTTCTTATAAAAACAGCAAACATACGGTATACTAATTAATTGTACTCACACACGTGCGAGTGGTTATTACTAACCTCATAATCATCCCCACCTTCGTCTGGCGGCCACCAGCATATTGACGTCATACAGGCACACCCACGATCATGCACTCATCCGACTTACGCTCAAATGCACACAATGCTTGGCTTTAGCTCATTCAGTAGACTGTCCACGGAGCTTATAAAGCTTCTGTCACAGATGCACATTTTGATACACCCTTTGATATTTTGAAACGAAGCAAAAAACAATGGAAGAGAAAAATAAGAGAAAAAAGTAAAGAGACGAAGAAAGATGACAGCTGATTACAGCAGGTAGGAAATGGAGTAGTCGGATGGATCCATCACTGGTAGCATGTCTTTGACCTCAGCATGTCCTTGACCTCATTTTCTGAAGTGACAAAAACATCACGTGACGCCAGTCACTGATCTTAATGGCTTTCGAGACAATGCAGAAGTTTCATTCGAGGCACTTTCTTCCCATCAATCTACTCGAGACAGGGGTGGCGTTTTGTATGAAAGCTGTTACCTTCAGTTTGACATTTTATTAGTAGTTAAAGTGTTGCTTTCCAGCATTGCCAAACCACCAAAACAACATCTATGCAAGATCTAGACTACTATAGTGTACTCTTCTCCTTCTCTCGCCAGGTGTCCCCGGAAGTAAAATCGCTGAATGCGTTCGGAGCCCACCATGAGTACTACGACGGTCTCTTCCTCCCTTGTGGTGAGTCCAGTGTTGATGCAGTCTACCGTCATGGGAAATGATACTTACCTGTACAACACCACACCCAGCATGGCCGGCAACTCAACAGGCGATGAGAGTGCCAGGTATGTAGTATAAATCATTTACTTAATGAAAACGAGTTTGGTACACTGTACTTTCTTTCTTTCTTTTTTTTTTCTTTCTTTTTTTTTCTCTCTCTCCCTTTCATTCACTCACTCACTCACTCACTCTTAGTTTAGTGATACCAGTGCTTCTTTCTCTTTTGCTCTCTCTCTCTCTCTTTCTCTCTCTCTCTCTCTCTCTCTCTCTCTCTCTCTCTCTCTCTCTCTCTCTCTCTCTATGACTGTCAATTTCTTTACCCTCGATATCAAAATCAGCTATCATCAGACCGTATCTAGATATACTCAGGAGTGACAGAGGGAAAGAGAGAGAGAGAGAGCGACAGAGAGACAGAGAGAAAGGTAGAGGGTGTGAGAGGGAGAGAGAGAAGATTATGATAGGAATAAGAAGAAAGAGTTCGTGCTGCGTTTGTTTAGTCTCTGCAGTTTGACAATCCCACACTTCCTTCTTTGTATTCCGTGAACCGTTCTTAACAGAGGGTACACTTCTGGTTAGTGCTTGCCAGTCACATTGAAGATGGATGTACACCTCGTACAAGAGTTTGTCAGATATGTGTCGTCTTTTGTACAAAACCGGAAGAAAAAGCTCAGTAATATGGCGGCAACAATCTACGTTTTTAAATTTGCTAGTGGAACATCTTACCATGTACAAAACCGGAAGAAAAAGCTCAGCAACATGG
This sequence comes from Ellobium chinense, assembly GCA_033807755.1. Classification (NCBI taxonomy): domain Eukaryota; kingdom Metazoa; phylum Mollusca; class Gastropoda; order Ellobiida; family Ellobiidae; genus Ellobium; species Ellobium chinense. Next base: position 2,044,172 of record JAWQUT010000081.1, on the reverse strand, counting down.
CGACAACAATCTACGTTTTTAAATTTGTTAGTAGAACATCTTACCATGTACAAAACCAGAAGAAAAAGCTCAGCAACATGGCGGCAACAATCTAAGTTTTTTTTTATTAATTTGTTAGTGGAACATCTTACCAACGGCCTTGAGTTGGAGGAGAATTTGGCAAGAATCAATTGTGGTCTGTTTGCTAATAAATGAAGCAAAGACAAAAGTATAACAAACATCACTCGCAGGTCAGCGCATTATTGCCTGTCTCTTCTGCATTAGTCGCAGCCATCTTGACTTGCCTAGAGGCTGATATTTCCTCTGCTAAGGAAGGGTATGGCTTTCGACTTCCTTAAATTACAGAAATCAACCAAACTTAGCCCTGATGTTCATTGCTGAGTTACATCTGTTTCACCGACCGCCTTCTATTTCGTTTTCACAAGCTCTAGTTTTTATCACATTCAAGAATATTGCGACAGAGCGAAAACTGGTGGTATCATTGACTCTGTTCAAATATAAGTGTGATTAGGCTGACGAGCAGCTATCAGTATTGGAATTCGATTGTTTTGTGTAGCACTGGACAGACAGTGACTGGTGATGTTATTGGCTTGCTTAAGCACTTCGAAGTCAACTATATGAGAGACAGCAATAGTAAGCAGGCTATCCAAAGCTGGTCTACAGACACAACATAAACTAAAGTGGGAGGCAGAGTGTGGCCGTGTGGTTTTTGAGTCGTATTCAGAAACTGAAGACTATCAAGTCTAGGGTCTGTGTGTTCGATTCATGGGCCTGACGGTTTACGTTGTAGTGGTCTTGGGAAAGACACTTCACTCGCCTGTTCCCACTGGACTCGGGTGTAAATGGGTACCTGGCTTTAGAGCTGGGGAGACCAGGTCACTGCATCGCGGGTGACCAACAATGACTTCAAATTTTCACTTGTGATATTATTATATATAATTTACATACATAATGTGTCCTGCTCTACGTATTTGTATAATGAATGAGATGTATAATATTGTATGGCAAAGTAAACCAATATCCCCACGGGATCAATGAAAATCCTATTGTCATTTTTTTAATAAAATTTGGAGTCTATATGATAACTTAGGAGAACTTACAGGTCAATAAGAGTTTCTAAGTATCCAGTGACCATGTTTCTCAAGGATCTTGTTAGACAGCAGCACCACGGAGACAATTCCCATCATTAAACTCAACAGTATCCCCATCATTAAACTCGATAGTATCCCCATCATTAAACTCAATAGTATTCCCATCATTAAACTCAACAGTATGCCCATCATTAAACTCAATAGTATTCCCATCATTAAACTCAATAGTATCCCCATCATTAAACTCAACAGTATGCCCATCATTAAACTCAATAGTATTCCCATCATTAAACTCAATAGTATCTCCATCATTAAACTCAAGAGTATCCCCATCATTAAACTCAATAGTATCCCCATCATTAAACTCAATAGTATTCCCATCATTAAATCAATAGTATTCCCATCATTAAATCAATAGTATCCCCATCATTAAACTCAATAGTATCCCCATCATTAAACTCAATAGTATCCCCATCATTAAATCAATTGTATTCCCATCATGTAACTCTGTACTGTCTGAAATTTGACAGGACCATGCAGTGAAAGGCTCCTTATACAGCTATGCTGGTCCATCCTCGATAAAGACGACTCACCATGGATTTTTGTCATGTTGTTTCCACTGAAAACGTGATCTGTCCCCAAGGCAGATCAATAATCATTCTCTGATGCCATATATTCACTGGGAGTGTATCTTTTACCTTTTACGAAGCTAGCGGGTGTTCTGGACAACATATTAAATGTTACGCAAGTCACGAATTTCCTCGTATCTGATTTTCATATTTATAGCTCATTATGGGTATAAGACGCAGTGCAGTTCGTTTCTGCAAATCTATAATTCTAATTCAGCAGACAAAGTGAGTCAAACAGAAAGTGTTGTGCTCACAAAAAACCGCTTATCTCAGTATTGACACTTGGTGTCTATTAAATGACATTCAGGAATCAGCTTGTTTGAGAAGAATTTCATGTATAGCGACAGAATGGATAGCGATCACATTAACGTGTTGTGTGTGTGTGTGTGTGTGTGTGTGTGTGTGTGTGTGTGTGTGTGTGTTGTGTGTGTGTGCGCGTCCGCGCCGGTTAAGTATTCTAGTTCTCTTCTGTTTTTGTGCACTAATATTTTATATGCATTTTAAGTAAATTTTAACACGTAATTATGTAGTGCCTTAGAGCACTTTTGTAGTGAATTTGTGAGCTGTGCTAATTAATTATTACATTACATTTCTGTTGCTCTTCCTCGCAGTATCGCTGAATTCGAATCCTACACTCTGTACAAGGTGACCGAGGTTATGGCCCAGAACTATCTATGGGTGTTGCTGGCTTTTGGCTTGCCTGGAAACATCGCGAGTATCTACACCATCTTATCTATGGCCACTGTCTCCTCTTCCAAGGTGAGAGCTCCAAACCTGCCATCAACGAACCAAGTGGGGATTTGAGAAAGGAGCTGGGAGAGGGAAAGGAGGGATGGGAAGAGTTCTGAGAACCCATTTCTGCCGATAGGGTAGTCACTGTAGTTGTGGTCACGTAATCACGATCCGCTTTAAAACTCTTTTGCATAATGACGACTTCGTTTGCTATTTAAAAATGACAACGTATGTTAACATAAAGGGTAGATAATGTAGATAGCAATGGCCTTCTCGTCCTCTCTGATTGGTCGCTACTTCCCACATGCTGCTATCCACTTCCTATTACGTGGAGACAACTCTGTTGTGACCTTGATTTAAATGGGCAGGAATGGGTTAAATTAAAAACACGGCATCAAGGAAAAACGAAACAAACTGCCACAGAAGTAAGGTAGCATTTGCGTTGACACTATGGCGTTAGTACTCAGTGCAGGTGCTCCTTGTTACTCGGAAAAGATCGTTTTTCCCTCTAAAGAATGCAAGTTTATCCCTTTCTTAGAATTGCATAGATGATTTAAATTCGATGAAAGAAGCGTCTGTCCTAGTCTTCGGGTCCAATATTCGGTGATGTAACAGTAAAGTGCAGAATATTTCAAAACAGTTTCATACTTTCAATAATCTGAAGAATTCAGGAGAATGAATCTTTCACTGTCAAATTTTCTGTGCGTTTGAATTAACGTTTACAAGGATCCGTAATATCTATTTCAAGTTTCAATCAAACTGTTCTAAATATCCTAATTCTCACAAGCCAACATGGAAAAAGTGTAACTGCCTGCCATGTTCTTTTTGCTTTTGGGGCCGAGAAAATTGCAGAAAGTTGATTAAATAAAGTTCTTATGTTCCCAACATGTCTTCTCCTTTGCTACCTTTCTTCTTCAAGGTGAACATGTATGTCTTACGTCATAGAACGGGTGGTGTTGGGATGTCATCCAATCAAAATCGCCGATACGACGCGGAAGTCAGTTCGTCCAATGAAATTCAGAGAGACCAGAAAGAGTCTATTTCAGCCAATAAAAGCAGTCGATACAACAATATGGTTTTCCATACGACTATTGTGGGAAGGCTGAAATCCCTTCAGCCCGTGGCCACGGTGACTGTTAGTTTTTGCACGACTGATTTGGTTTTCAAATTTCTTGGCGCATGCGTTATCTTAACACTACACTTTCTAGACTCACGTGTGACGAAATTTCTGTACACGCAGATTTCTCACCAAGTGTTACGTTGAGATTTCTTTGGTTTTCATAACACATAAAATTAGTTTTCACTCATTTAGCCCTTACTAGATGCTTTTGTTTATCTCGTATATATCTCATCTATGGAAGGCGGTTGGCTAAACTCGTAGTGTGTCAATAATTTATCGTACTTTGTGTACCAGTTTCACAATTAACGACCCCTATAATTTGCACCTGGACTGTTCTGATCGACCCTCAATGTGCATGATGTTATAAGTTGCTGAACATTTGAAATCATAACTCAAATATAATCCATTGCTGTAACAGCTATCTGATTCGTCGCACTGATGCAAAACAACGCCCCAACCCCTTTTCGTTTGCATATTAAAGGGTTGCTGCACCTAAATGACGATTTGTTTATTTTATATTTCCTTATTTGACTTCGACATATCGTGCATGCATTTCACGAGACAAATTATTTAAATTTACGCAGTAAACTGACATTTCTAAATGCATTCAAAATATCCAGACCAAACACATGATTATTTATGTGACGAAATACTTATAAAGCTGTCACTGACGTCACCATTGAACTTCTTTCTGCAGGCTCACGTGGCCATCCTGGCCGTCACCGACTCTGTGGCCATTATTTCCAAGGTGGTCCATCACCAGGTTAGTGGAGACAGCTTCCACGTGCCGGTCTTCGTCTGCTCTATTGTAATGTTCATCCCGCAGTTTGCTACAGTTTACGCCAACTGGGTGGTGGTAGCCATGACCGCTGAACGTTTCCTGGCCGTCTGGTTCCCGCTTCGGGTTGGCCGGATGTACACTCGACGGAAAGCCCTCATAGTATTGGCCTGTCTGGGGGTGGTCTCTGCCGGTCTTTATTTGTTCCATTTCTGGGCGTGGAAACTGGAGTACCAAGAAGGGTTTGGCTACTATTGCCGCATACTCCCAGATTACGAAGAAAATTTCCTGCCCACCTTCAACTGGATTGACGCTTGTTTCTCCATTATGATACCATGTATTCTGATTCTCGTGGGCAACGCTCTCATCATCATTAACATCAAACGCGCCAAGAAGGCACAGAGACATCTGACCAATGCCTTTGACCAGGGTGGCCGGAAGGCACGTGATCAGAGGCAGATCACTGTGATGTTGATTGTTGTGTCGATCGTATTCCTGCTCCTGAACGTACCCAATGCCATTTTCTACATTGTGAGGGACACCTGGCGGTCAAGCTTTCAAAGGCTCACCTATGAAGACTTAGAGTTCCGGTTCACTGCTCGCTTCATCCACCTACTGTCAGATGCCAATCACGCCGTCAACTTCTATTTGTATTTCCTTAGGTGAGTTCTGCCTTCTCATTCACNNNTTGTTACTTATAAAAAGCACTGTGGATAATACAAAACTTCTAATAAGACATCCTCAGTGGCGTGTCCGAAAGGGGGAGGGGGGGTGTTATCCAAGTTCCGATTTTACCACAATAGTCCAAAAGCAGTTCAGATTGTCCGTAACACAACTCAGGCACTAAACTTGCTGAAAGATGGGCCCGATTGTAACGTCACCGTGCTGCAAAAACGGCTTAGTCTAAGTTCTTTTACACACTTCTGAGAAAACTCGGGGCAGACAGTTTTATGGCCAAGAAAAAACTGAGTCAGTGTGTGCATCTTTCAACTGTAATTTTGGTAGGAAGATATTGGTGCATTTCTTGAACATGTTAATATGGACCTTGATCTCAGAAAGAACTAATGCCGTTACTTGAGAATGACGTACGTCTGACTTGACTATTTTCGTAGCACACAATGACCATCCGTACCGTCAATATAATATAAGATTACATGGTGCATTTGATAAGGTGCGTCATTCTGATTGTCTAGTATTCTTATTGTCTAGTATTCTGATTGTCTAGTATTGTCTAGTATTCTGATTGTCTAGTATTCTGATTGTCTAGTATTCTGATTGTCTACTATTCTGTTTGTCTAGTATTCTGATTGTCTAGTATTCTGATTGTCTACTATTCTGATTGTCTACTATTCTGATTGTCTAGTATTCTGATTGTCTAGTATTTTGATTGTTTGTCCATTTGTCTGATTGCTTGTCCACGTGTCTGCTGATGGTAGCTGTATGTCTATGTTTGTAACATTGTTACATGGAAGTACAACTTGTGAAACCTGTTAAATCACTATGAATATTTTTTCCTATTTCCTATAGCATGGCTAGCTTCAGACGCCGGTTCATCGATGCTGTCCGGTGCAGAAGCCGCATGGCACGACGCCCAGCCAGTAGCAGCATATACCGCACATCACAGACCTATCTCCACGGTGTGCATCACTCGAACGATTCTACTCGTCCGGATAGCAACAGCATGTACAGCGCTTACAAACGCAGCAGCGGCAACATCATCTCGGACGGACCTCACTCTATGAAGACATACAACAACAACAGCAACAGTGGTGTCGGTAATAACATGGCCAGTGAGAACAACCACCACACAGGTACCGCCAGTAGTGAGGTCTGAGGGTTTGAATGACGTGAACGTTTTGCAAGTTACTCTCTGTATGCTTGACTCTCGAAGCGTTGACTTCAAGAGTTATGAACAGTGCTGGCTGTCAAGAACGTTATCCGCCAGACAAAGGGCTGTTTACGGGTCATGGCCATGCTTGAAGGTACGGGCCAGCGCGGCACGCTGATTGGTAGATGGCAAGTGGTGCTGGTTGGAAAACGGTGGAGTATCCAGTCAGTGATTGGCTGGTGATCACGCGCCATAAGCACGTGTTGTCGTGTTTAATAGCTTTAGACATGTACGTGACTGCTGCTTACTGGAAGATTGTTACCGGAAGTGAACACTTCTATGCAGAAGAAAATGGCTACCGTATGTGACTATATCTATATGTAGATGGCTACTGAAAGTCAGTCTGTGCGACCTGCTGTTTATTAGCTGGACATCTTCATAACTTCTCCCTTCTGCCATCTCTAGACTGAAAACATTATGATTGCACATTATCTGACATCACTGAATGTTGCATCGTTAGAACTGGCATTGTCCTCTTCTCAGATTTGCTGACTGAACGTTTTTACGAAAGTGAATGCAAACAGGGAAATTGCTGATTTCAGAAAAAAAATACCTGCTATCTGTACTCTTATCCCTCACAATTGTTTGATGAAATTTGTAGCATCTATGACTGGTCATCATTTTCACATAGCATCAACTCAGACGCCTGACTAACGACAAATGGTAATGACATTGATGTAGTTTTAGAAATATTTGAAGCTGATAATACCAAAGCAAACAAGGCATGACCCATCCTACGAATTTTGTTGAACGGGTCCATGTATGCAGACATCTCCAGTAACGATAGCAGCAGTGACGGATCCTGATCACATGATAGACTTACTCTGAGACTGTTTCATCACAGCTGGCCAGCAAGTGCTGGTACTGTAAGCCTGAAAAAGATGTGTTTGTGGAATGTGAGACAAATGTCATCCCATTTTAAAGTTTAGTTAGGGGAAAGCTGTCAGCAACTTCTTGCTGGAATGAAGGCACTGCACAGCAAGGATGCTGAATTTTAAGCTATTTTGCCTGAGATATCACATGTTTTCTTTTTTTCAATTTATTGACAAGTTATTGTCAGAATGTTTCAAATTTGTAATTGATGACGTAATATAGCCAATGTCCTAGTGAAGATTAAGGGTGAATAATGCAAAAATGTGACGGAAGACCACTGATGGCGGAAAAACGGATACCTATAATATGCATTATATATTCTATTTCAAATATATCAAGACATAGAAGATCAAACATACACATCAGAGATCTCAGGTTGCATATCATGCCTGCAATTTTCACCATAGCTTGGCGGTGGCCGAGACGATATGCTGCAAGGAATTTAAAACCCTGGAGGCTGCGAGCTCAAATCTCTCTCACAAGAAAAAAAGTGAAAAAAATCAACAGTAAAAAAACTTACGAATCACGATCCATGAACGACTGGCTCGTTTAGATTATCAGAAAGAGAAAGAGCGGAAATACTGTACTTGATAGACAGAGTTATCTTTCTCTGAATATCATCGGTGGCCTCGCTTTTGGAATAAGGGCCGTCTCCCATCTGGTTGAATTCTGTAATAAACTCCAGATCAGCATTGAAAATTTGTCAAACCGTCCAGCTGACCAGATCAAACTAAACAAGTTAAGTTTAACAATCTCACTCCAACTACAAGGCCAAATTTTCAAGCCTTAACTCTAATTCTCTTGCATTCCCTAAGTAAACACAATTATTTACAATGGCAGTTTCGTGGTCGAATACAGTAGATCTGTTTTATTGTTTTCCCCATCTCTGGTAGCCCTTGTTTAATAAACTGACCCCATGGTAATGGGACTCTTTGTCTGACACTAAACATTTTGTCAAGATGAAAAATTGGTGGGGAGCATCCTTCTAACCTTGGTCACTGAGACCGACATTATTGTTTCTGCTCACTGGAAATCGGTTTCCACCGGCTGATTTATTACCATCCTGTGTTTACATACATGAATGATTGTCACAATATACGTGGATCTCACCGCTGGCTCCTTCAATAAGTCAAGAATGTCTAATTTGCTATTAAAGAATATCACTGTGCTATGTGTTTTCACTCTCTTTCATTTACTTTGAGACCTCCAATGATGTTTTGTGGGGGTTTTTTCATACATATATACTAGACTAAGCCTACGCAAATGTTGCGTGGAGACAAAAACAAACTTTAAATTATGTGTTTACACTGCAGAGCCGAAGCAGATGAAGGTGAACCAATTTAACAATACGCTCACCATCTAAAAACCTGCTTTCCTTTAAAATCTGTTGCTGATAATGAGGGGATATTTTTTTGTCAGCCCATGAAAACGAGCCATGTCAGACGTTTCACACGTTATCTTTGAGGTGGCATGAATTGAAAAAGGCACAAGTAGATGGGCGTTTGCAAACTATATTTATTTTTTCCTACTTGGAAATGGTTTTGACGTTTGAAACCAGTAAAAGGAAAATGTGATCAGAAGACACGATGATGGTGTAAGCTATAGACAAATTCATTCTGTCTTTTAAGATAATTATTATTAATAAACGAAATGTGAACTTTTTAGAGATGTGACTTTTACTTTTCAGAAACAACCCCACCCCCATCCCCACCACCTCCTCAAGACATGTAAAAAATCTGTGATTGTCTATGACATAATGCGATCTATGATTGCCTACTGTATTTATTTATTTATTTATTTATTTATTTATTTATTTATTTATTTATTTATTTATTTGTTACTGGTCTTGATGGTAGTGCCGTTGTCTCGGTTGTTATGTGCAGGCCCAAAATTAAACTACAGAACATTGAGATAAAATTATATATCAATCCACTATTGAGACAGGGTTTGTTTTATTCGCGGTTTGCGATTTGAACTTGATTCACTAAAATACCTGCTTTGGTATTACTGTTTTCATTTTGATATAAAACGAGCGCTCGTCGGTCACAAAGCACAAAGCTTGCTATATTCTGTTTGAAACTTGTGATTTCAACACGTGTTTAGAGTCGTATCATATTATTGTTCTCTGTATTATTGTTAATGGAGTAATGCTTTCTGAGATCTTATTAGTACTTATGGATTATTCATTATCCTCATTTTGTGTCTGTGTGTTCTCACTGTTCATTTTTCTAGTTTCACCAGGTCGTTGATCCTTCTTTTTGCACCCCTCCCTCCTTTCTTCCCAAACTACCACTCTTTCTCCCTCACCTCTTTTTACACACACACACACACACACACACACAACGGGGAAAATCCACATAATAAATAAAAGCAGCAGGAACATGTTTTCAATCATTATTTCAGTCTCTATGTTTCGCGCTTATCGTCATATTTAACAAATAAACACAGTCAAATCCCTTTGAACGTGACCGTAAAGAAATTTGATATAAAGACGTCTAGTACTTGAAATTTTCAACATGGAAGTAAATCCATTTGAGTGGCGGCAGTGACCACGCCCATTTGTAGGCGGGGCTTTTCCAACGGTAACAATGGGCTGACGAAGCTTTAAACATATGGGAGACTTATCACTAAAGTACCATCCTTATCACTTCCGGTACCACAAGATTCGTTGTTTGTTTGGTTAGGGTAGGGATGTTTGATCACTGAGGAACACAGTGAAACCTCACTGATCTTCCCACATGTAGGATCGTGAAGCCCTAACTCAGTCAAGCAAATCTCCCCGCAGACTCTCTCTAATGCTCTGTACCGGCTATAAATCTGCTATCTACCTTGCACGGTTTTTTTTTGTATTATAAGAAAATGTTTTCATCTTATGAAGTTGGAATCAGAAAAAAACATGTGGATAATAATGAACAGATCGTGGTTAGATTATTTTCCTTGATATTCCTCAATCGTTTTAAAGACATGTGCTTGCAATAAGGCTCGAAAGCTGAACCCTTAGTTCCCAAACTCACAGAGCTATCGAGCCATTGGAGTCTACTGCGTGACGAGTAGTGAGCAGCGACAGAGCTGCTATTTTTACCAGTCCCTGTCACAACTGTACTGCTGATAGCAGATTCGCTCCTCGGGTTCTAATTTTCTTAATTAAATATTCCTCATAGAAACGAACTCTTCAACAACAGGAACTTTTCAACTGATTCTTGCGGCTGAAGTCTTTCACTTTATGTCTTATGCTCTCTGAAGGGTGTGTGTGTG
>JAWQUT010000081.1:2009849-2033780 GCA_033807755.1 Ellobium chinense | reverse complement strand
AGAGGATGGGAACATCGAACCCACTGGCTGCTTATAACTTATTCTTTCTGTAGGCTCACAACATTTAATGTCAGTCGCTTAAGAGAAGATTGGTAACAAGTGATCGAGGACAAAATGTACGGCCAGAATATGTCATAACTGTTGGGTGCATTGTGTGATCTATATCTCAGATGGGGTAGATCTTCTGTTCATTCAATTAGTTCAACATACGAGGGTTGTCCGAAATGTTTTGTCCCTAATTATGAGGGCTTTTCCAATAAATTTTATTATCGATTATTTTACTATATTTTTCTCCCCCAAGGCTCAAAACTTTGTCTCAGGGAGAGAAACTTTCGAGCTCTGATCCCACTGGCGAGGAAATTTTCTTTAGAAATCTCAGAAATATATGCGATATGATGTTAGCAATCTTCAGGTTTTGTCCCTTAAAAAAAGAAAAAAAAAACAACTGACACTGTGTGGCATCTAAAATCAAAGAAGAAAAGGAAAAGGCTACCAGTGCAACTTTTATAATCATGTGAGACAAGGAGGAATTGGACTTCTTTCTTGTCAAGTTTTCGAGGGATCAGAGTTCCACATTCAGGCATAGAACATTTCAACCAACTTTCGTATTGAAAAGATAGATTGTTAATACTTTATCTTCGTTCATTTATGACTCAGACTTCAAAATATGCACCGAGGGAGGAGCGAATTCATCTGTTGTGCTTGTAGATATATTGTGAATTTTTTGCTTTGAGGCTTTGATTTCTCCCTTTTCTTTGTTTGAAAAGTGCTCAGAAACTGAGTGTACAAATTCTACAAGTACTTTTGTAATCTGATTATTTAAATAAATCTTTTATTGTTGTTGTCGTTACTGCTGCTGTTGCTGCTGCTGCTGCTGCTGCTGCTGCTGTTGTTTTGTTTTTGTGATCATCGTCATTGCCTTTGTTATTTTTGTTGCCGTTGTTGTGGCTGATGTTGGTGTTGTTTCTAATGTTGTGTAATCCCCATCAGAATGTTATAGACTAAAACCCTGGACGGTTATAACTGGTGAAATCACCATGACGAATTTCACTGTTGTACTGTACATGTATCGTTATGCCGATCGTTTAATTTTGAAATAAAATAACTTAAGCCAAAGATGTCTCTGTGTGTATATCTATGTTTGTTTTCTTGTAAGTTTAAGCCAGTGATCACACACACACACACACACACACACACACACACACACACACACACACACACACGCACACACACACACACACACACCTGGAGGCCTGTGCACAACAAGCGAGCAGCGATAGTGGCGACGTGAAATTTAAGTCGGCAGCAATTCTATTTCTATCGGAAAACTTACGTCGAGACTAGTACTGATCGGCCCCTGACAGATTATCTTACTAATGTCCAATGGATTATGAACACTTTGACACCATATTTTCCGGCATCGAACAAAGAGTAGGTGAAGATTGAGTTAGAGGTTAGGGTTAAATTCAGTTATTTGTGGTCAATGGCCAGGTAGTATTGTTTAGAATAGACTGCTCTTACGTAGCCTAGGCCATGAAAATGTTTATAGTCTACTTCGAAAACCAAAACGTGTGATTACTTTTTTTTCCAGTCAGAGGAGCTGCTTTGTTGTTGTGTTGTTAGGTTATTACACCCAAGAAATCCTTCTGGGCGAGAATTTGATGTCAATATGACTTTTATACAGTTCATCTTGTAACAGGTCTAATTTGATTAAAATCCTCATACAAGTTTTGACATCCTCTGATTTAATGTAATACTTATTTGATAATGTCAATATCACTGCATACTTGATTTACCTGTTGTGCACCTGCTCACAATTTCACTAGCCACAGAGGGGAGGCAACCAATGGCAATTCAGCTTTTTACCCACAACTTGTACACGGTGATGAGCCCTTTCCATTAATATCCACACATTTCACATGTACTTTCCTGGTGAAGGTTTCAGCTGAATTGCACCAAGAAAGCTAACACTTACTGGAAGTTTGAGACACATAAGGAAGTTAATCATTTTCAACCAAAGACAATTCCTCTGTTTCTTTCTTACCAAAACATGATGAAAGTTTTGAATAGACTGATTGGTTCAGTCAGTCTGTGTATCACTGAATACTCAGTAGAAGTTAGGCATAAAAAGATCATTTATCATTGCTATGATCTATATCTGTTGAAGGTTGACCACTCCTTTATAATCATCAAAAGTGATGGCTTCTGAGGGAATTACCCATTTCAAAAGATGAGTTTTCTTCTATTACCATTTTTTTTTTCCTGAATGCATTATACTGTATATGTCATTACACTGCATATTCAACAGAAGTTGAAGACACACACGGATTCATCAGCAAATTTTTATACTTTGGGTGGTTTACAAGTCTTCAAATAGGACAACCGCTCTGATGAGACTATAAATACCATCAAATAACGATTTTTCTTGGGTTCCTAGGACAAGCTCCAACAGCACCTGCTTAAATCCACCATTGACTAGTTGGGTAGTCACAGTAAGCTACATTTAAGATGTCTAGACTTTCTTCATAGAACAATGTTATAATCAGGGTTGACAAAGTGTCAACATTTACTATCTCAAGAACTATGAAGAGAACAATGTTATTATCAGCTGTTTATTATCAATATGTGTACAAGAAATTGCCAGATAACTTATTAACAATCATATAACAAAATTTATCAATATGGTATACAAATATTTCCTCTTCATCGGTTGCATATATATAAAACAAATTTTGTTTACTTACAAACACAGGTTCACAAAATATATGACTTGCACGCCACTTTCATTATTGTTAAACAGGTTTCAAATTACAGAAAAGTTATTAACAAAGGCAACATTAAAACACTCTCTTTATTACTACAATGATCTCCCATTCATTTTTCAATAACAAATAAAACTAGTAAAAATCTTTTTCATTCAATTTTCACAATATTTAAAGCTAAATCACATTAGCCTCATTATTCTTGCCTTGAGCAGCAAGTTTAGAATATTCAGGGCAGATGCTATCCTTTCTCATAAGCTCTGATGCAGATAACATGGTGTGCAGCATGTCTCCATGAGTGCGCTGGACTTTCTATACAAAACTGCACACCAAAGTACTGAATGGTGTAATTTCCTTTCTTAAAGCTGATGTTCTTAGAACAACTTGTCATTTGCAGCACCACATGACATTAGATTTCACCCATGTCTCTCTGATTCTTTTATACACGATTCCATGTGGGCTTGTCTGGATTTTCTGTCCACACATTAAAATTGTTTCATTTTACACCAAAGTCTCTTGTGAGTTCCTTGTAATACTGCATCAAGACAGAAAATCAAAAAAAGCCCATACAGGATCATGCACATAGGTATTTAAAAGACACTGGTAAAATCTGCTGCAAAACAACTGGTGCTGTTGCAAATGACAATTGTCCTAAGATCATCATTCTTGAGGGAGAAAAAGAGTTTCATTCAGCATTTTTGGTGTGCTTTTTTTGTACAGAAATTCCAGTGCACTTAATGGTGATATGTTTCACACTATGTTTACTGCATTTCAACCTTTGGGAAGAGTAGTGCCTCCCCTTCATTAGTTTGCCACATATTTTTCTCATGGAATATTTATGAGCAGGCCAGATGGTACATTCACTTCCAGAGACCAGTAGACATGAGTAGAAACTGTTGTGTTCAATGGTGCAAGGCTAGTTCTGACTGATGCAAAGGCCTTACATTAAACATATTGCTTAAGACAAAGCCTTCAAACATCAGTGAATTGTCAGTACATGTAGAACTACAGAAGACTGTTCCAGGTAAGCTGATATAGGGCAATCTGGCAACATGGGAACTGCAGCCACATAGTGCAAACAAATGTCTTGCGAAATAATTTTTACTGAGAGAAGATAAATTATATGATACCAGATATGGGTGTTTTAGTGTTTAAGGCATGGCAATAGGGCAATTCATTGTTAACTTCTCTTTAGCCTAAACATGTGTTGTTCGATTTCACAAATTATCCATGTCCAAAAATGTCTTTCTCAGCATCAAACAAAGATCTCTCTCTTTCATTATGTTGAAACATAGTAAACCAGAATGTAGCAGCCTGTCCTGATTTAAAAAGAGCTCAAGAATCACGTAAGCAATCTAGCTCAAGAAGAGAGGTCTATGAACACGAAATACTGGGACTCCATGAACTAAAATTCCACACGGCCACTCCAGTATTTAAGTTTGTGAGATGTTAGTGACTGATATGGAGTCCATGGAACAGCCTGGCCAAAGGTTACAGCATTGGGTTCTTGATCTGAAGATCTTGGGTTCAATTCCTGCCAAATTCCTGGTCATAATTTCTTGGGTAAGCATTTCATTTACACTCACATCTGTAAAATGGGTACTTGGCTAGACGAAGTGAAATATATTGTCCAAATGCCAGTGATCAGCACCTGTTAATGTCTGTATGTTTCTCCAGGGAGGTGAGAAAGTTATTGAGTGACCCAGTCTGCTCAGGAGACAATAATGTGAACTCGTGTGGGTGCTCGGGTGCCTGCACAGGAGATTTATATATCACTACATTGTTATATCAAAACTCGGGACATGGGAACAAATCATTATACAGTAGTGTCTTTGCATACCTCCTGAATACATGAGATTTGAGGCAGAGAGGCCAACTATTGTGTTGGTGGTAGTGCTGTCTCTCTCTCACAAAATACAAGAACAAATATATAATTGAATTAACATACATAACAAGATAAGTTAATATTTAGCATGGCAAGCTTGTGAAAGGATCACCATTGGTAAGTACATCAGTTCTATATATATAAGATATAATATAGTAAATCACAGAGATTGTTTGCAAGTAATAAAAGATCAGTTTGGACAATATAATATATGAGTTTAAAGGATTATGGAACAGGGCCTCATTGTAACGAATACAGTGACTTTGTTTTGAGATATCAGGCATCAAGAATGGGGAGGATCACCACAACAATGTAGGCATATTTTGTATCAAGAAAACAAACATATTGACACAGGAACCAAAAATTACAACTGACCCTGCTTGCCACTTCATCACACTCTTGATCACAACATTTATCAGAAAACAGAATACCACTACTAAGTCCTAAAGTTTTCATATAAGGCTTTGGTGATTGGCCAGGGCTCAGAGTCTTCAAATAAGACCTTGGTGATGAGGGTAGGGGTGGCAGCCATTTTTTTTACTATGAGGTCAAAGTCCATAATCCATCACAAACAATTACAAACCTGACTGTTCAAAGTGTAAGGGCACTATCTCTGCAGTGTATTCTTGATCAAAATAGTACTCTTTAAGCTTTAAATCTATGCTATCAAAATACAGCTGCAGGATTAGAACAAAACCACATCAGCACATCATTTGATTCTTTGCAACATTAAAAAGATACACTGTTCACTCATAACATGTCTTAGGTTCAGTTTAACAAAGTTCTAGTCAGCTTAAATGCCTTGCTTGAGAAAACGTGCTGCAGATTTTGAAGATTGATTGAAACACAGAGATGGAAGTATCCTGTCCTGTTTTCAAATAATTCAAAAATTCTTTTCAAAAGGCTCTATCTCTCTTCACAGTAATGCAACGTTGTTCAAGCAACAGAAAATGGCCATATTATAGTAATTCATATTTAGTGAAATTAGTCAACAGATCTATTCTTTATTCCATCTGGGATATGTTATGGAGTGAAGAATCTATCTTCTCTCTTAACGTTCCAGGAAGCAACGAATTTGATGATGTGGCTTTGTCCTCTTCATTCAATGTATGAACATCTCACATATTATCTCAGAAATATTGAAGACATTTGGAAGGTAGAGAGAAAGGAGGTATTTGGCAAGAGAAGTAAAAGAAATAGCTGCAAAGTTGCAGATGTCTTTGGTGTTTCAGGCAAATTAAGAGAGTACAAACTCATCTTTGCATATTTGTGTACCTTGATATCCAAAGGATGTGATAATATTAATTTGTATTGAGATGTATTTTAAGAAAGTGAGAAGGAGAATTAAAGCACAGGGTCGCGGTTATGGCATACAGACGTAGACGCTATCCACATTTTGTTTTACAAAGGATGTGATACTGCTTCATCGTCTTTAAAATTTGTAGTAGAGCATTAAATCTATGCTATGGCATGGAGGCAGAAAGCACAGCACTTTTACCCCAATGCCATAATAGCGACAGTTTGCAACAAATGCCTGGCTCCACTGAGACTTTAGTTAGTGATTTTGATGACAATGGAGCCTAGTGATCAAGATGATGACATAAATACAGATGATGATGATGATGATGATGATAAAACTTATACAAAATATATATTATTCTCTCTGTACTTTTTGCTCCTCACAAAATCCGTTAAACTAATAAGTAAGGTATAATTCAAACCACTTCTTCATGTTTCATATATTTGCAAATGAAATCAATATTCTCACTCTCAAGAGAGTATCAGTTTTATGCTGTCACCATTAACAGGCACATGTAGGTTCTTTCATCCTCCATTGAAGAAACTGAAAGCTCTGTCCTTAGATCTCTGTATATTCAATGTGTGAATGGCGAGCAGATCCATTTCCATCAGGGAAGCCAGAATCACTAGACATGATCTCATCTGAGAACCTTGTTACTCCTTCCTGAACATCCTGTCCAAGCCCCGGTATGAAGAATCCTTGGTTATGTGAAGAAGAAGCTGACCGCAGGTGCCCATTTCTGGTTCCTGTGTTGAGGACATTAGTATAGGGATCTCTGTTACTTTCACTATCTTCATCGTCATCTTTGTATGCTGCATTCTGATAGGCTTGCAGCACTTGATCAAGGTTGGCGTTATGATTGATGTCTTTGCCATGGTGAGGGGTGTCTTCTGCACCTTCTATGATATGAAGCACCATCTCCTGCTCCTCATCCGGCTCATCTCGTGATGGTCCTGATGGTGCAGTAGGTGGATCCACAGCATTCTCGTCTAGTGAGTTTTGGCTGATGGGGCAAGAAAATGTTAGCATATAGTAGAAGAGTGAGAGGAATGCAATGTGCAGCACACCTTAGAAAAATAATGAGAATGGGTAATGTTGTCATAACCATGAATTGAACTCTCTTTTTTCAGACAAGTTTGTATCTGGGTTAAAACTGTTTTTGACATGTATAATACTGTTGTTATTTTACTGGCATATTCTTATTGAAAAATATCTTATACATCAACACACACTCTGAAACTAGAGCAAAACCAGTGAGTCCATCGTGCTGACAAAAATAGTTCAGTAATGGGTGAAAAACAAGTTTGTTATATAGTAGTTATCTACAGAATGCCCCACAGATGACTATTTACACATACGTGGCTTCCTCACATATAACTATAGAGAAACAAACTTTCTCATGTGAAGGATAATAACAAACTCACGGTCATTTCATGATAAGAGTGTATGATGTGACAGAGTGAAAACAGGCAGTTGTTAGTACTAGTAAATGAATAAGACATTGAATGGAAGACCAAAAAGCAACATTTCTATGAATAAGTTTCATGTTAAATATGGCTGACTGAGGGCCGCTGTTTAAATACAGACAAATGCACAGGGAGTTTGAAAGAAAACTGACACTGAGACTCACCTAGTTCGGTCGTCATCAAGAACAGTTTGCTTAATCTCCTTCCCAAATAGTGGATTTTCCCTGTAGACACAAAAGCAATTATGATTTTTTTTACATACTTTATGAATAAACAATTATGACATTTTTTATATACTTTATGAATAAACAATTATGACATTTTTTTACATACTTCATGGATAAACTGTTTAGGCTTAAATAATTTTTTTATTATCCATGACATGAAGAACTGGCTTGGTTCCTAGGATTTACTGTCCATAATTATGGAAAACTGGCTTGATTGTTGTATAAAGTAAATAATGAAGAAGAGGTCAAAGAAAACACAACAGAAGCAAATGTTCATAACAAACTTCACACACATACTACAGATATATGTATATACAGAAAAATATCACAGCCGTCATCACAACAAAAACCCACATGCCACTCAGTAGCTCCAGCTGTTCACTCCACTTTCTTGCCTCACTCAGTCACCCCATATCCCTTATCTATCCTGTTTCACTTGGAAAAACTAACAGTGCCCTGGGCTCCATAGATATTCGACTCACAGGTTTGTTTTTTTTTGTGTTAGAGAATGCAACAAAACTACCGTTCTGTTCTAGATGAACGAGATTAAATTCTGCCACTTTGCACTGCTGTTTTATATTTATAGAAAAAAGGATGTCCAGTGTTCAGTGTTACACTTCAAGTCTGAAGCCCTAGAGTAGCACGAAATATGTTTCTCTCTTACTACATGCCAGCAGTCAGCCATTGAGTCAGGGTTGGTGTGCATGAATAGATGTGAGGAGCAAGAAATGGTGTGTTGAAGCAGATGTGGGAGGAGAGAGAGAGGGAGGGGTTAAAATGTTACATGCAGTCTTGGCTGGTCGGTGTGGAGGTTAAGTGTGGAGGATAATTTAGCACTTAAGCACCATATGCCAAGTCAGTGAGTGAAAGAAAGTCACAGGACTGGATTAACCTTGGGGAAAATAAATTGCGCCAAGGCCAAAGGACACGTGGATCTCGTGGTGAAGAGATCTTAGACAGTTTTTGCTGCAAGGCTTCACATCAAATTAATCCAATCCTGGAAAGCTGAACACCTGAAGTATGCCTCTTCGGCACAGCATGAATATGTCATTCACATTTCTCATCATTTACATTATAGACTCACAGATTTCTAATCTGTCTGCTGTCTGTTTACTGCATAATCACATTATGCCAGATTATATCTACAGTAATCTACTGACACATCATCATCACTATTTGATAGCTTTCCACAAATTTTCTTCCTCTTCAAACTAATCTACAACTTATTGTATTCAAATTTGTTTTACCCCCCAAAAAATCAGCAATGATAAAACCGAGAAACATCTACTCACGCAGCAAAATACTTGTTGGTCCCTGGGTGTTCATACATCTCTTTCTCTTTTGTTGAAGCTGATGAAATGTAGCAAGTAAAATTTTGAAAATATACAACTTGTGGTATCGATAGCTCAAATATTTCAATATGCACTCTGTATGAAATGTAGCTAGTAAAATTTTGAAAACATGCGTTCGATAGCTCGAATATTTCAATATGCACTCTGTAAGTTAGCATTGTTTCTAAATCAATAACAACAATAATAGTATATGTTACCATTTTAATTTATCACTACTGCTAATAGGAATAGCATAACAGTGCATATCCTTCAATAAAGTATAAAATGTGCAGTGTAAGCAATTATAAGTGCAAGGAAAGGGTGAGAAAGATTCAGCTGCTGATGCAAGTGCAGTTCAAATAATCAATAACCTGGCAAAGAAGTCTACACTAATCAACTGTCATGAGTCTTAGCTTTATATATGAGATTAGAAGGCTCCAAAACTAAGACTAAAAGCCTTTTCCGAATTGTTGCAAGATGATCGTAGACTCACCAAGCACTGCATAGTTTACATCACACCAAACTGCATCAACACTTGAATTTCCTTAGGCTAATTTTTATCCATACAGTGATTATCCTGGGAAACATAGCTTGCTCACAGTGCAACTGACAGTCTAGATAAGTATACTGTAGGAACTGCACCCATAGCTTGCTCACAATGCATTTGACTCTCTAGATAAGTATACTGTAGGAACTGCACCCATAGCTTGCTCACAATGCAACTGACTCTCTAGATAAGCATACTGTAGGAACTGAAACCATAGCTTGCTCACAGTGCAAATGCTCTTTAGATATGCGTAATACATAAACTGTTGCTGAATATCAGCTTCTTCTGGAAAGTCAATTCCTGAGTGCTGTGCTTTTTGTCATGTGTAACTGGAGGACATGGGAGAGATGATGGAGAAGACAAACACATAGTGAGGACACAGACTATACCCATGATCTTATACATTCGGAGAAGTCTGGAAGGAATGAATTGAAACACAAGGGAGACAGAGCAAGAGCGAGAGAGATAGAGAGAGAAAATATATTTGAAAGGAGGATAAGACAAATCTGATGGAACAAACTGAGGTGGGTGTGTCTTTCCATTTCCTACATTCATAAAACAAGAAACAGATTCAGTCTGCACCAATAAGCTTGTACAGTGTACATACAAGAAAACACACACACACACACACACACACACACACACTTACCATATGCCATTGTTGTGGCAGCTCTAAGCCTACGTCGGTACCTACATAATAATGCAAAATACAATGAGTGAGTTGCAACCATAACTACTTCTCTCTGCTACCCCCTCATTGATCAGAATTACTGTAAAGTGAATAAAGGATGTTCCCTTCCTTTTCTGTTACTGCCTTCTCTCCTTCCGCATTTCATCCTTTTTTCCAATTACCTGATCTTCCTCCATTTCCTCTCATTTCAGTGTTATCACTGTGGTTTTGTTTTATTTTCTCCTTTATCATCCTCTTTTCTACATCTCCTTCATCATCTACATTTTGGTCTCTTGTGCAATCCTCCTCCTCCTCTTTATTTTTCCATTTCCCTACCTAAACTCTTCTTCTTCACCATACTGTCATTTCCTCTTAATTTTGGTCCTATTTACGAGTTGTTACATATTTTTTTCCTCTGAACTTGAGACCATACTTACAGTCTGATCATGTGACAGAGGACAACCACCAGGGCTATCACAATCACTCCGAGTACTGCACAGACTATCGCAAATATCCTCTTAAGGTCAGCTGACCCATCATCGGCTTTTTCTTCTTGAAGGATCTGCGACAGAAATATAGAAAAATCAAGAATTGAAAGATATTTTCACAACAACCTGTCACCTGTCTAAACAGGGATGAGAATACTGAGCTTTGAGAAAATGTGAAGCACCTTTGACTCCCGGTGGAAAAAGGGAGGCTATAGATCAGGGAGTCCTAGAGCAAAAATATAAGTTAATTGTATAAAAGTCGACAACAAAATGGTGCCTTGGTTACATAAAGAAATAATATCTTCATTCGAAACTCTAGCATGAGATCTTCCTTCAAGGTAGTTGCAGCCCTGTAATACATGCTTTGTCAGTTCAGCTGTCTGTAAAACCTGATACACCTGGCTATAACTAATACACATTTTGTCAAAATGCTAGTTTTCACTGCTTATAAAATGGCAGCTGCTGTGTATCAGGGACATTATTAAGACTTGTCAATTATGTCATTCATCATTTGGTCCTGGCAGCATTATATCACACATCAGAGATACCATACAGTGCACACTATTTCCAAGCCAGAATTTATGTGCAACACATGAAAATGAAAGACATACTTGTGCTTCTTGTACCCCGTTCTGGACCATCAGTTCCTTGGCAGCTTGATTAAAGTCAAACATTCTGTGAATTATTGATGTTAAATTAATCAGTTAGTAAATCAGTAACAAAAAAAAAATATTTTTCACTATGCTGCAATCACTCGAAATAATATCAGAACAAATATGTATGTCTTAAGGCCATATGTTTTGTGTCAATTTCCCCTCCCAGGCTTATAATTCAGAGGAACAAAACATATTATGTCTTACTCCCTCACCTCATTCACCATTCCTTCCCCTAACTTACACATAAACTCCAGTGTAGTTGGTAAGCATGAGATAAAGTTCTGATATATGAACAAGTAAACAAAACACAGGAAACAATAAATATATGACTGTCAGGAATTGATCCACGAATAATAAACAAGGCCAATATGAATATCTCAAGAGAAGCTAAACAGGACAGAAGAACTCATTTTAAAGCTAAAAATAACATGCACAGAATTAACTGATCATCTGATAGTGAAAAATACAGTTAAAACATCTTGGCTGCAATGAGAAATTTTGATCAGAAAAGGTGGAAAAGATGTTAGAGAATAAATATTGGTGGAATGGACGGGAGTAGATTGTGAACTGATGTCATGGAATAGTCACACATTGGAAGAAATTGTGGGCAATGGTCACCTACCAATGCTACCAGGGATAGCACAGATGATGACAGTATAGAAATATTTCAGGCATAAACTTTTCATATTCAGCAACCAGAAAAACTGAGTTCTTCATGTAGATGTTTCTTATTCATTGCTCCATTATGACTTTCTATTAAAGTTCTTCCTCATCGCTACCTGTTTATCACTATTAATAATCATGAGTCATAAAATCTCTCAGATACTTCCTTACCTCCACAGATCTGAAGCTGGAATAATTTCACCATTGCTTCGATACCGTCCATGTATATAGGCGTCAGTTCTGGGAATATGACAGTGGTTGTTAAGCAAATCATATCTCCCAAGAGTATGCTATAACAGTCATGATGAAACATGGAACATGTGGCTAATAATAACAAATTTTATGCTTTTTCTGTGGGTAAGTCATCCTGACCCATGTTGTAAAGATCCTATCATTAAAATCAGTCAGTCACCCAATCAATCAGGCAGTCAGTGCTGTCAGTCTTCTACAGGGAGAAAGTGTATAGAGAACTACTGTACATAATGCTGAATATTTTGTGACAAAGATGATCTGCTGGTCATATCTGAATCTAGCTTTAATACACAGTCATTGAGTACAAGGCAGGGACAGACAAACATGAGATTGGCACCACTGAGCACGTACCGAATGCACATATTTGAACGAAAGTTGTGGTTATCAAAATTCAACATTCTCTTTCCTAATCTGCAAGATATTAACAGCCTTACTCGAACGGTTACTCCTCAATCTGTATTTGAAATACACATCTACAGGACACTGCTCAAATATGATGCCACCACAACTAGACTTTAGTTCTTGTGATATTCGTTCATTCGTGAAGGTTTGTGTAGAACTTGAACAGTCTGCCACTCAGATTTATGAAACTTTACGAGGCAGGTCTTTAGTCTCTTTGGCCTCTAGAGCCACACTGTTTCTTTGGACTTAGCATTTTCAGTCTGAAAAATGAGAAATTCCCGATGGCAGGGGTAAAGCCTCAAACTTCAGAGTTACCACTCCCCAAACAAAGGCTCGCATCAAAGAACTACTCGACACAGACAATCGAATGACGGCTTTTCAGATAGCTCTTGCAACGGGGATTAGTTCGTCAACTGTAAAAACCATATTGAAAAGAGATTTAAACCTCAGGAAAATTTCTGCAAGCTGGGTCCCCCATATATTGACTGAGGAAAACAAAAGGACCAGAGTACAATATGCCAAAGAACTATTCCACATGAAAGATAATTGTGATCTTCGTCGGCTGAATGAAATTGTCACTGGAGACAAAACTCATGTATATTTATATCAGCCTCACCGCAAACAACTAAACATGGCATGGTGCCCCAAAGGTGGTGATCCTCCAACAACAGCAAAAAGATCACAGTCCACAAATAAGATTATGAATACAATATTTTTTGACTTGAAGGGCTTGGTGGCCCAGATTCCTTGTAAAGATACCCCCCCCCCCCCCCCCCNNNGTTACAAGTGATTTTTACACCCAAAACATTTTGCCAAAAGTGATTGAACACTACAAGACACAGCAACCAAAGTCCGGTATAAGAGGCATAAAAATCCTTCACAACAAAAGCAGCCAAAACACAGGACTTCCTTAAATAAAGCCCATAAAATCCAAATTTTGCCCTATCCTCCCTACTCCACAGATCTAGCTCCCTGCGTTTTCTTTTCCTTTCCCCAACCCTGAGAAAACACCTTGCAGGCCTCCAGTTTGCATGAAAGTCAACCTTGGGAAGTGCAGTTTTTCAGTGTCTCCAGCATATACCCAAAGAAGATTACAAAAAGGCATTCAAAAATTGGATTAAGAGGCTGATAACATGTATAGATATTGGAGGGAAATGCTTTGAAATAATAAAGAAAAAGAAATGACTGTCCACAAAAGTATGCTCCAGTTGCAGGTTCAGTTTCATGTTTGTCTGTCCCGACCTCATATGTAAGTGGTGAAGCAGGAAACACAAGTTTAAAGCCAACAGCACAGGAAAAAACATGTTTAAAGACAGGTGCGAGGAAAAAACATATTCAAAGATGAGAGAATAAAATGTACATGTTTAACAACAGAGCACAGAAAACACATACTTTGTAGGATCACGGGTTCCATCTGGGTTGGTGTGACTCTGAATTTTGTCAAATACAATGTCAACATTGAGAATATCTGATAATTTTCTGTGAACAGCAAAAGAAGAAAAAAAACTTTGAGATCCATTATCAATGAAAAATATCAATCTTGTGATGACTATATTTTAACATATCAAAGCTGTGAATTATTCCTTCTAGTCAACTTCTGTATTCACTCTCCTCTTCCCAATTGCTGCCTGTTCTCCACTTATTCTTCCTCTTCATCTTCATCTTCCAACTCAGCGCTTTTCTTTCTCCTTTCATATTCTGCTCTAGATCCATCATCTTTATGACAACATAAATATGTTTCAAATGTGTTCACAAAAGTTTCAAAATGAGTCTCTTCACAAAAATATTGAGAAACTCTACTCCTCCAGCTTTACTCTTACTCTTCCCCTTTCATTTCTTCTTTCCCTCTTTCATGCTTTTCTTCTTCTTTGTTTATGTTTTTCTGCCTCTGTCTCTGTCCCTGCTCTTGACAAACATATTGAAATTAAAGAGGCTTGAAGGGTTTGAGGAACATTACAAGCACATAAATGCAGTCAGAATATAACCCTTTAAACTACATAATACTTACTTGATGAATTCATTTTTCAAACTCTCCACTTCATTAGGACGTCTGTTAAACACCAGCTTCACGCGTTGCAAGTTGGAGATTAAGAACACCTGGGGGATGAGATTATGAGTGAGTGAATTATAAATGTAGCCAGAATCTTGTTCTCTCAACTGAATGTAGCCGAATGTGATGGAACAAAAATGGAAGAGTAAAGCAGAACACTGCAGAGACAAAAGTAGAACGTTGAGGGATATACAAACCATGTGGTGAACTGGCAACGGTGGCAGAAAAGCAATGGTACGAACTTTTCAAAAAACAGAAATTTTATTAAGAAAATATGGGGGAAAACTATAGGTCTCACACAAGTGTTCTGACTGGGCATAACTTCGCACAGCTTATCAAATTCTATCTCAGGTCATATTTTACAGTTTTGTATGTAATTATTGAGTAAATTAATTTGTAAAAAGTTTTAATTATATTTTCTCTGACAGAGCTGTGTTTCTCATAATACATTTGTACTCTTGATTGTAACGTGGACTTCACTTTCATAATATCACTTTAGAAATAACACTGACCTATAAGTCAGTGAACTCATGTAATTTCTTGATGAATGTCTCAGTAGCATCAGAAAAGCTTCTTAACATCAAAGCAATAGAATTCAGGTAAAGACATAGGATAAAACAAGAGACATGGCCATTAGTACTTCATTCTTATATTCTCATATTTTCCTTCCCAGAACCTGTTATTTATGTTAGTACCACATATCTACTGGCCCACTACAGTAATGAAATCAGTGTTCTTGCTTTCAAAGAATGACCAATGCATGACAACTTTATTTTGTTTTGGCAAAGTGCAGGATACACGTTGGCATATGGATGTGATTTTCATGTGACAGTTTGACTTAGGAATAATCTTCCTGACTTAATGGATTGTTTTACTTATAATTTAACTAAATTGACACTGAGGATAGTGTATCTCTGCCTTGATGATCCTCAGGGTTTGCAAACAAGGGAGAGGATGCTCAGCTTTTTATTCTATCATGTGATATATTGAATTGCGTTCCCTGCCTCGTCCATCAGTTTTATAACGGCATTGGAGAATATAACAAAACTTCAATGCCATTTTGACCGCCCCCCCTCCTCCATACAAAAATGCTGATGGGTTTTTTTTGGTTTCAGATCAGGATCAATTTTTCACCATGTTTTTAACTGAGAAGCAGAACTTTCAACATGATAAGAAAATGCTTTTTCCAAAACTTGATACAATAAATGTGAAAATGTGTGTTTTGTTAAAGTTAAAGCAGCCTTTGCAAGCCTAAACTATTATATCTTGATTACTCTAGTCACGCCTAGATACATCATCTTATTCTAACAATGTTAAGCAGCTATGGAATACAACTAACTGATTTTTTTTTTTTTTAAATTTGCACAACGGTAATTGTTCTACACATGCACTCCTGAATTACTGAAACTGGTTTTCAATCTCTTAAGTCATTTATTGTTGACAAACCAATCAGCTCACTTGAAAACTTAATCTTCTTGGGTTGGAGGCAATAAAGAACACTGAAGTACTTCCACTCCTTGTACAAACAAATGAAGAAACCCACCTTGACCGTTGCGGTGTCATTTTGGCCATCTGGATCCTTGACCATCACTGTCAGCTGGAAATAGCCAAGGAGGTCAGCCTGGAAACGAATGTTTGTGGTGATGCTTCCGTTGGAGCTCAACAAAAATGCAGGTTTAGATGTATCAAGACTTTCTCCAATTTCCAGAACAGGTTTCTGACTCAGGAGAGTAAAACTGTTCAAGCTGTTAGCAGGGGTGTCTTTATCAGTAACACTTCCCTGAGGAAATAGAGAGAAATCAGGTATGACTCATGTTTGCAGGGAAAGCCAGTGAGGAAAATTCTGATCATCAAATTTCATCTGTTGATATTTGCAATGGAGTCTCATTCTTCTATCAGTTCCATGAAGGCAACACTGGCTTTGAACCCAGTTTTTCTTAGAAAGGGTATTCAGCAATAAAGTACAGGCTAGGAAACATCTGGTTTACTCATGTTGCTTTCAGTATACAGGAACTAAGTAGCATTTCATCCATGTTTTCCTCAGTCCATCCATTTGTAAAATGAGTATCTGTTTTTTTGCAGTAAAAGATATCAGAATGCTGAGGACATGTATCATAAATGGCAGCAACATTATATGCCAAATATAATGTTTACAGTGTACCACAATTTTCTCAGTAGTGTTTTCAATTGTTTTCAGTATATCCTTCAGGTTGATCTAACAAACAAATCATGTTGCCAGAAAAAATAGAGAGACCTTTCATAACTTTAAATTTTAATCACAGAAAGTTGAAATAATATCAGTAGGCTCTAAGAATTCAAACTCAACAGCTTATTGTGATGTTCTGAACCTGAAGCCTTTATTTCCTACTTGTGAAGAAGAGCGAGGCAGTCAACCAAGTGAACAGGGTCAGCTCATTGGACTTGCAGCCAAAAAGTTGAGTTCCTGTCGTCCTTTTGTGATATCAAGGAGAGTTGCATTTTTATTTACAAATCCGAACATCTCAGAAACATGAACTTATGGATCAGACTCCTGAAATTCTTGTGCATGAGGTTCCAATATCATGCCCCTCTAGCCCAATGTTTTGCTATCAATGTTTTGCCTCTTCAACAATGAAGTTAAAAAAAATATTTGCTGTTCAACACTTACCCTGAGTGACATGACCTCTGTGCCAACATCAGCATCATATAATAGCCCCTCAGAAAGGTCCTTTGTATCAAATATGGGTGGATTGTCATTAATGTCATCAACTTCTACCCTCACCCACAGCAGGGAGTAATCAGATGAGTTGAAAGAGGGTGGTGCTTTATCACTAAAAGAGTCATTGGCTGAGGTGACTGCAGTAATATTAAGGCTACAGTTCTGTGATGCCTTGATGACGACATCAAAACGTGGTGTCGTCTCACGATCAACTTTCTTTTTCAGTTTCAAGATCCCAGTCTTCTCATCCACTTGCAAGTTGGTAATGAAGCTTCCCCCTGAAAAGAAGGAAGACACAACATAGGTCTACAGGTATTTTTGGAAGGATCATCATGCGCATTACTAGACTTTGTCAAACATTCTTGTAGAATTCTGATAACCCACATGATTAAAAATAAACTAGATTCTGCCCAGAAAAAAAATAAAAGAAAAAGCAAAATAAACAGTGCATCTTTTATCCTTAAAGTTTTGAAGTTTAGTAAACTCTTGGGAATATACTGTGATGTTGTGTCATTTTGGTAGTCTTATTTCTTTGTTTCATCATTTTATTTGCAGAGGCATTTTACTCAATTTTACAAAACTGTGAGATATTATGCTTATGCGTGAATCCACAGAATTGGCATGTGATGAAAAGGGATACATTTTATTACATCACAGCAGTTACTGCTGTCTTATTTCAATCAGTTATGGCAGATGATGGCTTAAATGTGAAATTATTACTATCCACAACTGATATTTAATATGGCATTCAAACTGCACTCCAACACTCCCCCTCCCCCACCCCCAATTCTCCAGCGTGTATTCTTTCACTTTAATCTACACTGTCTCCATCAATCATCTGTAGTAAATGTGAGGTGGGCTTGCAGATTCCTGCACTGGTGATGTAAGTAATGTAAACTTCCATTCTAAGAATTGTGAGCGGGTGAAGTTAGCTCATTATCTCTTCTCCCCCACTCCCTCCCGCTTTTTTCGTCGATTCCAATGTTTTGTGTTGACCGTTGACGTAACTTGCAAGCTTCATCACTCGTGCTCAGCCTCGCAGCTCATCGGCGTCAGAAAGTCTGGCGTCCTTTCGTTCTGTGGCCATCTGGCGTAGTTGTTGATGTAATAGGGCCAGATGCGCGTTTCCACGCTGACCGACTGACTGGTCAGTAAAATTGAAATGTATTGTTGTGCATTGTTGGGGTAAACAGAGATCTGATTGGCGAGTGTACCATAACAAGTTATGATTGGTTGGTTGGGTGCCTGTCTTTGGTCTTTGAGCTTGGTCAGCTCTTGGACTGGAGGGAGACATGCACCAACCCTCAGAGGGGTAGGACAAGGATCGATTAATAAAATTACAGTATTTGTTTCTTTTAGAGAGACGCGCACCAATCCTCAGAGATGTAGGATCGTTTAATTGTTGTTTCTCCCAAATCCGGGACCAAAAAAAAAAAAATGTTTCTCCTAAAATTACTTCAGCAGCCAGAGCCTTGGTCGGAACCCCGCCATTATGAAGTTTCATTAGTTTCAAGTTGGCAGTCTTTGTTTTCTTCTTGTATTGGATACCAATAATACATGTACCATCAATAACTATCGATGTTCAATAAATTTCGTGATCGTCAATGCAAGAGCTTCATTCCTATCATCATCATCGTTGTTGTCCTCATAACTCGTCTCCCTATCTACCCTCACGCTTACCCACGTGTTCAGCAGTGCCATCGCCCATTAAGACAACCATCAGGGCCCTCAGACAAACTTTGGTGTCAGAAAGTATGGGTTCTTGTCGGGGCCCTGGTTACCTATTACCACCAACCGGCCACTCCCTACATAAAGATGCTGCTTCTCCTCCTGCTGCTGCTATTGCTGCTGCTGCTGCTGCTGCTGCTGCTAAAGTTCATGATGATCATCATGAATATGATGGCAATCATTAATTATGATAAAAGATTACAAATTATCTAATCATTTGCTTTGCATGGAATCCAACAGACACAGAAACCATGAATCAAGTTTGTAAATATCCAGATACCAGTGCACAGAAATGTATCATTTACAGGTGATGTCAGCAATGATCTAGGAAAAATAATTAATAAATCTGTGATGAATCAAGAAAATATCTTAGAAAAAGAGTGAGCATAAAATTTTCTTGCATATTGGTGGTGACCCAGGAAGCATTAGCATCAAATTCATTTGCAAGTTGATGACAACCTTAGAGGCACTAGCATCATCCTCATATTCTGTTTTACTGTCAGGGGAGCTGCAAACTTCAAAACAAGGTGATGAAACAGCTGACACTGAGTCACATGGCAATGGCATACAGATTAATACTAACTTTGCTGTCAACAAAATTCAGGTTCTCAACTCTCAGGATATGCTGCACTGAGCAAGTTTTGTTTAGGTAAAAACCAACAAATGTAACCAAATGGTAAGGCATAATCTCTATAGAGAGACTATTCATTATCATTAAGGGGAAGGCATGTGAACCTGATATGATATTATCTAAAGAATGTGCAGCTAAGAGTTTCTACCAAATTACTGTAAAAGATCAATTTTGAGAAGAAAAGCTGAAAAAAAATGAATACTAGAAACTTTCCTTCTCCTGATAGCACTTGGCTTGCAAGTGAACATGCTACCATTACACCACAAAGATGCTAACGTCACCGCAATTTAAACCTTAAATGCCTGCTGCCTGAATATTGTTGCCTCATGTTTATATGTAAGCCTAGTGTTCAACCATGACCCCGACACACTTCCCAACTGCTTGTATAAAGGTTTCATACATGACTTACCATAGATGTAGTAGCACAGAGCACTGCTGCTGGCATTCAAGTCAGCATCTTTGGGTTTATCCAGTTGTCCAATGATGGCGGTGTCATTTTCCTCAATCACATGTAGCAACTGGGGCATAATTACACCTTGGTAGCTGGGCTCATTGTCATCAATGTCCCGTAATTTCACTCTCATAGTCAGTGTGGTGGACAGTGGAGCTGGCTGGCCATTGTCTTCGGCTTTTACCTGTATCTGTCATCACAGATCAAATCTTAGCTAGGACTACAGTACCTGTAACTTCTCCAGCAATCACTGGCTTAGCATTTAAATACAGGTCGTACATATTTCATCAATGACAGTTTACAACAGTTGGCACAACTTAAAATATACCTGTAAAGTGTCTTCAGGCCTTCGGGGCAGCCTTCTACTTCTCATGTCAGCAGGAAGCCAACAACATACTAATAAATGAATGATACCCTTTTTCATTGAGCTTAGCTGTTATAACATATATGCTAGCCTTTCACAAGCTAATTCAGCAATATCCAAAATTCTCAGACCAAATAGATTCTGTATTTTTAACCACAGTTATCATATTTCAGTAAGTCTGCCTGAATGAATGGGGATTCTCTTACTACAAGACTGGGCTAATATCAAGAGCCTGATCTTAAATAATCTTTAACCATCCAATCACTGCACACTGTCAGATCCCATCCCATCACTAGTAAACTTTCTATTCCATGCGATCATTTTGTGTTCATCTCTAACATATCAGAAAGTGTACATCTGAATATTTTAATACACTGAGAATGTTTGAGGAAAATATTTTATCCCAAGAATATCCATATCAGAGACAAACGTCACATAACAGATCTCTTGATCTTCTTATTCAAATTCTCCTTTCTCTGGACATTCTTGGGGAACACCAACTGATATGCATATAAATTTGATGAGTACAGATATGTAATTTTGTCCTATAAACTGCTATGTCAGTAAAAGAAACGGGTGACACACTCATAAAAAAATATAACTGACAATTTTGGTCCTACATATAAATGGACAAACCTCATATATATCTTTGTTCTCTGCGTCCAATCTACGTACAGATGACAGATTTCCACTGACTCTATCCACCCTGAAATACTCATAATCTTGATTGGTGGTGGGCACCAAATAGTAATACACAAGACCATTAAAGCCCTCATCCTTGTCTGTGGCTGACAATGTGTACAAGACTGTACCCACTGGCACCTCCTGGGAAGTTTGGAACAAGATGGGATACGTGTCAACTCACAATATATTATGGATATATAATGGGCATAAGTATGATATGAAATACACTTTATAAACTGTGACATAGTACTGTATTATGGAATTGACCTTACTGTAAAAGGTCAACCAAGGCCTCCACAAGGCTAAAATGAGCCAGTGCTGTCCATTTTTTATTTACTTTGCAGCTCTGTTTAAACATTACTCAGTCGTTCATGTTTTCTAGCCTCACTCTGAGGCCATGGAAGAAATGGGAATGTCTGTCCAAGCTGGTTGATTCGAAAAGAGAAATTCACTAAATGTTCATTAAAAAATAAATGTTTAACTAGTTTTACACATTGTTGTAGTAGTTGTTCTTCTTCTTCGTCTTCTTCTTCTTCTTCTTCTTCTTCTTCTTCTTCTTCTTCTTCCTGTATTTGTTCTTGTTGTTGGTCCCTTAAGCCATGGGCTTTAGTTTCACAGATATCTGTCTTCCAAACTTTGTGAATTCTCAGAATATTATCGTAACAACAAATCTCACAAAACAAAGAAACATACTTTTCAATTACATTCTATTTGTCCTCAGTGTGGCAGTTAGTTCAGAAAATGCAGTTCTTAGGTTATGATCAAATGTTTTCTTCGGATAAGATGTGCATGTGTGGTAGAACATTTGGTAACATCTGGAAGACTACATGGTCAATGAAACAGAGGAAGACAAATGAAGAAATGAAGTAAATTCAGAATGAATCAGCAAAGTGAATGGAGGCACAAAGCAATAGTAAAATGATAGGATGGGCGGAAGACAATCAGAAATGGAAATCTATGATCGTCTATATCAGCTGGCAAAGTAATGGAGGAGGTGTACAAAGAGAGATGGTGGGAGAGAGGGAAGATCATCAGAAAGGTGGTTATAGTGTTGCCTGGTAGCAGTGGGCCGATCCTTCATTTTGAAAAGTTGACTCAGCTTGATCATTTCTGACTCAAGCTTTTTCAGTTTGTGAGAGAAAGAAAGTCCATGATGATGGCTAGTAATGCCGCCAAAGGATCAGCTTGACCTTCACGACTTGCACGACGATCTGTTTTCATAATGTCACCATAAATCACCTTTCTTCTGGTTGGCATTCTGATGTCCACCTCCCCCTCCCCATCTCTGTCAGTACTTCCTTCCTTCTTTTTGGTTCACAGCTCTCCTTTTCCATCCTTCCCCCTCCCACACCACACCATTTCCTTACATAATAAAAAAATGTTTACACTCAGCTACACGTGTATTGTTCGGTTGGTTTTCTTGCTGGCCTTATAGGGCTGTTTCATTTTTGAGTTTTTGTTTTCATTTTATTTCATTTTATTTCTCATTTTCATTGTATTTGTAGGAACAACAAGAAAATATTGTTCTTGATAAAATCTAATGAAACATACCACTGCCTAGGAATAATACTGTCAAAGCTAATATTATAGTAAAATCTGCAAAAACACAGGATCTATCACACTGTGATTGCTCACACATTTATCCACACATATTTTTTATGCAGTGGCTTATAATCAGAGCCCTTTGTCAATCAATTAGCATCAACAATACCATGCCAAAACTCGTCACTCAATCACTTTCTTTCTCCTTTCAGCACATTCCTCCTGCAATGGCTAACCCTACTCTTCATCTTCTCTTCCCTACTATCTAACATAAATCACCTCTCTTAATTTGCACTGTTGAAACTGCAACAGTTAGGTCTCAATAACTTTGCAAGAACATATGACATGGTTAACTTTTTAGCTGAGCCAGATCTGAGTGACTCATAAAGATTGGAACCAAAATTCAAACTAGAAGATTGTGATCTTCAGACTTGATCCCAACTTGCTGCAATGTTTAGTCAAACTGCAGCAAAATATCGGCTCACCTCAATCTTTTGAGTCAAGCAGCCAAGTCCTACTGTGTGGGGGAAATATATTAACAATTATCCTGTACAGATTTATGCACTGCATCAGAAAGTATGTATATAACACGGATCAGTATCGCAATGCACCCTAGGGATAAATTTGCCCCCCCAAAAATATCAACCACATCAGAAACACATATAATGCTAACCTCATCCACTTCAATTTCAGGCAAGATTCCAGCGCTGGCATTGACGCCAGTTTCATCAGGATGGATAAACACAGGACGGTTTTGATTCTCATCAGTCACAATTACTGATATGTTACATGTAGAATTATTTGGTGGGACTCCTTTATCTGTGGCTATCACTTGAACAAGTCTCAGACCATAGTTGTCAATAAGTGAACTATTTATTATCAGTTCTGCTCTCCCATTGTTGTTTGAAACATTAAACAGGTCAGAGCCATTTGTCCCTGGTGCAATTGAGTACACTATCTGAAAATAAGAAAGAAAAACAACATGATTCTGTGCTAGTAGAATCTTGGTGTGATTTACATCTCATGAGAGAGAATGAGACCTGTAAGAAACAAAGTCTTACTTATCAAGATTACTTTTTTTGCATTTATGTCAACACAGAAAATATGTAAGCAGGACAGCTAGGAGTTTCCAAG
>JAWQUT010000081.1:1997322-2001026 GCA_033807755.1 Ellobium chinense | reverse complement strand
TTAGAGTAATGTTAAGCTGTGTGAATGGGCATTGGCCTAGTTATGAGGTATGCAAACTTTGTTACTATTATTAAGAATTAACAATATTTATAGACTGCTAGGAAGTGAATTATGAATAAAACTGCATATGAAATTAAATGATCATCAACACAGGCATTTAATATTCCTGTATTCCCACTTATATACAGTTATATAAGACTAGTTCTTTATTGTTATTCTACTTTGTCCTTCTTAATCATGAATTGGCACTGAATGTACCAGATTTATTTTTTTTCAGTGCTAAATCAATTTCAGTTCAATAGAAAAAAAGAAAGTGATTTTAGGGTATATTGCTATTTTACAGGTGGCAATAAGCAATTGTTTACATTGGCTGATATACTTATGACTTCAACTGTTCATATCAATAGTTGTGAACAGCATCAGGACGGGGGAGATTTGTTGTGAGATTTTTCTACCCTAGACAAAGGCTAGCCCAAACATAACCATGAAAGAGAAACTTGTGAAACTTACCGCAGAGGCAGCCTGTAAGAAAAATAGAAAGAATTATGAAAAGTTCAATAAATTTCCACTTCATACAACCTTAATGCCTAATGCCTAAATTTCATACTGCCTCGGAGAGATTCAAATCGATGTTTCGTTTCTCTCTCTTTGGAAGGCGAAATCACTTTTTGTTACACCACACACAGTCACAACATATCGATAAATGTATTTCAGTTGTATTCTCTCTTTGTCTATTCCTTCTCCATGACTTTTACACTTTTTTGTTTTTCACTTACCCACCAACATCTTCAAACATGTTCTAACTGGTTTTGTTATAGTGACTTCAATACAACATGCAAAACTCCATAACTCAGTTAAACATACTTTTGAAGAATCTACAAAATGTACTCAATGTTTTTCCAAAAACCAATGAATTTACCTAAAATATAATTTGCAGCATATCTATAGAACCAATTTTCAGATCACTTCATTTCCCACCCCTCCCAAGAAGCATCCCACTTCCATCCCAAGAAATTTAGATAGTGACGGCACATAATATAGTTCTCCCCTCCCCTCTAAACCCTTGATCTTCTATCCTCCACCTTCTTCCTTTAAAAAAAACAAAAACATACATGTGGCACGGGAAAATACAAAAGACGACTCTGTGGTTTGGTGAAATAAAAACTTTGTAGTAGCTCTTGATCTCAGTGATTTACACAGGCACAGTTTGATGCATGCTGGAGCACATAATGTGGTTGTGATAACATTAAAATTATGAATAGGAATATGTCACCCTTTCTCCCCACAATCATCAGTCAGTTCTGTGTCTCTTCTTGAAAGATTAAGATCAGTTGTAGCCCATTCCTTTCACAGTTCCATATGTTGCCAGTTTTCAGTTTTCTTTTCTTCACACATGATACTGAGTGAGATGCTCCACATAGCCCATCTGTACTCTGAACTAGATCTACAGTACTTGATAATCGATCTTAGTGATCATCATAAGAATTTATTACGAACTTGCTTCTGCCTCTGCTAAAACTCTCAGTTCTGCTTGTCAACTACAGAGCACCTACTATCAATGTGTAACGGACACTTCCTCCCAGATTGCTGTCAGGATCTGTAGCTGACACATTGAAGACATTCGTCCCAACAGCTGTGTCCTGGAACATAAAAACATGAGGAGAAGAGGATAAAGATAACAGTATGTCCAAATAATAAGAAAAGTTTCATCCATCCATGAAATTTATTTTCCTCAATTTGTATACTCAGATCACAGTCAGAAATTGTGGAAGCTTAACAAGTTCCTTCATATATTGTAGATTTCATAGTGAAATAATGCTGTATTCCGTCAAGACAGTCACTTCTTCACAAAAGACAGCTAAAAGTTTTTATCTGACTTAAAGAGACATCAGGCTATAACAGAATGAAGATAAAAACGGAACTTAATATTCACCACTTATATGCAGGTAGGCACAGGTGAGTGAATATGTGTTGGAGTGAGAGCATCTGTTGTAAGCTATCATAAAGGACTCCATGACATGACTCAGTGGAAACATGTATGCAGAAAACAATTATTTATGATGAACAAAGATTCACAACTTTTGCACTTTTTTATCTTTTTGAGGGTGAATTCACAGCTTTACACAGCTCAGAAAAGGGAAAACATATTGAGACTATAAGCAAACTTTACTGAAAGCCGTGTAGAGCAAAGCAGGTATGGCTATAGAGCACTTTGATTATTGAAAACATTAACTGAATACCTCAATTGACCAGTTTGATTACATCTGTACCACAAAATACAAATAGACATGTCACGGCTTCCTCAGGCAACTGCACCAGGATCACCACTTTAAGTCTGAATCTGATAAACATATATATATGGAGAAACATTTTGTCTTGGAGACCTGTTTTTGGACTTTGAATACTAATAAAAAATCATATTGTATTCTATGTGAAAATGGAAGTGTTTGTATCTTATTCAATGGAGTGAACTATTGTTTTCATCGTTGCTGTGACTGGGGTGCTTGACTCCCTTCCTAAGCCTTATATCCTAACATAGGGATTTATTTACCACCATCATTACCCCCAACTAGATGAACCTACCTTACTACAACCACCAATCCATCTTCACCACCTACACTATTTACCATCCTTATTCATTTTCTCGGGAACCGAATAACCCTCCAGTCTACATATGCATTCTATGAAATAACTTGTCAAGCATTTTTAAACTGTTTCATTGTCAGGAGATTTTCATGCATATATGTAACCGAGTGGAAAGGCATATAGTATTCTATATTCATTATCATTAATGGGGGGAAATGTGAGCCCAATTTGACAATTTCTCAAAGCTGTTACATTTTATCTAAGGAAGTGTGTCGTCACAAGGGATTTTACAAATTACTGAAAAAGATAAATTTTGAGAAGAACGGCAGTAAAAATCTACACTTGAAACTTTCATGCCCCCTACCAGGATTCGAACCCCAGGTCTCTCAGCTTGCAAGGGCTACTGCTACACCATAGAGATGCTAATTTCATAGCAATTTAATCCTTAAATACCTACTGCCTGAATATTGTTCTCTAACTTCCATGTGTAAGCCTACTGTTTACCTGTGACCCTGACACACTTCCCAACTGCTTACATACAGGTCACACCACGACCCACTAAATCCCAAAATAACAGTCTTTCTCACAAATTCCAGATAAACCTCATCATTTTTGACACATATTTTTCATGTTGTTTATCACAACTAACTCCTAACTCCCTTCCTCCTTCACACAGGCTCCAACCACATGCCTTTTTTGAATCATCACACCTCTAAAGCAACTTGTTGACTGTCAGGCAAAACAAATTATAAAACCATCACAAAACACAAAATGAAATGAAAAGAAAATACTCACTTCTGGAATAGAGGTCTTGTAGGGCAGATTAACAAAGCTTGGTGGGTTGTCATTAACATCATTGATTATCATAATGATTCGAGCTTGCACCTGCAAAAGAGGGATGTGAAGATGTCATCACTGTAAGATTCATGTGCACTGAATGTGGCTTCCATTATCAAATGCATGCAACTTAGTTTTGTTAGGTATTTAATGATAGTTTCAATAGTGTGAATGCTAAAGGCAGATATAATTACCTCATCAGGACCATCAGTTTGGAACGCTCTACCAAATGAATTAAGATCAACAAATACCATTGAAAGCTTCAAAAGAAAACTCAAAAC
>JAWQUT010000081.1:1989822-1992322 GCA_033807755.1 Ellobium chinense | reverse complement strand
ATATTATAACATGTCTGGAATTATGTGCTTTTCCTGTTTATAAATAATTTCGATAATGCGGTCAGAAAGAGCCTGAAATTTTTGACCAACAGAAAACCACTTTTTGCTTTGGGGTCAGCACAGATGAAAGGCATTTTCTGTGACAGTATTGACGAGAGATGGTAAAAGTGGGTTTGATGAAACTATGATCCTAGACAGGTTACAGGCCTGTAATTGTACTTTCACTTTGTGGTCCTACACAACTTAGGGGGTATATTTCATCTCCCCTTTTCCCTTTTTTGGCATGCCCTGCTTCCAGTAATAAGGGCTCCAGAAGGAAAATTTTGATATCATGGGAATCTGTGTCCATTTTGCTTTATTTTACCAGGCACTATTTAGCCCTGGGCTGGAACTGCCAGGTCAAGGGTGTGCTCAGGCGGAAGAGGAGGGGTTTGGCATTGACCAGTGAAAAATGTAGGGTCTGTTTACAAATAGCAACCAAGCTCAAAATTTCAATGGGCTTGCTAGGGTTGGGTAAGTCTTAAAATTTGGGCCACATAATGGGCTTCAATCTGGTATGGGTCTGGGTGAAAGCTAAAACTTTGGGTTCAGAGGGCAGCTCAAAATGTTAATATAGCCCATAGAGGAAAAAAGGGTCCAATCCTATTACAGGTCTGTAACCTAGACACAGACATAATCTATCTCCCTTCCTTTACAAACA
This sequence comes from Ellobium chinense, assembly GCA_033807755.1. Classification (NCBI taxonomy): domain Eukaryota; kingdom Metazoa; phylum Mollusca; class Gastropoda; order Ellobiida; family Ellobiidae; genus Ellobium; species Ellobium chinense. The sequence continues at coordinate 1,991,622 of JAWQUT010000081.1, read as the reverse complement.
TTGTTACCTAAATGTTAGACTGTCTCCAGTATCCGTATCTTGAGCTTCCAAATGATATATTACGGTTCCTGAAAGGGACAAGTTTAGACAATGAGAGCTTACGGATATAACACACATCGCCTAACTGAGTGATAAAAATGATACATGAAAGCTCACTTCAGCTCACCCCCATTTCTCTTTCACCCTGCCACAAGTTTATCAATTTTTCATATTTCTTTCAAACTCCTTTACTGCATTGGGAACCAAAGTGATTGCAAGGACATAAAAATGACACACAGAAATGAAGGCCCACCATGTTTAACATGTCGACTTTATTGCGCTTGTTTTTCTTTCTTCGAATTGTCGCCGGCGATAATTTGTGCCGGGATTGTCGCTACAAGCAATCGAATGCATCTGTGACAATATTTGTGCCGTCATATGTTATGGCACAAATTGCCGCCGGTCACCATATTGTATTTCTGTGTGTGTTTGAGCGTGTGAGTGTGTGTGTGCGTGTGTGTGTGTGTGTGTGTGTGTGTGTGTGTGTGTGTGAGAGAGAGAGAGAGAGAGAGAGAGAGAGAGAGAGAGAGAAAGAGAGGAGAATCTGCAGGCACGTATTGCTGCTTGTCGTCGCTTGAATGTATGTGTGACTGTTTGATTATGACATTGACGTGTGCAAGTGTGATACAAATTACTCAGACTCCTAATGAGCTGGGGCTGATACCTGGATATTCAGCCTTCAAGCTCCATGTACCGATAACATTAATTTCTAATGCGATTGTGATAGTTGATGTGATATTTATTCGTCGTTAATTCATTGATCGATTGGTCAGTTGGTTGGTTGGTTGATTGATTGATTTATTGATTGACTGACTAGTTGATTGATTGATTGATTGATTGATTGATTGATTGATTGATTGATTGATTGAATTTTTTTTGTTTGTTTGATCAATCGATCGATTGAATGATTGTTTTATTGATGGGTCACGTGAGCGATTGTTTGAATAGATCATTGCTCGATCGATCAGACTAACACTGTCACCCGGTCGAACAATTATTCAATCAATCAATCAATCAATCAATCAATCAATCAATCAATCAATCAATCAATCGGTTGGTCGGTCGGTCGGTAGGTCGGTCGGCGGTCAGTCAGTCCGTCAGCCGGTCCGTCAGTCAGTCAGTCAGTCAGTCGATCAATCAATCAATCAATCAATCAATCAATCAATCAATCAATCAAAATCAAAAGATCGATCAAATCAGTTAATCGATCAGTCATTCGATCTATCCATCTGTCTCAATCAATTAGTGTTCATCATTCAATTAATCAGAATATCTACCATTCAATTGATCGTTCAATCAGTTAATCAACCAACCGAACGATTAATCCAAAAATAGATCAATGAATCATTCGATCAGTCAGTCAGTCAGTCAATCAATCAAACAAATAGCCGATATCTTAATCGTTTAATCAATCTTTCAATCAATTAGTCCATTATTCAGTCAACCATACTGATCTACCAGCCAACCAACCGGTCAAGCAACTAACCAATCAACCAACTAATCATCCAACCATTCAATCAATCATTCATCCATCATTCCAAATATCAGAGTCGCAATAGAATCGATGCTGTCGATATCTAGAGCTCGAATCCAGGTATCAGCATCTGCTAATTAGGGGTCTGAGAACTTTATATCACACTTGCACACTTCAATCGCATAATCAAATACAGACATGAAAACGATGATAAAATGCCAGACGTGCCTGTGGGCTCTCTCTCTCTCTCTCTCTCTCTCTCTCTCTCTCTCTCACACACACAAACA
>JAWQUT010000081.1:1936613-1960582 GCA_033807755.1 Ellobium chinense | reverse complement strand
AAGGGAGTGCGGGGGGAGGGGAGGTATGGCTAAACCGTAGACTCAAGTATGCTATGCTGCTATAGAAGTTCAGAGTTTCATCTTTGTGTCTTCATGCAAAGATCATGTGTCTTCATGCAAAGATCATGTGTGTCTTCATGCAAAGATCATGTGTGTCTTCATGCAAAGATCATGTGTGTCTTCGTTCAAAAATCATAGTTAACGACCTGAAAATGAAGGCCAACCCATTTCCCTTCTTATATCCCCCAACTTCCGGAGTAAGCGCCCATGATTATTTTCTGCAAAGAGTTGCTGGAACAATTCACGACTACATAGTAGCAACAAGTTACTCAGAGACACAGAAAAACAAAGTTAAAAACTACTGCTGTTGTCCTGGCCCATTTCTTAAGTCACGGTATTTCGAATCAGTAATCATGCGTTTGATCTTTCTCTCTCTTGGCCCTGGGGGACATTGATTAAAACCAAATGAATGAATGAACATTAGTGTGAATTAAAGCAGAGAGGTCTCCCCCCGTCTACTAAAACTCAACTCATTTCTGTGACTCGGTGTGTCCTCATTGTACGAGTGCAGTCCCTTCACCTACTCTCCCCCTCCCCCAGTAGGCTACCTTCATGCCATTCAATGATTAGACGTTTTACAAAACTAACAACTCACGGGCTGATAGCGTGGTAACCTTGTCATATTGATCAGTAATATCCATGAATAACGAGGGTTGATCAAAAAATATTTTTTGTCTGACTATGAAGGAGTAATTCTAGAGCCTCAATATTCACACATGCGGTACATTACTCATAGGCAGGAAGGTGTGCAAAAAATAGGGAAATTCCGATAAGCGGTTTTTCTTATAGAGTGCTATAAAGTGCACTATCCTTGTACAGACTGACCTATCACTTGAAAAGCAGACAACATGACCTGAAGATGGAGAAGTACGAAGTGCGGTCCGTAATAAAGTTCTTGCATCTTGATGGGAACGCTCCACAGGAAAGATTTGACAAAATGTCTGCCATTTACAAAGAGAAATGTCCATCGTATCAGGTGATAACCTACTGGGCAAGAAAGTTTAAGTGTGGGCATTGGAGTGTTGAAGATGATTCAAGATCTGGACGTCCAGTGTCTGCTGTGACAGAACAAAATGTGTCGATAGTGAGGAAGCTGGTACTGGAAGATAGGCGGGTAAATTTTCGAGACATTGTGAAGAAAACAGGTCTTTCTTATGGATCTGTGAAGAACATTCTTCATAAGGAATTGAATATGAAGAAAGTTTCTGCGAGGTGGGTGCCACGCCTTCTCACTCCTGATATGAAGAAGGAAAGAAAACGATGCAGTCAAATGCTGCTCAAGTTGTGTCGTGGACAAATTAATTTCTTCGAGAGACTGGTAACCAAGGGGGAAACATGGGTGTTTCTTTTTTATCCTGAAATGAAATGCCAGTATAAACAGTGGAAGACCCCTTCTTCACCTCCACCAAAGAAGGCACGAGTGCAAGCATCGGCTGTGAAGGTCATGCTTTCTGTGTTTTGGGATCAAGAAGGCATCATACTCACTGACATTTCCCAAAGAATAGAACCATTACTGGGGACTATTACTCCAGCTTGCTTCATAAACTGAAGTCATCTCTCAAAGAGAAAAGACGAGGAAAACTTCGAAAAGGCGTCCTTCTCCTCCAAGACAATGCGCCTGCACACAGAATGGCCGTAGCAACATCAGCTGCAGAAATGTGTGGCTACAAAATCTTACCACACCCAGCATACTCTCCAGATATGGCTCCTTTTGACTTTTCTTATTTCCTTCTCGGAAGAAACATCTCAGAGGACGACATTTTGACACAGAAAATGAAGTGAAAAGTGAAGTTGGAGCCTGGTTTCATGATCAAGGTAGGAACTTTTATTCTGAAGGTCTTTTGAAGGTCATCCACAAATGGGAGAAATGTGTCCTTTTGGATAAAGGCTATGTAGAAAAATAAATATCTCTAGTGAAAAAATTAAGCTTCTATCTTCACTCCTTCATAGTCAGACAAAAGACTTTTTGATCAGCCCTCGTACCGATGTTGAATTCCAGTGACGTGAGAAAGGATTCTGTTTGATACTGAACTATGGGCAACATGATCTAATCAACTTCACGAGATTGGCGGTCAAATTAAGTACAGCTGTAAAGTTACATGCAGTATAACATGGTATAGCATGGGTATGAACACAAAAGTCATAAGTATTCAACACCGCACAATATGTGCTATATCTTCCATCAACACCGCACAATATGTGCTATATCGTCCATCAACACCGCACAATATGTGCTATAACCTTCCACCAACACCGCACAATATGTGCTATATCTTCCATCAACACCGCACAATATGTGCTATAACCTTCCACCAACACCGCACACTATGTGCTATACCTTCCATCAACACTGCACACTATGCGCTATACCTTCTATCAACACTGCACAATGTGCGCTATACCTTCTATCAACACTGCACAATATGTGTTATACCTTCCATCAACACTGCACAATGTGTGTTATACCTTCCATCAACACTGCACAATGTGTGTTATACCTTCCATCAACACTGTACAATGTGTGTTATACCTTCCATCAACACTGCACAATATGTGTTATACCTTCTATCAACACTGTACAATATGTGTGTTATACCTTCCATCAACACTGCACAATATGTGTTGTACCTTCCATCAACACTGCACAATATGTGTTATACCTCCCATCAACACTGCACAATATGTGTTATACCTTCCATGGCAGGGGAAGTTCTAAAAGATGAGCTAATTTACAAAGGAAAGAGAAAGATACTCACTAAATGCACACTCTGTGGCCGACAGCGCGTGGAAGAGGTGAGTAAAGCATAAGTCACCCTCATTCCATTCATTAAACTCAAGCAGAGTCAAAGAGAGAAGTATGAAACCTTCCCAGTATTTGCGAATACGTTTAGGCATTTCTGTTTTGCATTTCAGAATATCTCTAGAACATTGATACCGTATGTATTCTCAAAGTTACTTCTAGTAGCAACACAATGATATCACTGGGTTTATTTCAAGTGAAAGAACACACAAATACCAGAGCAACGCTTTTTTTAGTTGTTTTTTTACTGCCTTCAGGTGGTATTCGTGAATATCTGTGTTATCCATATATTCTTCACTGTGGAGATGGACAGGAGACAATGCCTGGTCAGAAAAGGACCCTTACTTTTCATCATATAGTCTAACGATTAACTGAAAACTTTCCCCTCCCTATGTATTTATGGGTATTTTACACACCACATGTTATTAAAACAGAAAGTGTGGGCATCTTAAGTCCCATGAAAACCCGCCAAAATGGTCAATAACCAATGCGTGGAAATGTTAAAGAGGAGTCTCTTACTCAGGGCTCGGCAGAGCTAACGTTCAAACTAATACAACAATATACAGTAAGTGCATGCAAGCACGAAAATCGACACAAATCCACTAATTACCCTAAACCTCAAAATTTAAACTGCACGGTTTTCACCATTCCCTAAAACGAAATTCCAAAGATGAACTCAACTCACCCAGAAATAACAGAATGTTCTCAAACATAACCGGTACAGAATTTGTAACAAGACTTCTAACTGCCCAAGGCGTGCGTAAATGGTTTAGTTTCTTCAAAGTGACTCACCAAATTAAACAGGCACATGGTCTAAGCAATCCTGCGTTTTGGCACGGCTGTGAGAAATGAATAGGCCTATATACCCTATATACAAGACCTCTTATGAGTTTTTTGTTCCTCACCAAAAGCACCTCCTCACACTGCGCAGAACAAAAGGGTAACTGTGTGCTACAGGCGTCCCATACTGTTGTTGATGGCGTCTGAGCCGATTTCCCACCACATGTGATGCGCATTAGGAGATCGATTGGCGATCAGTGGCTGATCTATAGGGCTCCCTGCCCCGCCCGCCCCGCCCCTCCCGCTTACCTTTATGTTGCACCAATGGACCGTTATATATGCAGTCAGATAGATGTTAAATCAATGTTGCTTCCGAGGGTGAAATTGGGGGAATCACAGTTCACCTTATAGGCTACTGGGGCATCCGCCATTTTGACAGAGGTCTAGAACGAGAAACTAATGACAACAGTCTGCCAGGAAGAGAGAGAGAAGTAGGTAGTAGGCCTACCAAGATTCAGGACAGAGGATACAAGACATCACTACACATATAGTTTAATCAATCACTGGATAAATTTTGTTAAAGCCATAATAACGCCTCTGATCACACATGCGCGGATATATGTAGCCTATTTTCCATCAGCCAATCATATTTAAAGGCCTACTTCTGCTAACCCGCTTTTCTCTTGTTGGTTATATAATATTCATCGCCATTTGCCATTTACCTAACATGAATGAGCCATAAATTAATAATAATTTAAGCACCCGATTATTTCTATACTCAACGCCAAAATGAAAGGCTAAAGAATAATGACGTCCATAGCGTAGTAAGAATAGAAAGCCCAGTTAGCCAGCAAGAAACAGGTATTCGTCATGCGAGAATAGGTGTATAATACTACTAAGATTTAATTAAAACACCAGAGGCAAGAATGTATTCTCTCACGCACGTCTGCTGCACGTGTCAAGACTGATTAGGGCCTAGTTACTATGTTACATGAAACACGAGCCACATTCGTGCATCGGAAATGCTTTTCCCCTGATCAGGTGGATGTCTCCGGGCGAAATTTCGCGACCTGGGTCAGACAGCGAGATCGTTGGCAATTTATTTGAAGTATTGCGCTGAAGGGAAAAAAATCAGCATTGTTTGAACTTTGAGAATGCTTCTCAAATTTGTTTTCACCAAATCCACTCTACAAGACATCCACAAGTCTGGACTTGTTTGAGATCCTAACATTTTTCAGAAGTCCACGCCAGAGTGGAAAAAGCGCTTGATGCTGGTCTGGAAAATGTTACCTGGGCTGGAAATATGTGGACAGAGGATGACTCAAATTGTTTGGCGTCTGTCAAAACAAGCTCAGATTTGCTGTCTCTTTTTCTCGCATCCGCATCCGTATACCTGTAGAGATCAGTCGGGGTCTGAATGGTCTGTCTTTCCCTGTTTAGCCTGGTAACTTCAATATCGGATGGACTCTTGTTTGGAGACTCTTAAAGTTCTCTTCATGGACCCCACACTTAGTAAATTAGCAAACTTGTTAAGCCAACTGACCATTACAAGAGTAAAAATAACTACCAGGCAAAACTCTCCCAATGGTTTCCACTAGTGGAGAAAACAGAGGAAAATAGGAGGTCACTCAGTAACATCACCGGACAGCTGACGTAATCATGTCAAATAAAAATTAATGTGACCATTTGATTAGTCTCCTAACAAATACTGTGGGTAGAGGAAGACATCTCAGAGTCTGCGGACAGTCAAGCACTGTCCATCCCTGGTGAGGCCTCAGGTGGCTAAATGTAACACCAGCCTTTCAGACACCTTTGGGCGATGGTGTCTCGTACTGTTTAGCCTACTCATTCTAGATTCATGCAGAAACAAAAACTAAAAAACACAAATAAATGAAATATATGAACAAGAATTAGGACGGTATATTTTCTGTATCATCTGAGGAAGGACACAAGTCCAGAAATGTAAGTAAACTAGTTCAATTCTTAGTTTTCTTGATTTTCTTGTTTGTGTGCAGTCATGGAGTAAGTGTTTAAAACAAGATTTAAGGCAGTCGGACAGTCAGGGTGAAAAGTGCCCAAAATCCATTTATCAGATTAGGGTCATCTTTTCACAGCTGAGACACAGTTCAGATGGACAAGGCTAGATGACCATATATGGATATTTGCTTGGAATTCAAAACTTCAACATCACTTTAACGTTGTACCACTACTTCCCAGACTATAAACCTCCTACTTCTATAGATACAAGATATATTTGTAATACGTTCACATGAACAGCATTTCACAACAACTCAGAAATCAAAGAAGACGTTAAGTCAGATTGTACAGTGTTTATACTGTAATATGGGCAGTATAGCAGTAGCCTCATCTGAATCTCAGTAAATATTAAAGTGCACAGAACGGCCTATATGAAAAGAGAATGAGACAGAAAGTTGAATAATGTTAGATATGAAAAACCAAAATTATTAATACATATTTGTAAACTTTAATACATTTATTAGCATCGCATGATAATTTTGCAAGAATTCTTACAGTCACAAGTATATAAATGCAAGAACTAAATATCTCTGTCTCCCACAAATGACAACTCAACAACAAAACTGACAAAAGTACAGACTGACAAATGTGTCAACAAAATAAGTATCGTAATAAATTATAAATATTTAGTGTCTGGAAGTGTCATTTCACTTTTCCCAAACTGAGAACTTCTGCAATCTGACATCTCTGGTTTAAAGTCTTGCAATAAGAAGATGGCTTATTCTCGCTGTCATGTCAAAATCACTCAGCCTGCATTTTTGTCATGTTTCATCCTCATCTGCAGATCAAAATTTTTTTTTAAGCTTGCCCTTAACATTCTAACTGAACTAAAAGAGGAAGTTTGATTAAAAAAGAGCACATGTATATTCAAAACAAAACCCTAAAATTTTCTCAGAAATAGTTTAAGAAAAGTTAAGTTTTGAAAGCTGAAATTTGAATTTCCAGAAAATGAGATCAAAGTCCACTTTTAAACAGATACATGAACAATAAAGTGCTGAACGAATGGGGTGTTCCGTCCCATATGGACATTGGAACAGACTCGTCATCAGCTAAATTTCAGGCACACAGAAACAGCAATTGAAATGTAACATGTATCATCTATATAATTAATACAAACACACAGAAAATGAGAAATGGCTGATCAGTATACTGACTCACTCACAAATATATTGAAGGAAAAGAGGAGACTTTACAAAATTTTGTGCAGTGTTTTGGAATGAAGTGTCCACATTCACATTCAAAACTGTGCAAGTCCTGCCTGAGGGCAAAGTCATGACGACTGTCAGTCTATCTAGTGCTCAAGTGAGACACATGTTGGGGAAAAAAAGAAACAAAAAACATAGTATCCACCTAAATGTGGAGAGAATAGTAACATTCCAACTTCCATTCTTACCATACACCCAGAAAAAGTTCAGAGCAAAAGGAGTTCCATAGGATATTTTAGTTTGTATTTTCTCCTATTTCACTGCCCACACCACAATTTGATCATACATAAAGAATAACTAGGTACCAAGAAGCACAGGTCTCAAGAATCATTTTCAGAAAGCATGTAATTTAACACTGCATGTTAAAAGGTAAGTAGGCTTGCAGCTATCTCGGCTTTTCACAGAGACTATCCACTTTATTCATCTGATATGTAAGCATATTACGTACTTTAGGTCCAAACCAAGATACATGTATTTATACCATAAGGAACTCTGCTGTGCGATCTATCTATCGTTTAATTCAAGGGGCAGATATATACAAAAGATCTGAGGGAACCAAAAGCTCATTCAGAGTTGATCATTATCTCAAGTTCTGCAGTAGAAAGGTCAGATATGGTTTTCATAATTTTCTCAAAACTATTTCAACTTCAACTTAAACCTTATCCTATTCTAACATCTTCGATTGCTGGTCCCTCAAGGTTTTAAAGAAAATGAAATCAACAATCTGCTGACACAATTATTATTATTACTATTACTATACGTTACATAGCAAAAAGAATAGGTCAGTATAGATAAGCCGTTTACTGAGATATGATTCTCATTCTAACAAATTCACTTTTGATTTAATCAGTTGGAACACACATACTCAGTATTTTGTCTCACCAGTCATTCTTTTAACCATATTCAAAACAGTCTGTCGAGAAAGTTATCTCTTCTATTAACTCATTCCATGCCAATATATGTTGCCGTGGCTGCGCCAGTCGACGATGTGTCGTCGATATCAAAGTATTCATTTGTTTTGCTACTACAGGTCTGGTTTGTATTTAGTACTCATAAGTAACGACAATTCTTCCTAAACTCCCGTTCATGAAATCGGAGTTAGTTTTGAATTGATGGATGCGATTTTTCTTTATAGTAAGAAATAGTACTTTTAGAAAACAGTGGCCTGGCAAAAACGTGGAAAACATACTGGCATGGAATGAGTTAAGCAACACATGGGAATAAGAACTTTATGTGCAAATGGCACTGAAACAGTTGTCACATCATTATAAAGAGAAATACACATGAAGGTTATATCCAACCATGTAACAACCAATTCCCAACTCTGCATCAAAGAACAACTTCTTAGGGCTCAGGCAGAGTGAGCGCTGCTTGGAGACCACTTGGACGCTGCTTGGAGGCCCCAAAAGGGGCGAGCAAGGGGAAAGGCGAGCATGCGGCCTAGAGGAGACAGAGTGGAAGCCACTCCCGGGCCGCTTCCCATATTGGAGCAAGATGGACGAAGAAGGAATCCTTCAATTAATGATTTAGTATTGGTTACAAAAACGAATGTTAAACAGGCGCCGTTACTGGGCGCACACAATTCACCAGTGCCGTTCTACGTATGGCGAATACCATCATTTAATGGAACAAGTATTTTCTGATGATGAAAAATGTCTTTCGTACATAAGGATGAAACATCTACGGCAGTTATCAGTGCTTCAACATCCATTTTGGTTTTGTGAACAGTAGCCTACAGTAGATCTAGAAACAACACGCAAATAATATGCTACACGTCACTACACGCACAATGAAATATATTGAGCCTGTGGCGTTTTGGGGCGTGAAAGGGGCGAGAAATTTAGTGCAGCACTAAACTACCACGCTGCAAGTTTTTTGGGGCCTCCATGGTGCCTCTGTGGTGAGAGGGAGTGGCTAGCAAGGGGCTTTCACTCCGTCTTACGCAACGCATTTCTTGTTGTCTTAATTTTGGTCGCTGCAAAATGGTGCGAGTAGGGGGCGGCCAAGTGGAAGTGGCCTCCAAGCAGCGCTCACTCTGCCTGAGCCCTTAAACTACACACAATTGATTCAAGGCAATCAGGTCACACAATGCAGCCAGTCTATCAAGGAATGCATATCAAAAAGTTGTCAGCTCAAAGCAAGAAGTGTGGCATATGGCATCAATAAGAAGAGAATTATTGCAGTGTTGCAACTTTTCACAGAAACCTCTGAACTTTCCATTGTTTAACACAGTAGATTATACGGTATCATTCAGCCCAAGCATACCACATAAGGCCATGTATACATAATCTGGTAAGACACAGATAAACAATGACCTTTGACCTTGGCTCATTTATGACAAACAAACCAGAGTTAGTAAAGAAAAAGAGTATATTAAAGTTTTGCAACTTGACATTAGTTGGTCTTCTCTGAAAGACAACATTCTCTTATTTCACAGAATTTTCTGATGAATGGCATCCCTGCTATTTTTTTTTTTTTCTGAATTTCACACTTCTTATTTCTGACAATTAGTACCTCTCATATATCTAGGCTGTTAATAGTAATGTTTCCAACATTGAGGAGATACCCATGTACTGCTAAGTAAAAGACACTGCAGCTGAACAAGTTCTAATCCCATCCTTTTCTGTCTTGTAGATGCCATTCTCAATCTGATACCCTGAAGCACCACTGATGTATTCTATTGCACACGTTGATGAGTAGCACATGGACCTACACCACAAGATATCACACACTTCATCTCTTCTCCAGAGCTTTAAATTTATTTTCTGAAACAGAATTAAACATTTTGATGGAATCATGAAAAGTACTGGGATTAATTAGTAACTGACCCCTCCAACAAAGAAAAAACAGCTGAGCATGGATAACTTGAATTCTCCAGGACCACCTCGAGTTAAGAGTTTGTGGTATTTTGAAGAACACATGAAGCACTGATATGGAGAGGGAAATCCAGATCTAACAGGTTTGGTTCGCTGCAGAGAATTATGATTTTGACTTACATGTGTTTGTCTTGAGGTATTTGTACTCAACTTTAAATTGTGAAAAAAAACAACATTTCCTCACTGCATCATAAAGTATCTCCAAATACTGTATTCCTAGCTGATGGTTCACATAATAATTCTGAAAATGAAGTCAGACACAAAGCACTTTTAGTTCCACTAGCCATGAAATCCTTTGGAAATTGAAACTAATAAATAATACAAACTTTCAGCTCCTTTTAATCCATTCCTATAAACAACAGCTTCAGTTTTCCTGCACCTAAGAAAGTCTCAATCAGTTTGAAACATACAACAAAAATGAACTAATAACCAAATACTCTAAACATGTCAAAATTTTAACTCTCTTACATACTGTTCTTCTCATAAAGAAACTGTGTTGATGAACTCACCTAAACGTTTCGAGTACTGGTCCAGATTGTAAGCTGCCTGTTCCAGGGCTGTAACACTCTCCTCTATCTGATCTATCTGTTCTAGGTACGGCTGAAGACCTTTGTCTATAAAAAGAGAGACAATATCCAGTTAGATGGGATGAGTTACATCTGGAAATGAGAAATGCAATGACATTACGAAATATATATCATAAACTGAAAGATAACAACGAAGGTGTAGAGAATAATCAGCCTTGACGATTAGGTGGATAGGGTTAAGTAACAGTCTTGGGAGCTTCAGTAACCAATGATTAAAAAAACAGGATCTGTAATCTCTAAATGTGCAAAAATACACCCTCTTGTGAGCCAAAATAAATACAAATTTATCATGATGGATGAATACTGGCAAATGCCAGAGGAAACATGAATGACTGCTCTATAAACACACTATTTCAAGCTATTCTGTCACATCTTTATAAGTTCCCGATTCTGTGGTTTGAACATAAGGCAACATTTGACGGCTTCCTCTCCCTGAAATCATGACAGGATCACTGCTAACTACATCATGTAAGCCAAGTTGGTTATGTGGGCTACTTACATTTATCATTCAGATCCTTCAAGGCCCCACTGATGCTAAGTGCAATGTGTTTCATTTCTGAGTACCTGCTCATGGTTATCTGGTTCATCTTCTCCAGCAGCTTATAGTCTTCAATGGTGCCTGCACAGACAAGATTGATCTCATGTAAAACATGACTTAATTTACCTATGACATACATGTATGTCCTGAAAGTAGCAAAAAAAACCAAACTAGCATTACCATGTTGTTCTTGACGTACCATTACGTCATTTAAAAATTATTCCTTCAAACAGGCAAATGAGCACATGAAACACATGACATAGTGAAGGGGTTAAATACCAAACCATATAGGTGAAGCTTTCATTCCCCATTTGTGTGCTTTAATACACTGTATCTGAATATCATCAGAAAATGGTTTTCAACACTGTGTTCTGGGTCTTTTCACAAATCAGAATTTCATTTTACCCAGATCACAAATGGCGGCATATAGATACAACTATCAGTGGACCTTGTATGCAATGAGACCATTGAGACTAGATGATTTTAGGACAGATTGGGTGGGGAGAGGTGGTAATAATTGTTATACAGATAATAAAGAGATGAGAAGGTCAGCTTGTCGAAACAGAGATTGCATTGTAAGAAACAATGATGGTGCTGAGTCTTGGATCACCTAAGCTTAAATTTGTGAAAAGTGAGAAATCTATGGCGTGTTATATATTCCATCTTATCAAGAACTGTAATGGGGAAGATCAAACTGAAGATAAATAAGCAGTAATGCTTGGTCAACAGGACATAACTGTGTCTAAAGTTCCCATGTTGTTTGCAGTGAGTAAACCATTGCAAAGTGTTGACGTGTTTGCAGTGACAAACATCAATTAAAAATCAACACACATCAAACTACAGTGTATCAAATCTTTTCATTCCCTTCTCCTTCTATTGAAACCAATAGGGGTCTGCAAGAAAATCAATTTTTCATCCCTCCCCCAACAGTGACCCCAGCCTGTTTCCATTTTTATTATGGCAGGTACCACTGCACTGACCAATCATCTGGTTTAACACAGGGCAAATGTTAATCAGTCATATTATCTCCCTACAAAGTGGTGGCATTTCATAATTCTCATTCTAAAAGAAATTTGGGAGTTTTATCTCCCTATCTAAGCAGGTGTTTTTATTGTTAAAAGACAAGAAACAAGGATTTAAAATGATGCTGTTATAAGCAAAGTCCTGCAGTGCAAGAGACGTTCATTGTTTTCTCTCAAAGCCCCTCTTCCACAGATACACACTGAGTCTATCATTTGTATGTAGGAGTCACAAAGTCCAGATGGTGGAGATTACAGCTATTAATGGAGATTCATGATTCAGAGCTTCAAAGCCAGCAAATTTTTCTTCAGAATTGAATAACATTTAAAATAACGAAGAAACAGCCACGAAATTGACATAAGAATGCTCAGAGTATATTATAGTATTATCACCTACACAGAAGGATTTATACAAAAATCTCATCCTGAAAATTCAGTATGTCCTGTCTCATAACATTAAAAGAAGTCAATGAGTGATGTAGGGAAAACTGACATGAGCTGTCTCATTTCTTATTCTTATCTAGTGTACACCATTTTTTGCATCTATATTCTATAAGCACTTACCATCTAGTTCTCCTCGCAGATATTCTGCAGTCTTCTGAAATGTTTCCCGGCACAAATCAACTACATCATGTGGAGGAGCCGTTTGTGTTGTGTCTTGAGGTGTTTCATCTATGTTTTCATCTGGTTTTTCTGAAAATAAAAATACCAACAAAAGTTAATATCAATATTTAATTATTACTTATTTTACATTTCTGGGTGCCAAGAAGTTTATTAGAAACAAGTTACCAACCACTAGATACAATTATCAAAGAATGTCATGAATAGACTAGATTAGTGAATTTTTGCTTCTTAGAGACACTTTCACAAAAGTTTAATTATTTCTCTATCTGGTGGCAACTGCAGGTTTATCTTCACAACTTACAATTGCTTGGTAATGTAGTGAAGGGTTCTAATATCGATAGTGTTCTTTGAATCAAGAGGGTAAACAAAACAGCCCAGTCTCGTTAGTTCCAGTGTTTCTTGTAAAAAATAGTAGACATCTGGTCTCCGCCAATACGAACTTTGTTCCCGCATGTTGTTTTTGTTGCTATGGTGTGAATGAAAAGAAGTTCTAAACAAAAAAGGATGGTAGTACAGAATTTGCTCTCTTTTACTTATGACTTATGACTAAATATTGCTCAACTCTGACCCCACAGAAAACAGGGTTATGGGTCAAAACTTGGCCTATGCAAAATTTGCTGACAGCTGATCTCCCTGGCACCTCCCCGATCAACTGCAACTGCAGTTTTCCCAATTTTAAGGCCGCTTCTATGTGCTTTTCAGGTTTTCGCATGATGTGTCACTTATGACATTTTCAGGAAGGCACCACTGTTTTCAGTAGTTACTTTCTTTAGGCCAACGTGTAATTCACATTTGATTTTCAAAAGTCTAAATTACTGATATTTTAAAAGAACTGTAACACCTTGTCACACTTGTGAGCCCTTGAAATAATTATTATTTGTGCTAAATCTACATTTGGATCATGAATTTCTAGTTCTAGTGGCAAACAAAAGAAGCCGACATGGAAAGTGGACTGCTCAGTGGTAATTGTTGCAATTTTTTTTCTTCTGTTTTTCAGTTTTTAAACTTTGGTCCAGCATCTCTTCAGTGTTCGGAAGGACAGTTATATTACTATTTCGTTTAACTTGATTGATACTGAATAATTTTCTTCAAAGATGCTCAGCTTTTAACCCATTGTCATCAAAAATGTCAATAGCATTGGCCTTAAAAGACATCGTGATCCCAAGAACCCGGCGGAAGAAAACACAAACTTTCAAGTGAGAAACTTTTAAATCCAAGAGCTTCGGTTGTTCGGAATGGAGTTCGAAACAAATATAATTTTCTGACTATATTTTGATGCTATTTTAAGCTGAGTTGAGCATTTTGCTTTTGATTGCATATTTTGGAAAATATTCTCCCGTGAATCATTAAGTCTCGATATTTGACCACCCAATGCTAGTACAGGTCAAATCAGTTTGTGAATCACACCATCCTTCATCATTTAAAAAGCATCATTGGATGGCGCATCTAGAAGCAAAAATGGGTTTGGATTTGTTTACTGCAGACAGTATGGTGATACCAGTCCAGTACAAGAAAGACTGATCAGTACTGACACTAGACTAGTACTAGTACTGATAGATAGTGGAGGAAACCACTGACCAGGCATTATCCTAACAGTCCAGAACTCTTATATAGGGAGTTAGGGATTGGGTTAGGAAAGAGAATGCAGAAAAGATAAGAGTTTTTAGATATTGTGTAGAAATGAAAATCTGGGTAGAGAGTAGTCCGTGAGCTAGGCTTAGCGTAGCCGTAGGGTCTGCCCTGGCGTGTCCCAGGTTGCTTTTTCTTCCCTGGATCTAACCCTGCCTTATTCCTATACGCACAAGTCCCAAGATAATGCCAGCTATTGCATGCTTGTAAGAACAATGCTTCCCAACAAGTCTACCTTTCCCTTGCGTATCGCTGTCAGCACTTGTCTGTGGCTTCAGAGTGTCAGCCTTGTCTTGTGACTCAGCCATCTTGTTTACAAGATGAACAGTGAACAGAGTTGCGCCCCATGAACTAGGAATGGACGCATTCCCTTTCCATAAGTCGATTCTCCATTTCACCTAAGGAATTAGTTAAAATCGATTACAAACACTGGAATGGAATTTGCTCCATAAACAGTCCTCGGCCACTAAATATTGATTTTAGGAATTTGAGAGAGTTTGAATCCCATGTAGTAATCTCATATTAACAATTTCCAAGTTTGACCGGACTAACCCATTTCTACAAGAACAATTTCAAACATGACTGTTAAACTCTAGTCGGTGTTAAACTCACCGACGTTATCTGGCACGGCAATGCCGGGTTGCAGTTTTGCTAGCGCTGTGACAACTTTTAGGTTCTGTTGTCCATGTTAGAAAAATTTTATGACTCATGATACCCAGACGAGGTTTCATGCATAAGAGATGCCTTCCAATAATTTTCCTGAAAAACTTTGCCCTCAACAAACATGGCAGACGCGAAACACGAAATTTCGAAAAAATAAAATTTCGGGAAAGAAGATCTAGTGTAGATGTTTTTATGACCAACTTTAAAATAATTGAACTTTTTGTGATTGGTAGGCCTATCTTGCTAAATAGGGTAAGTACTTGGAATCGTACATGAGTCTCGGGATTCTGAAGTACTTGGAATCGAAAAAATCTTAGAATGTGAAGAATCGCCCATTTTGCAGCAAACGGCGTCATAGAGATGGGGAGGGGGATTTTTAGTCGAATTTGTGTTAAACCTATGAGAGTCATTAATTTATAACAAAAAAAAACACCCCAAAACTCTCCATTAACTGTACGTTCCAAACTGTACCAAGTAACAAGTAGGCTAGATCTAATAATTAATGTGGAGGCTAAAATTAATGAATTCGTTATGACCAGACCACTAAATATGAATGGCGATACCTAGGTAGCGATACCACACATTTGTCATAATCCACTTTGAGACGAGGCGACCAACATTTCTCAGTCATACATTCAACATAAATAAATCTGCAAACAAACACCAAGAGTTAAAGGCATAGACCTATATGGATGGGGATGAAGAGAATGAGAGGAACGAGATAAGATTTTTTGTTCCGAACCATGTCAAAAAGCGAAAATTTAAGAATGAAATATTTGTTACAACATTCCCTCTTAACATGTGTACACGTTTCGATTCTTCCTTAGCTAAAATCCCTCTTGATGTCCCAAAAGATGTCGCTAAGCTTGGTAGCCTATTTTTGTTCTCTATGACTGACGCCGGCATAATTCTCTTTGCCCAGCATTCTTTACCCATTAATGTAAGCCGTCCGTTTTCTCACTAAGAGTCTACATTAAAAAAAACAAAACTCTGCTGGCTTAAAATAGGCGAACTGCTCTTGGGAACTAGAATTATATATGCACCATCAAAATATAACGGGTGAAGGATCGTTAAAAAAAAAAGAAAAAACACAGCTGATGCAATGGTTCTTAATCCATCATTTTTTAACGCTCGCTAACGGAGCCTTCAGAGTGGAGTTACAGGGAAAGTTAATTTTTTGTTTTCAGCTCTCTTTGATCGCCTCTAGTTGTCGGTTTCCAGGTCAGGTCCCAGTGAATAGGCATCACTTTTGTAATACATTTACATTGTTATTTTCACATTATTTTGGTCTTTGCCGTGTCACCCCCCCCCCCNCCCCCCCCCCCCCCCCCTTTTTTTTCACTATCACAGAGTAAGATCGAGTCATGAATTAGTGGTTGGGGTATCTATAGTCGCCCATGCTATTTTATACTAATTTATAGGTCAGGTCACTGAGGTCATGTCCTCATTTCACCGGCGAAAGCGCGAAATTTGCTTGCTGGCTCAGTCAGTCAACAAGAACAGAAAGAGAACGACAAACTCGTACTTCGCTGACTGATTCAGTCCAGTTTATCTGACACATCTGCTGTAGACTAAATCAGACCATGTCTTCGATGTCTTTGCCAAAACAGCCTGACCATGGACAGATACAGGTCAGATTCTAACTTAGTCTAATATCTCTAAAGTCTAAACTTTTTTGTTGGTAAATTATTTGCCAGATCTTAGAATAGTGGCAGATCTAGATAGGGCTATTCTAGATGTACGGACTACATGTATTTAGACTAGTCTAGATTACTATCTAGTCTAGATAGTCTAGTTTTTGCCTGTCAAGTGTTGTTGGACCTGTTGGTCTGTTTTTTAAGGATTTCCAAACGTGCCTCACAGCCAGCGGTGACCGAGTGGAGATCGAACCCTGTGAAGGAATTCCTCAAGAGTGTCACACCCTCTATCGGAGTTTATGCTTACATTACAATCCTAAAGCTGATCCTAACCCGGGCTCTACTGAACCTAATCCTAATGTCCACCGGGGAGGAATTCCATATGTGTGCCAGAAAGATTTCCGCATGCAACACATCGAACCAACAACATACCCTAACCCTAACTCTAAACCTACTCTAACCCTAACCCTAACCCTGACACTGGGTTAGGATTATGGTTAGGTTTAGGGTATGTTGTTGGTCCGGTGTGTTGCATGCGGAAATCTCTCTGGCACACATATGGAATTCCTCCCGTCCTCCGTCCATACAGGAGCAATAGGTGTGAGTCACATTTGGAAATCCTCCCATTGGGGGGAGAGGGGGGGGGTACAGGGGATTGGAGGCACATAGAGAAATCTGGAAATTTTCCACTGGAGTAGATCTAGACTAGGCTTATAATATGTTTTTTACTATGCTAAAACTGTAGTGCATGTAATCTAATCTACATAGAGACTAGATACATTTCTTTCATTACAACTGCTTTTTTTTAATTTCAGATTATTTTTGGACCGATGTTTTCTGGAAAAACGTAAGCATAATTTGTTTGTGTTGTGTTGTAAGATTATTAGTTCAGTTTCAGTGATTTCTCAGGACTACATGACATGATCAAGCAATTTGTCCCTTAATTTTCAGAATCTCTCTAAATGTACATTAACGCTTACCAATCTTCCCTTCTTTCCTCCACTCCAAAATTTGCATTGCTTGAGTATAACCTAAAATCCTCTAAAAATTCATAAATCCTTGCTCACATTTATGACATGGGGGGAATGTCTCCCCCAACTCCAGTAACCTGCAGAACGCATGCGAATTCCATAAATATCTGAATCCTCTTTGAAAAGTTCTATTGATATAAGTGCTGTCTCACGTCTGCTTTCCTGCTCTGATAGCACTGAGCCTCAGGATTCAGTGAGTTAAGTTTTTACAAAATTTATGCCACATTTATTGTGTTAATTTCACTTGCCTGATTATGGTGAGATAATGATAGATGTGACTTACCGGTACTTATGCAAGGCATTTAAATTGTGCTGTTGAATGATATGATACCATATCTCTGCACATTTGAGCTGTATCAAAACAGATTACTGGCAGAGAGGGAAGTATATTATGTGTAATATGGCATTTTATGTGACAGTTTGACAAAGGCAACTACTGAGAGAATCTGCTGAAATTAGCACTTGGTCAGCCATCCTTCCATAACTTATTTCGTGAAACCTCGCATTTCAGGACAGAATTGATGAGACGACTGAAACGCTACCAGATTGCCAATTACAGCTGTCTTGTTATCAAGTATGCCAAGGACGTCCGCTATGATCTCACTGGAATCTCCACCCATGATAAGTATGTGAAAAATGAGATTAGTAAAGGCCGATGTTCTTGTTGTTTCCTTCAATGAAAACAGGGAGTGAAAATGACCCTTTCATTCATGTGAAAATTACTTGTTATGAAAACACTTTATAGGCTGATATGCAAAACTAATACAGTATCTGAAACCCAATGCAGGCCAAAAATAAACAGTGACTAGGACTGATCACTCCTTTAACATTGCAACAAAATATGTTCAGTGCAAAGTAAGCAAGAGCTTTTGTGCATACCATGCAACAGCTTGTGTATTGGAACTGATCATAATTTTCTCTTCTGTCACATGTCATGTCTGATTGACAAATTTAATACCCCATGCTCAATCACATTCTTGGAAATGGAAATATCATTTGGAAAGAGTGTAAAAAACTAAACCAGTATGTTTAATTTGAGCTCACCAGTCAAATTCATGCCTTTGCATACAGTGTTTGATATCCAGGACAGATCAAGTAAATCCATATTAGACTCAGAATCATGTCAAAAAGTTTTATAGCGAAAGAAACCTTAAGGTCAGTAATGAAAGTCTGTTCAACTAAATGACTGATGATTAATGAAATGCAGTGGCCCATGTTTTCGTTAAGTTTCCATTAGCATGTCAGAAATTTCCAAGATAGGGTTCTATAAAGCCCAAGCTCTGACACTGAGGTGCAAGATTTGTGAGGCTGAGGGCAGAGTTTATCTAAGCTTATTGTTGTACTAACATTTGTTTGTTCTTGTCCCTAGGCAAGTCTTATCAGCAGTATGTGCGGAGAGATTATCAGAGTTGCAGTCTGAAGCACTGAAACATGAAGTCATAGGCATTGATGAAGGACAGTTCGTAAGTTGGCTTCGATATGCTTAAGAATTGATGGGTGGGGAGCTATGACTAGAAGACACCACTGTGGACAATGAAAGTAGAGAAAAAGGGAGATGTCACCATAGTCACAGTTTCAATGACATTTATTAATTAGTGATTTTCACAACATACTTGTACATGACTGAGACTGACACAGGCAGGCAGAGGAGGTTGAAATGGACAAAGTTTTTCTGTTCTAGTTCTACTGAGGATTTGAACATCCTTTGATCATAAATCTATCTTACTGAGCCTCTACTCTGAGCTCATTCTACTTGAGCATAAACAATGGCTTTTAAAAATAAGCACTATTAGTTGAGTGTGTGGGTATTTTGAAGAAAAAAAAAAAAAAACGAGAGAGGAACAAGACAGGTGAAACCAAACATGAAACCACAACGAATTTTGACTAAAGGAGTTATTGAGTTTGACCTTTTCTTTCAGTTTCCAGATGTTGTGTCCTTCTGTGATAAAATGGCCAACCAAGGCAAGATTGTAGTTGTTGCTGCCCTTGATGGAACCTTCCAGAAAAAGGTAAGTGTTTCCAATCCAAAGACATTTTGTTTGTTTTCAAGGAAATGCCTAGGAAAAGAAGACAAAACTGTCAAGTTGCATCACACTTTAGTTAAGATTTTTGTAATTGTAAGTCACTGACACTTGGTCAAAACGAAGGACAGAAAAATAAATATTTTAGCCATGGGTGCCACTTCTCAGGCATGTGCCGGAATTTTGGATTTGCTGCCCGCCGGATCGAAGCTGTCCGGTTTCGAGGTTTTGTGGTCCATTAGCGTTTATGTTTGTTTTTTATAATGCCGTTTTTACGTACCGATAGCCGTGATCTGACTTTGGCAGACCAGCAAAATCATCTAAAATCTTTAAAGGAAAAGAAAGGTGTAAATAAAGCCAACAGAAATTCATATTCAGTTTCAAGACAATCTGTAGCATCCAGTAATGCACCAATAACAGCTTTCACAGCATCTAAATGAACAGCAACAATAGCCTCTACTGCATCTCATCCTGCAGTTGTTGCACAACTGCCACCTTCTGTTCCAGTAACTACTGCAACACAGCCTGCTATTGCAGCATTCACATTATCTTCAGGATCTGATTCTGTTATGATATCTTCTGCTTCATCAAATTCAACACAATCTGGTAGTGCATCATCATCTTCAGCATCTAGACTTGGTATGCGTGTAAGCAGGAAAAGAAAACTGAGTGGTGGACCTGCAAATTTGTCCATCACAAATTTTTTTGAAGAGGATATAGTTGCTAATTTATGAAATTATGAGGAGAGAATTTAGACCAAGATTTATAATTTTGTCATCTCTTTTGTCCCAACAGGGGTTTGGTGACATACTCAACCTGGTTCCTTTGGCAGAGAATGTGATGAAGCTGACTGCTGTGTGCATGAACTGTTACAATGAGGCCTCATTCACCAAAAGAAAAGGATCAGAAACTGCAGTGAGTGGCTATAGGCAACAGTATCATAAACAGGAGGGTTTACCCAAATAAACTTCTCAAATTTTGCACATTGATCCTGCATGTCAGCAGGCAATATTGGTTCTGTACTTAACTGCTAAACCTTAAGCTGTCGGTGCTGTCTGCATATTCTAGAATCCATTCCGAGTTTTATTTGCAGCTGCTGGTTTAGGACAGTAAACTGGCTGAAAATGTAAACTTTCAAAAGGAATAATTATTGTTTTGTCTGCTGCACTAAAATCACAGAAGTCTGTGATGGCAACATTTGTTCTTTATTCAGCGTTGTCTCCACACAGTGTGATTCTCCCCCGAAATTTCAAAATTTTCCCCTTCCCAAATAATGTACACCAATGTCCCTTTCTTTCCTGTCCAAAAACCAGGTAGATACTATGGACAGTCAAAAAATAAAATCCCCTCAAAATTTACAACTTCCCCACCCAAATTTATGATAAATGGGGAATGTTGCCCTCAACTTGTATACAGTCGAGTCCATGTATGTCGAAACCTGATACCTCCAATTATTTATTAGTCGAAATAAAAAGAAATAATAGTTTTTTTTCCTTCTTTGCGTCTATTAATTATCCTTGCATAAGACGAAGTAATTAATGCCCATTCCTGATTAGTCCAACTGCTCAGCGCTGCCACAGAGGCAAAATCACCTCCTGGCGTCTTCCCCGCGTGGTACTAAACAACGCCGACGGCTTGAAAAACAAACAAGACGGTGCCGCGGATAGAGAGAGGCAATAAAACTGGACACTGCGAGTGCCATTAACCGCAGCACAATAAGTAGGGCGTGTGTATTACACCACCGCTGATAAGACAGTAGGGGGAAGAGACTGCGGGAGGGCTCGGCGGTGCTGAAAAATCGATCGATAATTAAACATCTCGGCAGCAGTGTATACATACAATGCACTGGCCCACCATTGCACTGTGACGGTAAATAAACAAGAGGCTGCCCTCGTGACCTCCCCAGTGTGCTCGCTCGCTCGCGTACGGTTGACTCATCTTTATCATTTTCAACTTGAATTAAATTGAATTTGTCCTCTAAATAATGGCTTCCTTTAATCCTGTAAAGAGAAACCTCGAGACTCTTTCCATTGAGTCGAATACTAACATGCTCCAGGAAATCGACAGAGGTGCGATGTCGAAGAATGTCATAGCTGAGAAATATGGCGTTCCCGTTAGCACGCTTTCTACGATCTTGACAAACCGGGAACAAGTGGAAAAAGCGGCGGCCTCTTCATCTATTAAGCTACTACTCAGAGCGATAAAATACTTCCCCAATATGCCATCTTTAGTTACATCCCCTGTTGAATTACCCTCGTGACCTCCCCAGGGTGCTGGCTCGCTCGCATACGGTTGACCCGCCTTGGAAATCGTTAGTCGAATCCTGATTTCTCCACCTCATTGGGGTGGTCCCAGCGAATTGGAGTTAAGCGGACTCGACTGTAACTTGGAGAAAGCATTGTTCCTTGGTACAAGTCTATTTTATCATCAGCACAAAAATGTACGATTCAGCATTCTACTAGTCTTGTTTACAGGTGATGGAAAACGTGACATTAGTTTTGTATGGACAATTTAAATGTCAGATTTCTTTCATGTCACTATTTCATTACAGGTGGAAGTGATTGGAGGAGCAGAGAAGTACCTGGCAGTGTGCCGCCAGTGCTATACATCCCCGGTCAAGTCAAGGTCACCCCTTAGAGTCATGAATTCAGCCAACAGGACCGCAGATGTTAAAATGGCCAGTAAAACCTTGTTTGCCCCTCAAGGACTCGAGAATCTTTCTGTGCAGTAGCATAAAATACCATGGCAGTTTTATTCAGTGTGTAACTATGTAGCCGAATTCATGTGTTCTCATACTGTCAAATATTTCTTTGGAAGCTCAGCTCAAAATGAAGGGACCAATTTTTATAATGTATATGTCATAACTGTAGTATGAATGTAATGCTGAGGCAATGTTTATTGCATTGCATCAAGTTGATGATGTAACGGCTTGAACCATGTTATGGAATGTTTATACTTGATTTATTGCTTTTCAGGTATTCAGGGAGCATGACAAGGTAAATTATTTGTACAGAATTTCTTTGCACAAACAATGCATGACAGGATGATCTTCATGAATGAGTAGGCATAATATGATGGCTATGTTGGTTTGATTTAATGATATCAAGTTGTTTTTTTGGTCGGTAAATAAGAATGAGGTTTAACTTAAGCTTTTGCTGTGGCCTCTTGCCTCAGTTTGTTTCATTAAGTACTCATCATTATCCATTTAAAAGTGTCATTTACACATGTAATACCATGCTTTTCATTTTAACAATCACTGACTAATGCTGGTTTTAAGAGGATTTCACAATGACTGTTTTAACTTTGAAATTTTGTATAAAATTATCCATTTCTAATATACCTGGGCTTGCTTTTTAACTACAGGCTCTTCATTCCATTTGGGAAAACATTCATGTGTCATTAAGAGAGCAAACATTCTTATGATTTTCTATGCTTTTATTGTCTGAAACTGTTCAATGTAGTGACAGCAATATATATTAACATTTTATGTATATTCACGCAGACTCGTGCAGCAACTGATAAACAAATAAAAGTCAGTATGTAATTGTACATGATCTTTTTTTTTTTTTTCAGTCTTGAATTTCAATGTTAGTTGAGTTCACCAACTCTGTCATTTGTACATCTTAGTATCCAAATAAAAAAAAACCAGCAAATCCTATAATTTTTATGTTTAATGCACAAAACCAGATCATCTCAATACACGCTTTATTTTATTTTCAGAAATCAAAATAACTAGGCTGTTTCAGATATTAATTAATGTAGAGGAAATAGTAGTATTTTTTGCCAAAAAATAAAAAATTATGGTTTGGGGGAAAGGGGGAAGAAGGATGGTCTCAGCCAGAAAATCTTACACTTAACAAACAGGTGAAGTTTATTTGGCTCTGGTTTTCTTTTTTTTTCAATGTGAATGTTAATGCCATTCTGGGTTCTCACCTTTCCCTTCTGGGTGTATGAGATTAAGGTTCAAATTTCTAACCTATGAGATGTTCTAAGACCACAATACACAAAATGTGCCACTTCAATGTGATGATGATTCGTACCACATCTTCTTGAATAATATTGTAGTACACTAGTCAGCCAAATCACACCAAGCACCATTTGTAAAACATCTGCCCTCTCAAAAATAGATCAGGTCCTGAACATGGCCAACTTATCTACCCAATAATACAGAAATTTAAGACATGGCCAGCTTTTTCATACATGTAGCCTCCTGTACATTGTTCTTAACTATGGAACTCAACACTTCAACAAAAAAAAACCACTTTAGTTGATCAAAACAAACATTTCTGAATCCAGTGCCAGCATGAAATGCAAACATTAACATCCCATTTGACACAAAAAGCACAATGGACAGATTGATGTTCATCTAAATGTTTTCCTTAAAATATAAACACAGTGAAGTCCACTTCAAATGAACAGCTTGGGACAGGCATAACGTGTTCACTATACAAAGAAAAATGGA
>JAWQUT010000081.1:1910083-1936201 GCA_033807755.1 Ellobium chinense | reverse complement strand
CCCTTGATATGGTGTTGTGGCCAAAAGCATAAGGTCTTGTTATATAGTGGCATTTCAAAAAAAAAATTCCTGACTTAAAAACAGTTTCATGATAAATGAATGATGGGTTAATGTACAAGATAAGCAAGAAATTACCTCTTCTCTATAACATGTAAACAATTTCTAATCTGATTAAGCTAATTCTAGCATGTATATTTAGAAATCTGAATATAACATAACCCCAAAAACACATCCAACCCATACTTAAAACACCAAAGGAGTCTTAGTTACCAAGAAGATGTGCTATTGAAAATGTTTTACATGAGGGACATAATGGTCATGAAGAATGAGAGATATACCAAGGATGAGCTAAATTACATTCACTCTGCAGTGTCAGTCTTGATGAACTATACATTCCTGAAAATATACAGGGCAGTCTGTTTAATTTCTACCTCAGGTAGTTGTTTGTTTTTTGTTGGTTTTTTTTCATTTTAAAAGAGATTCACTTTAACCATTACTGATGTCAATGAAATACTACATGAGGCCCAAAGAATGATCTGTGTGAGTGTTTTAGTTCATTAACGACAGACTTCATTGTTACTACTTGATGCTATTGTGGTCACCATAGTCATGGCTACTCTCTACATGTGCTCTATACATGCATTCTTTTTAGATGTAAAATCACTTCAACATTAACATGTGAGATGAAAAATTGAATTCAAATGGACTGTACTGATTATATGTTATAATGAATACTTAAATAATTGTCAATACCT
Source organism: Ellobium chinense (assembly GCA_033807755.1). Lineage (NCBI taxonomy): Eukaryota > Metazoa > Mollusca > Gastropoda > Ellobiida > Ellobiidae > Ellobium > Ellobium chinense. Next base: position 1,935,446 of record JAWQUT010000081.1, on the reverse strand, counting down.
AAAATAAATAATTGTTTGATCTAGATTAAATGTCAGTACTTATGTCTTGAAACTTTCCTGTAAGTACATAATGTGATATTTACAACTGAGATTATCTCTCTGCACACATTGTTAAAACAATATTTTACCTTGATAATCCCCTTAGCATTCCTAATGACAGTAAGCTCTTCTTCTTAACTGCAATTGTAGAAGTTACAACAAAGGATCTTTCAAAGTGGTGATTTTTGGACTTTATATCATATACAGAATATAGAGCTGATGGGGGTGAAACATCCTGTACAATGTTCTCAATAATGTCTGGTCACAGCCTCATGAAATTTGCTTGCCACTTTCCTTCAGATTTATAACCAGTTTTCACATTTTTAGTACACCTGGGTTAAGTCGTTAAGATGACTCAGAATGCCAGGTAATTTGAAATCCTGTGACAGAGCAAAGCCCATGTCATGAACACTGGGCAGTTGGTGATATGAACAAGTCAAGGCATGAAATGTGTGAAACTACAGATAAACTAAATGGATCTCCAACCCGAATGCAAGTGCTTTAGAAGCTCTCAAGTATTTCACTGTGTGTGTGAATAAGTAGATGCTCTCTGCTTTAACTCTTTCTATACCATACACCGATATATCGGTGGGCGAGTCGTCGCCATTTTGATCATACACCAATGTATCGGTGTTTGTAAGTGGCCTTACAAATTGTTTCATATTCGTATGGCTTTTATATTCGTGTGCTCATGACTTTTGCCTTCAAAGTGATATATAACATCATACCCTTTTGTCATCTTTGGGCCTTGCATTCACTCTTGAAATGGCCTAGTGTATATTTTTTTCCTATAGACCAAGTATTATAGTGGTCATTACCCCATATGGCATGTGGTATAGAAAGAGTTAAACTTAAACAACTGGACTCTATCTATGTTAGTTATGGTAAATGGAGGAAATAATTCTGTTTTCTGAAAGATGTTTCAATTAAGCAAATCCAAGTGTATCTCGACAGAATGGAAATACGTGTATCTGCCATAATTATCACAGCCTGGCAACTGGTGCTATGGCATTCATTTAACAAACAAACAAAATAACCAACACTCAGTGAACACCTTTCTTTAATATGAAGACCAGCAGTCACTGCAAGAATTTCACTGACACTTTCAAACATCATACATATATGACTTCGCAATTTGATGCCAAGTACAGTCTGATGTGAAAGAATGCAAACGTGTCACTGCAAACCAAATCATGCAATCACATCAGACAGTTCCATCACGCCAACAAACAAGGTACTGTAATAAGACAGCTTTATGAATCATTGCCACATCTCAGGGATGTAAGAATGCTGAAAATTTTTAGAAACCAAAACTCAAATGGTGACCAAGAAAAAAGTGAAAATTTTACTAAAGAAGCAAATTGAAATAATGGCAAAACAAAGGAAATTTTGAATAGAGACCCATATATTGATCATGGTGTCTGAAAATTCTGCCAGTATGCTGCCATCCTTGTGTACCTTCTATACCAAGCAGGAAACTTGACGAACATCTATAGCTCTATTCTCAGTATATCTTGTGGCATCTTAGCTTCAATAATTGACACTGATGAATCTACATAAATTTTCTACAAATGTTTGTCGGTACCTTACGACACTGATGGACATGCTGTGTCCATTGCTTTGTAATTTAGTATTTCTGTGATCCATGGATGTATATAAAGGTATTTTTTGGGATCAGTCATGAGACAATCCAATTTTTCACATGTATTGGGATGGTATGAGTGAATTATACAAAAAAATGGCAAGATTATAATTCTGTAAGATGTTACAAAACCTCATTCTCAGCCTGATAAGGTAATCTGCTGGATCCATTTAAAGAAAGTATGAAGATGTGATAACAATAAAATCAGTTGAAACATGCGCTGTTTGTGTTCCATTCTCCTGAACAGGAGATAAGATAATTTCACATAAATCTACTGTCTCTAGAGCACAAGTTGTCCCTGCGAAAAATTGCATTACAAACCCAAAATCTGCACCAAGAATTGCAAAATTTGCATGCAAAGTGTCGCAAAAATTGCAAATATTCCTAAACTTTGCGTTATGACTTGTGAAATTTGCAGGCTCAAGATAATGTCAAACAAATGGATTCTATAAGAAAACATATACTGAACCATTAAGATAACAAATGTAAAAAGATCTAGTCTAGACTTTATAACATATTTTAAAGGATTATCTCTGTCTGCAAAACAGTGATAGACTTAAATGAGAAATGTTCTGATATTTCTTTGTATCCATAAAAGCTTCGGAAGTTTTGTGGAGACTCAAATCCTCTCTTCAACCGGCATTTTCACTCACATTTCAATGAATCCGTGTTATTGCTACCCCAAGAACGAGTACAATTCCTTTGCTTGTTTAGCGTTGACAAAGTCGCCATTTGGATAAATGCATCTTGAATGTTACTCGTCTCTTACACCCACTCCTGCCACACGTCTATCTCTGCTTCTTCTTGTGGTTCTCAGCTCCACATGATCCATGGCCCCTAAACCCACTCTTAGTCTTAAATCTTACACGTGATGTTTATTCAATGAGTCAATGTCCGCGTTCGATTCTACTCTATCCAGGCACAAGTTTTCCTCTTATCAATATCATAGCTATCTGCATCTGGCCCCAGTTCTTCAAGAGAATCTGAGTCCTGATGATTAGTATCACCATCAGCAGGGCCCTACACGACAAAAATTCTCTCCAGCGGTGGACTCCGACGCAGTTTTGTTTACATCTCAAAAAGTTTGATGGAGTAACATCCCTTGCTTGGCAACTACCGGCTTTGTTAGCTTCATAACTTCATTATATCACCACGTTGCAGTTTTTGGTACCATACCATTGCCATCTTGGTGTATGACCAATGTTAAGTTACAGAAACTGAACATAGATATACAGTATACCGTACCGTATATATTGTACATGCTAAAATATTGCGACCATAGCAGGAAACGTTCACTGCTCTGCTAAAATCGGCAAAATTTGTGATAAATTTGTGGAAAATGTCTATATTTGCAAAAAGTTGCAAAATTGCAGCAAAGCTTAAGAAAACATGGAAATTTGCGACCGCAATTTTCTGGGGGAACAGCACAAGGCTACAATAGGGCTAGTTTGACACAAATCAGTTTCACTAGGTAAGTTCCAGGAAATGATCTTTCTCAGAAAGCTGATGGAAGTTTTCCACATGGCTAACTAATCCAGCCAAGGCCTTAATGTGGCTAAAATAGGCCAGTCCTCCCACTCTTGTGTATTTTGCAGACTGTATTTTCAACCACATCACTTGTTTATCCACAACTGAAAGCATTACTCAGTCGTTCACACACTTTTAAGCCTCATTCTCTGGCCAAGGTAAATATGAGATTGTTTCTTCCTAGCTGACTGACTGGAAAAGGTGAATTTTTTAATAAAAATGTTTCACTCTAGCACTACAGTTCATCTGAGATTCTAAATGAAGTTGCTAATGCTGTCTCTTTAACAGAAGGGCTGAGTTCCAACTTCACATAAACTCCACACTAAAGTGTTGACAAAAGCCATAGAGTTGGATTCAATCTATGTGCTGTAAGTTCCCCTGACTGACACATTCAACATTGCTGTGGTTATTTGAAAAGGAAGATTGCTATATTTAATATGCCAAAACTGATAATTAATAGTAATAATGGAATCTCTCAAACCATAACCTACATCTGCCTATATGAGGACTACGCAAATGAACAGGCTTAACCACTCTGCAAGTCAGGGCATTAGCACATTATATATATGTGACTTGCTCTCTACAGTCAGTAATTGAGTCACAGTGGTCGAGTGGAGATGTACCTCAAAAAGGCTGTTCATGATTAAAATTGGGATTTTGTGAAACATCACAAATATATTTGTTAAACTTGATATCTGAGCTGTTTGTTGAATGAGTATTATAATTTTTATGTCTAAATACAGTAAATCTGACTTTACTTTAAGAATGTGTTAAAAAAGATTATTTTATAAACATTAGATAACCTTCAATATCTTTGTAATTATTCATCTTTTTGTTTTCTTATATTACACATGCTTTAACTACAGTCCATGCTTAATAAGCTTAATAGTGTGCCAAACTTCAAGTCTGTAGCTTATCTAGAAATAGCTGTAAGTCTACCTAAGGAAAGAGATGGAATACCCCTTGGAAATTGTTTAAAATCTTACCAGCCAATTTCTCAAAACTTACAGTCTCACACCACCCACTGTCTAGCCCCCATATCTCAGTTGTCAGTGGAGTTCAACAATGATTTTGATATCAGATTTAAGGTCTGTAAGAAAGCTTTTCATTGATATGCATAACTCAGTACAGTACTTCCAAAATGTGACTTAATTATCGATTCAAGAAAACCGGGCCCATATTTGAAGTGAGGATAAAAAAATGCAGTCCATTCCAGATTTCCTCTGCCTCAAGGTTAATATCATCCCTTGATGCAACAATTTTATATTTTATAAAGTTGTTGTTGTTGTTGTTATCGATCCAGCAACGCATGGGCTTTCGCCCTTCGGTCCAATGCCATGCTGTGGAAGGTACAGGTACGTTGAAGTTGTTGTTTTGTTCCATAGAGTGTATTTTCTGTGTTTGGTCTCGGAGAAAGAAGGGTAGCTCTGATGCCGTTTAGAGGTGCACATATTTTATAAAGAAACTAGAGGTCCATACAAAGTTATAGCATCAAGACGATCATATGAGACATAAACTGGTCATGGTAAAGAGAGCATGAAACTGCTTTCTGGTGACACTGATTTTTCTTTGCAAAAATGCAAAACTTTCTGCCGGATGCTTCACAATGTACTCTACAACTCCAGTTTAATCTGATACATAAGACTGGGGGCTAAGAATCCTTTTAAGGATGGAATATTTAAACAAAAAATCGTAAGATATGTAACAAATAAAAAAAATGTACCTCATTATTTGTGAAAATGAAAAAACATACTTCAAGAGTTGGAGATTACAAAGTCTTGCCTTTTCTATACAATTTTATGAGAGAAGCTGTTGACTATACTCAGATTAAACTATGTAACGTCAAAAATCATGTAGACATGTGATCCATAAAATGTGGCTGCCCATTGTTATCTCGGCGCAGTGTTAAGATGTCACATCCTGTCTCTGTCACCAATAAGGTGTGCTCAAACTGTGCTGACAGCTTGCCATCCTGGGTAACGGCAGTCCAGTTATCTGGCCAGAGTTCATCTCTCCATGTGCCTAAGAGAGAATTGGAAAGACAATAATATATTCATTTCCAGAGCATGAGAACTATGCATGTAAATAAACATGCATGCCCTAACCTTAACATAAAACATGAATCAACACCAGCTACCTTGGTCCGTCCCACCTCCAACCTTCCAAAACAAGCTTAGTCAGTTATTGAGACAGTCTGTGAGGTCTGAAAACTAAACTAGTGTCTGGCACAGCTAGACTATAGACAAACTGGTACAGACTAGTTACAAGCTGTATCTAAGCAAAATAACTTTTCACACCTCAGCTGTGACATATTATTATTAGACGTTACTGACAAAGAGGACATTTTGAAAGATCTGATGAGGAAGTTGACGGAGGATGATGAGAGGGAACGGGAAGATTACCACCATCTGCAACGGATGATGGCGATGGGAATAAAGAAAGGGGAAGGCAGACAATGCAAACTGTCTGGAAGGGAGCGAAAGGCCCGCAATCAAATAACTGTGGGAACTATCAGTAGATGGACTCTTCGCTGGATCCTGGATCGGGGAACGGAGCACCTATGGGGTTGCCCGGAGTGCAGTGATGTTGCAACCCTGAACAATGAACTGTTAGTTCTTCACAAGAATAAACTAATTAAGCTTACACTTGGCTTCCTACACTATTGGGCTGATCAGTTTCTCTCACCTTCATTTATCATGGGTTCAATTGTGAAAATCTGTCCTGGTTTCATGATTCCAATAGCCTTGTTTTCTGGAAGAAGCAAGATGGCAAGAGATTTAGAGCCTACACTTTGCAGATGATAGTGAATCACCAAAGGATGAGAAGACACATAAAAGCTGGGTATCAACTCACTTAAATTTGGACTTGAAAAAAAAGACTATCTCTGTCTTAACAAGCCACATGCCTAACCATGTCAAAACAAAACTGTTGAGCAAGTAAGTTATTAAGCATCTAATGAAGCAAAAGTTTTAGCATTTGCAATTAAAATGTTAAATTTCTATATGGTTGAATATTTCCTCCGATGTTTGGACTCCAGAAAATGTGCTTGACACCTGTGATTTGGGTGAGATGTGAAATTAAATATATACTTTAAGACAAAATGTTTGGCAGACCTGGTTCAGGGATGTGGGATCAACATGAAAACAAATACACCACGTTTTCCACTGCAGTTTTCTGTATCGTTCACTGTTCTAATACAAATGTAATTCTGGCTCCAAAAATGATCAACAAGAGAATCCCAAACTCAAATCCATCTCTCCTCTAAAGGGCGACAAAATGAAACTGCAATAATCTGCTACTTACTTCCATAATGCGGCACACTGGGAGTTGTGTGAAACAGTCTGAAATAAAGATTGCATGATATGAATGAAGCATATATTTATTTTTTTAATCATGGACCATGCTATGCAAAGTCTGAAGATACAGTATCCTCCACATAGATCTGAAATATATATTGACTACCTTCTCAGTTCCTGATTGCATCAAGCCCCACAAGTTAACTTTTGCTGAGAAAAGTACTATTATAGTTCATTCAATTTATTTATTCTTATGTTATGTTCAGCTAGCCAATCTACTACATACAGGGTTGCCAACAGCTGTCCAAAAAATTATCTAAAAATTTTGCGACGGCCGATATTCCTCGCGAATTTATGTTATCATATATGCCCACTTTCCCCTTGTATTTGAAATATTTCCTATTTAATTTATAAAGTAAAGTAGGACAAAAATATCGGATTTCCGATAATTATTGGCAAAACGGCAATCCTGTACATAGCTGGTTTGGAAAAACTTCAAAGGCAAGATCAGATGGTAGGAAGCAGTAAGTAATAGACAGTTTCCTGACTTACTCATGTATGCCATGTCCACAGTAACTGCGTACAACAGAGAATCCGTTGGCCTGAGCATGTTTCTGTATCACATTGCCAATCTCTCTGTATCTTACACCAGGCTTCACTGCAGGGAAGAAATTACTCATGGTCAAACTAACATAACTTGTCACAGACTGACAAATACAAAAGTCATCATAAAATATATGTCATTTCAATACCATCAACCCCGAATCACTTTTACTTCATCCTATCATATGTACCACAACAGTCATAGTCTTCATCAATACAATGACTCGAAATTTGTTCCAAATAATCAGTTTACAGTAAAATGTGCAAGCAGCCTTCAACACAACTGTTATGATAAAAATGACATGCTCTTAACACATATGACTTTGTCAGTAATATGGACTTAGTCTTGAATACAGTGGACAGAAAGAATATCCTTCCTCCTCTCATTCATTTTTGGTAGTTGCACAAGTTCTTGTGCTAAAACTGAGCGCTCTGTTCTTCTTCATTCTTGCACGGTTCGGCTTGAATAGGATTTCTGCTAGCCATCACTTCTTTTCAACATTTTTTTCTTTATCATTACAGCTAGACTGGAAACAAAATTCAATAAAGAAAGACCCAGTAACATACCTTCATCTATTGCCATCATGAGACATTCATGTGTGGTTTTCACCAGCTTCTTGGCACTATCACTGACATTTCCAACAAAGAAAGTTTCATTGGCATCACCATGGTAACCTCTGTGGTAAGCTGAGATGTCAACTACAGAAACGATATAGTGAACAAGAGAGAAAAAAAAGCAATGTAAATAAAACAAACTTAGAGGGAATTTACTTCCTGTTTGACTAACTACCATTAATATTTTTCTGTAAAATACAATTCCTACTTTGCCACTATAATATTACTAAAGTATGGCTTTATCCTGCCTTCATGGTGTTTATTATTTCCCTGCCCATCTCAAACCACTCTGTGAGGATTATAATCCTAGCCTTGATTTTTATCTGCCTTGATTTGAGTCTCTGTCTTTTGACAGCTGTGTTAATTTCTTTCACTGATTTTCAACTTTGCAGTAAGAATAAGATCTGCTAGTGTAACTGACATCAAATATCATACCATAATCATATTACACATCATCTTGGCATCTAATATATATATGGTGCTACATCTCATATTTATATGGTGCTACAAAAATCAGCATGACTGACTCACCATTCATGATATCACCATCCTGTAAAGGTCTCATATCAGGTATTCCATGACATATCACTTCATTGATAGACCTGAGGAAAACACAAGAAAGTTTGTCAGTGTACGAAACATTCCACAAATTATTTACTATGCCAGGAAATCAATGACCCCGTTACAGTCCCATTTGTCCAGTCTTTGAAAATTTAGAGAAGCACTACAAAAATAAAGATCACAGCAGAAAACATTATGACAATAAGAACCTTCATACAAAGAACAACAGCAAAGCAAAATCTTGGTTTTAATTTTACATATTATATTCCAGTTCTCGACCTGTATGTATGTGTATATTAGCACTTGCGAATGTGCATGTTTCTGTTTCTTCGTATCTACTTATTGTCTTGCTCTAAACTGTGTCAATATAAATTAGTTCATAGAGCCTGCCCAAGGGATCAGCCATAATACATTCGTAATTTGCTTTTATTCTCAAGACTGTTTTCCCAAAGTGACAGCTCAGTACTACAGAATATGAACCCATATCTAGTACACAGATGACACCTTACAACTGAGATACTAGTGTGGTCACTCACGTGCAACATGACTTTGGAAACTCAAAATAGTTGAGTGGTGAGGGATAACAATCTCTGTCAATGGTGGCCTGAGGAGATATCAAGGACAAAGATAAACATTCAACATTCATCCAGGGTAATGTAAAGTTGTCACACAAAATCATATTTGAAAACTGCCTGACAAAAATAAACTGCTTCATGATAATATTATGAGCTGAGAGTGAGAGTGCTCTCAAGACATGTTCTCACTATCAAATCAGCAGGTGCACCAATAACTCAATGCCTGGTGTACAAACTTACTTATCTGCTGGATTAACAAAAGTTACATGTAAATTGCTGGCACTTCTTATACACTTGTTCATGACTGCCTCCTTCTCTGCCCTGCCATTCCAAATGGGAGTCTAGAGTCCATATTTTTCTGTGGTTTGCAACCAAATAAACCAAACCAGTCTTGAGTCTAACACTCTGTAACATTGACAGTCAAGTCTTCCTTCTTTCTCTTTGTGGTAATTGATGTTGGCTTTCACTATTTTCAAAGAATTTCATGACATGCATATGCTTTTCTGGCATAAAAGACATGTATTTTGCTCTCATATTCTAACCCATAGCAACTGCAAGACAGCATTCATATAGTGACAAAAACACAAGATCAGTGTCTACAGACCTCATGGACCAATCTATCAATCTCATCAGTGGTGACACCTACTGCTGTAGCCTCTGCTGCAACATCCAGAATTTCACGGGTCAGCTGGAATATAATAATTATTTCACATGAATATTTTCACTAATGTGAATTCTCCTTGTCAATTACGGGCTCAAATTCACATAACGCTCACACAGCTACATAAAAATTATTCTAACCTTAGCATGTCGGATCAGTCAGTAACTTACTCAACTGCCTATACAATATATGCTGATTCAATTTTTAAGTGCTGCTCAGAAGCACGTAAAGTAAAAGAAAACAAGCTGGTATTAAAGGAAAGTTGCATCGTCCTACAGACCATATTAAATCATACAATAACTTATTATTCCAGTAAAACAGTCTTTCAAGCATCTGTCATAATGAAATAACGGCTATGCCAGCCCCAGACAACCCACAGTGTTACATTATTAAAAGTCCGAATTGTTATACCCACTGCGCGCGTGGCAGCCATAACTTTACGTCAATACATTCTAGCTACATGGCCAAGCTGTCTAGCCAGTGCTCGGCGGACGGGTGATAACATGTTGGTATGAATATTCTAATTCTTCTGTGAACAGTAGATATGTCGAACAAAATCATGCTGAGGCGATAAAAATGCAGAATACTTATCTGTCTTACACTATCAAACTTTACGTTTGAATATGGATGACCAGAACCTTAATTATAACCTGAATAATACATTGTCACGCAGAGGTGTCTGTAGCTGCTGTAACTTACGTGATGTCATCGTTTTTGCTACAAGCCGCTGCTGATTCGGGAAAGGGAATAATTCTGTACACAAGGGCCAAACCAGTAACTCTAGCTCTTCTAATTACGTCATATTACATACGCACATGGTAACAGAACGATGCTCTTTCTTTGCAAAACTGACTCAGTGGGCACCATAGATAATTTTCAGAGAGAAAAAGTATTGGAAAACGGAAAATTCTTTTTGATGTGCATGTCCTCCTTTTAGCTTTACAGATTAACAAAACAATACAACAAACATTTTGGAAGATGTACCTGCCTCAACAACAATGATAAATACATTGAATAAATGGATAGAGTATGAGTACAGTTTATTCAGTTTTATTTGTTTTCTATCCATTTTTTTTTTTCTGTTTATATGTTTAGATGAGAAAAGTAAAAGAGAAAGGTATTAAACTTTACAAAGATGTTTCAGTAGATATGTCTTCCTCGGCAACTATGATAAACACACACAACAAATGGATGAAAAGTGAATATATTTTATTCATTTTTATTTGTTTTCCATCTAAAATCTGTTTATTGGGTGTTTTTTTGTTCATTTGTTTCCTGTGCTAATTACTGTTGCGGAGGAAGGTATAGCTACTGAAATGTTTGTCGTATTGAATTTTTATCAATTTTTAAAATTTATTACCTACTTTTTTTTTACTTTTTTGTGTTCTTAGCTTTACAGCAAATTTTTTCCCCCTTTAACAATTAATCACCCATAAATAGTTTAGATCTGCTTCTATTTTTCTCCATTTAACTGAGTTATGGGTTGGAAAAAAGTCTTCATGAATTGTTTTATGAAAGCAACTAAATTATATCAGAATAACAGAACTCAAGTCCACCACCATTTAGTCTCAATCCCATATCTCTATCACCTGTTATTCTGGATAAAATACTCATGAGATGATAACACCTGTTTTGATGGATCTTGGTGTTAATGACAGATTCAATTAAAAAAAACATTGCAGAACAGACAAAATATATGACAGACATCTACCTTGCATACAACTCTCATTGCTTCTTGCTCTTCATCATTCAGTATCCGAATGTTGGTTGTGCCACGCATCGATCTTTCTGATTCAGAGACACCTATAGAACAAATGTACACATCCTGAAAACACTCTCTAAACCTACATCATGTGCCCATTGTCCACAGATGTGTTGCTCCATATTAGTTTAGGAACCACCAAACAGAGAGATACTACCTTTAATATCATGAAGAAAGTTTTACAGTTAGAATTATCTGTGAGAAAGACATCATCTGCTTGTTCTTTTTGTGATCCTAGTCATGTGTCCACATCAGTGTGTGCCACTGCTAAGAACTGGATCGTTAGTCACAGGTCAATCTCACTGCCCCATATTGTCAAGCATAGGTCCACACAGTTGGAATATACAACAAAGTTTTTCAAACAACAAGCAGTTAACAAAACTGATATAATACTATAATTGTTACAGAATACATGTGGGACCATCCACTGTCTTCCTCAGACCTCCCTCCTTTCCTTTCCTTTTATTTTTGTTAATTCTTCAATGATGACACATAAGGAAACACATAAGTGCAGGAACAGAGAACAACACTATCCAGATTTCCTTTGTAAGACTGTGTTACTTTTATGTGTATAATTTATACTATTCTGTGTTTATCTGTGTCATAAAAGAATTGTATGACACTGTATGCATTGCAATACAATTTTCTTATGAAGAAATAAATGCTATATTTTCATTTTTATTACCTGTTGGATGATTAGCATAATCAGGTCTGGCTATATTGTCTGGCACTGGCCTTGTGGCGCTCTGAAAAAGAACAAAAAGGCTTGAAGGAAAAAACAAAGCTATTAAAAGTAACTATAGCTTTACTGGACTGTCAAGGATAAAACAAAACTTGTATTATAAGTAACCATAGCTGTAGTGCCGCATACAGGGAAGTAGTGTTTAAATTCCATTTCATTTGCTTTTTTATTTCCTTTTATTGTAATTTTTTGTTTGTTTGTTCACCTATTTTGTCCACTCTACTTGTTTTTGTGTCTGCTGAAGAAGGCAAATTTGTCGAAACGTTCTTTGTGCCGTGATTCTGTAAAGCTTGCTGCCTACTTGCTCATCTACACTCCTGTTTTTATCTTTACGGCAATTTCTTTACTTTCATAGCTGTACTGGACTGTTCTTTTCCCCACTCAGTGTAGCAAACATTTGCTGCCCACTTCTAGCAGTAGTTTGGCTGCCTACTCTCTCTTTTACCCTCTTTTTTTTAATGAGGATCTGCATTTCAATTATTCATATCATCAACTCTTCACTTTATGTATCTCATGTCAAGATAATGGCAAATAAATCTGGCAGATATACCTCATTAATAACAACCGATAGAAAATGACTGAAGGAAGACAAACTGAAGATTGTGATAGAAAAGAAGTAACAATGTAGGAAACAGCAGTTGGGAGATATAATAAAGATCACATAAAAATTCATGTGCAGTGTTCAAGTCTAGGCATGAGAGCAAATAAACATACAAGTGGTGCAGGACGTAATAATCCTGTAAACCGGAAGCCAGGCCATGGGTTGTAATTTCCACTGCCGTCTTTCTCTCCATCACTTTTTTTATCATTTGTCCCAACTTCTGAAAAAGAATGAAATCTATAAGTATAATGATCTATTTATGGAGATCTTGCTTCGATATCATTAACCAGAGTACATTCATTTAGTATCTTAACTCTCTCAGTATTAGGAATTCCATGAAAACATCTGTAAATCCCACTTCAACTGTTTTTCAGTGCTCACACATGTCATATGTTTGTTGAGTGTTAATTCAACATTTTATTACTTGTGTATGTGTGTAGAGATGCTTATTGTCATGTTATGCCAATATTTTAAATTTGGGCCAGGGATGTGTCCATTTTGAGGGATATTTTAACTCCATTCCTCCTCCCTTGCAGTTTCTGTGCAAGAAATAAGGGGCACTGGTGTGCGTTCAGTGGTTTCAGGGTCGAGTTTGAAATCTGAAGGGCAAAAATCGCCAATCATGTGGTCTGGAGAAACCAGTACTGTGAGACTGATATTAAGAGGATAATGTCAAAGACAGGGTTTATCATCTAAGAGATCAATATCATTTTAAACTTACTTGCTAGTTTGTGGAGCTTTTTATGTTCTCCCCATGATCCTTTGAAGCAGTCCTGTGAGAGTGAGAAAACTACAGGGAGTGAAGAAACACTGTATATCAAACTGCCATAATGTAAATGAATTCAATGCTGCAATACTCTCTTGAAATATATACTGAGCCCATATAATAAATAGCAGACATGGAATGTCAGAATCATTTTTTGCACTGCTAAGTCATGTGACCACAGCAGTCTTTCAAAAACAATTATGTGCATGACATTTGTTTCCAACAGACAACTTAATTTCGTCTACCTAGCTTTCTTTCCCTTTCTTGACTTTCACAATGGAGTGGGTTCCATCACTGTAGTCTAAGAGTAAGATTAAATGAAATGCATTCAAACAAGAATGGTACTGTTGTGAGAGCACTGGTGCCAAACACAAACTGAGTCAACTGGTGCCTTATGAAACCTAGGATAAGAAATTATAAAACTTGAGAATCTAGTCTAGGTTATAGCTGAGGTTCCTCAGTCATAGTCATGGTTCAGCAGATCAAGTCATCTCATAAATCTCTTAAAACATTTAGGAATTTAGGTCTAAAGGACAACAAGAAAAATTATCGAACAGAAGAGGATAATATTTCCAGTGAAACTGTTCAGTGCTCAGTAACTTTAACAACAGCAAAGAACAGCACTTACTCGCGAGCTGGCCATTTCTGTCCTGTATTCGGTCACCACAGGCCCGTTTCAGGCACTTACTCTTACCCTGATGAGACAGTTGCACTGTCATACTTATAGTTATACTCAAGAGTCAGACTCAACAATTCGAACAAAGGCACTAACTTAATCTACATTACCAAAAAATTGCATCCAATTTTCCAGAACGATCTTATTTCGTTAGAGCATTTACCTGTGAGCAGAAAAACGAACCAGGGATTCCTAGTTTGATGCATGTTGGGCACTGAAGCTTCGCAGCTTCACCACATCCAGGTGTCTCACACACCCGCGAGGCCACAGCCACCGACATTTTTCTCACTATTTTAGATGCTTATGTCCCTTGTCAACAGGGAGAACTCCATTTTTTATTAAATAAGCTTTGTAGATTAAAATATTACAATATACACTCTAATTATTCGTGTAATTGACACTATTTTTTTAACATTATTTAATTTGTTATTGTTCTTTTTAAATTATTAGACTGGCATGGTTTTTGTTTGTCTTACCTTTATTTGTTTGTTAGCCTGTTAAAATATTTCAATGACTGCTGCAAATTACCCTCACTTCCTGTAACAATATGGCGGCCCCCATCAAAGACGACAAGAAGCCGATTTTGAAAAAACTTGGAAAGCGAGTTAAACCCCCACCAGACGATGATGACATTGGTAAAAAAAAACAAAAAAACTGTTAATGTCTACATTACTTTTAGACTATCATTAACTATGCGAGATCTATTGGCTGTTGCTAACTCATAACCCGCCTTCGCCATGCATGCACCTTTCATTCAATAAACTGATAAACAGACAGGATGGAAGCCTGCGTAGCCCTAACGACAGAACATCATCTACCCAGTCATAATAGTGGCTCGTAGGTTATGGCTTATGTAAGTTCTGTTTAATGATTTTTATAGGCCAATAGTATGACTGAGCATGTCACCAGAGTTAAGCTGTAGGCCCTATGTTGTTTTTTCCTCTCTTAAAAGGCTTCTACTACTTCTAGCAAAACAAACTTAACGGCTTTCTCTAACAACAGCACCGATTTAAGTCGAAATATCGATCTAGTCCATGACCTGTCTGTGACTAAATGAACTGTATCATTATCGTTGCGGTGCTGTTCTTTGACATAGCCAACTTAACAAAGTGGTGTTGGCTGCTGGCTGGCACAAGTTTGTTGCAATGGTGACGCTTCACATTACTCACATTATTCACATGGTCCAAACCTGAACACAAATAGGCCTATTTTGTAACAAATTTATCACAGCGAGCTTTTCCAGTTAACTTGTATTCAGCAAGAGAAATGATGTACCATTTGTTAGCGCCTCAAAGAGATAATAAATAAGATCTAGATCTGCATGAGTATATTATATATGCTCAGGAGTGATATTATAACAAAGAAAAATGACAAAAATTTCAGTCTTCTTAAATAAAGAGGACATTAAAATGAAATCAGACATCTCCTTTTTAGTGACACATATGTTTTTCTTTCTCTCATTCCTTTCTTTGTTCATCTTTCTTTCTTCTTACATGTTTTTCTCTTGAGATGTTTTTTAAACGTTAATGTAACATAAAAATGCTTGGCCTGTGTTTCTCCTTGAAAATGAACTATTAGGACAGTTTGTTTATTTTATATGTTAGAGTTTGTCTTAAGACTAATGTACTTAGAGAAGCAAAGAAAAGGGTGTATGCTACATCTAAAAGTTAAAAGATTGCACACAAAGTGTATCATGAGTATTCTTGTGAGATTGTGATTTGCAAATGATTTTGAATGTCTTGACTCATGAGACAATGCTAGAGATCATCATATGAGGCTTTGTTAACTAATGAAATTCACTAACTCCTGCAGGTGGCATTTCTGTAAGTGATATCAATAATGTTGACATTAGGAAGGCTATGAGAACTCATTCCCTAACATAGACTTATTTAGGGACAAGCTTGCAAGTAATTGAGTCCTGGGTTATATTGTAGTATGGTAGAGTTAGCTGAATACAAGCCAAACATTTTCAGCAACTGTGAATCATACTTTTATAGTAACGCAGAGTGAAGATAACATGGTTATTTTTATCATGGGCTTTCACACATTAATCCATTTGGGGTGACAGCCCAACTACTATTTATACTTGATGCCAAAGTCTACTTCACTCACGCTGCCCTGCCCAACCCAGAGATGCTAATAAGAATAGACCACTTGTTATCAAAGCAATTAGTTGACAAGTAACCTGATGAAGCAATAACATGCATTATATTGCATTCTTGCTGTGCTGAAGGTTTGGTGTTATAATAATAATAATAATAATAAATTGTATTTGCATAGCGCCCAATCCCCGAGGTGGGCTCTAGGCACTTTGACATTTTAATATTCTCTCAGATATGCCTGCAAGCTCACTTCAGTACAATAAGTATGAGAAACAAACACTCATACCTAAACACACACACAAACACACACATATATATATATGCGTGCACGCATGCACACACACACATGCACACGTACACACACGCACGCGCGCGCCTAAGGACACAGATCTGTTCAAAATTTGGTTGTGACAGTCAGCTATGTTTATCTAAGAACCAAAATGTTTACTGAATAGATGTGTTTTAAGTAACCCATTGAATGCAGCCAATGAGTTGGATGGAATTTTTAATATTACAAGGCAAGTCATTATACAGAGATGATCCTATAAAAACTAAATGCTCGCTTCCCGAATTTCTTCAAGTTTGTCCCATGCTTTAAAAGAATAAAAGAATTTCCAGAATGTAAGGCTCTAACTGGTTTTTTTTCCAATAACTCTAATAGGTAGGAAGGGGAAATACCATTTAGAGTCTTAAAACAAAGCAGAAGAATTTTGTATTCTATTCTTGCTCTCACTGGCAACCAATGTAGGGTTTTTAGAAGAGGTTCACTACGTTCGAGCCTTCATTTTTTTTGTGAGAGTCAGTATTGTTGTGGAGGGTGTGGAGATGCATAATTATGATTTTATAGGAAGGGAAACAATTATGTGACAATGTTGTTGTTTTTTTTGTTTAAAATCTTTTCAGTTCCCAAAAAAGAAACCAAGATGGACCGAAGTCGATCTTGTCCTTATCTGGACACCATAAACAGGTCAGTGTGCCAAAAGCTTTAATGTTGTCAGTATTCTTACTGTGGACAAATACCTGATTATAGTCTAATAATGAAGAGCAGTCAAATCAGCCTAAAAGAGTTTGAGATACTAATAAAAACCAATCTGTATCACTCAGTTAGCTTGAGTTCCAGTATGAATGCTTCGGTAAGCACAACACTTTAGAGATCCAATGATACAAACTGTGACGAACTGTTGAACATTTATTAAGACAAAGCTGGTAAACATTTCATGCATTTTCAAGGTTTCATTTCTATAAATTTATATCTATAGTTTGAGGCTGACTCCAGGACATGTGTATATATATTACAGTTTACATGTTTGCTCATTCCATTGTTTTTCCTTTTCACAGACATGTCCTGGATTTTGACTTTGAAAAGTTGTGTTCTGTCTCTCTGTCACATATCAATGTCTATGCTTGCTTGGTCTGTGGCAAATACTTTCAAGGTGAGGCAAATAGTTCTGAATATTATGTAATACAATGTGATTTACATATCATTGTTGTCCAAGACTTGTCATGTGTAACTTATATTAGTTCTACAGTTACCTGGCGATTATTGGACAGTGAGAATGTGCCAGTTAACACATTCTTATGAACAAGGACAGATCAGTTATATCTGAACTTGTACCTTGATGTGAATCTTTTGATTTACTGTAACAAAGATAGAAAATGTCTTGAATGGCATTTTGCCTTTGTTTATGTAATGTAACGGAAAGCCAAATCTTTGATTTCTTTTGTTTAGAAAATGTTTGCATCCTCTTGCTACACTACTATCATAGACAGAATTTGCAGTTTTTGGCATGTATTTGTTCATGTGGTTCATGCTTATCCCACAACAGATCAAACTATGACACTAACAATAATTAGAAATAAATGAGACATCTTTTCCTTGGCACAATCTTCTCTGAAAAATAGCTGAGTTGGCTCAGAATTCTTTACACACAAAATGAGAACAAGTGTCTTTATACAGAAGACCCAATGGAAATGAAGCAGGATATATAAATAACCCAAGAGATTCTGTGATTAACTAATCATGTAAAAACTATGTCAACATGAAATTAAAAGGCTAAAGATGACGGACTACCCTCACAGTACTCTGCTTATTACACTGTAGTACCGTGATTGGCCAGATGTGAAGAGAGGTTCACACTTTATATTTGTGAGGGATTGAATTAGTTGTTTCTTCCCTTTCTACTCCCATGGAAAAGATTTTATAATGGGCCATTCTGTGGGGATTGTCCCCTCAGTTATTCCAACAGCCAGCTAAAATGAAGTGATGCAAATATATTTTCATCGGATATTGTTGCTGTTGATTCAGTCAATTAAATGAAACCTAACCAACACTCCACTGATAAGAGTTACATTCTTTCGTGGTAACTGATTTGACAGTTTGCATGGAATGACCATAATTTCAAACTAATGAACTGCTTTCTCAATTTGTTTGTTTGTATGTACCCTGATAGGCAGAGGAAACAACACTCATGCCTACACACACAGTGTTTTTGAGGGGCACCATGTATTTCTGAATTTGCAAACTCAAAAATTCTACTGTCTGCCCGACAACTATCAGATCATTGACTCTTCCCTTGATGACATCATTGTAAGTATACCTCCAAAGAGAATGGGGAAGAGAGTAAGAAAGAAGGAAGAGGGCCAGGTGAAACTGTGAAAGAGTAGAATACTTGGATAAGATTTTAATCAGAAGTTAACATTGCACATTCTATCTCAGTTGACATTCAGTGTAAGTAAACGTGAATAAGTGATGTGATATACAGATGGGAAGCACAGCAGAATGAATGTGTTGTTCAGGCCAGAAAGCCACGGGTTACAGCTTCATAATGTGATTGCCTTTGGATTTATCATTCCACTCTTATCCATCTCCATGCCTCTTTCTGTGAAATGGGTATCTGGCTATAAGCTGTGAAAACTGTTATCTGACTGTCAGTAATCAACACTTGGGAAATAGCAACAGCATTGTATGCAGCTTGGGGAGTTGAGAAAATTATTAAGGGATCTTACTTGGAGGGGTAGGGGGAGTGTGAATAATAATGATTTGAAACATATAAGCAGTCATTCTTAGAAAATGACTCAAAAACCTCACTATTTTCATTATAATTATTTTTCAGTATGTCTTGAATCCGACATTCACTGATGCCATGATCAGGAAGTTAGACAAAAATCCTAAATTGTCTCGAGCTTTTGATGGAACCACTTACTTGCCAGGTAAAAGATGCTTTGTATGTTCAGTCATTCATCAACCACCAAGCTTTATTTTGCATATCTCCTACCATTCAGGCAATCTCCCATGTTTCATAGCTATTCAGTGTATAGTAATATGAGCCCCAGGTCTTCAAAATTTCATTACTTAAGGTATAATTATAATATTATTTAATAAAGGTCATCAAGATTAGGAAACAGAACAGAAGCCGAACTTTTTAATTTATTTAAGGGGCGCCAAGGAAAAAGGACAGTTCTGCATTTTCAGAGAGATCACTTCACATGAATCAAATATTAACCATTTGTTACAAGTGACAGTAGCATTTGTTTTAGTTTGTGTTTGTACAGATCTATCAAGATAGTGTGGGTATGCACTGAAACAGTCATCTGTTTGGTGTATGACAGCTGGTTAGTTAATTGTACTGATTTTGAACATAACTCACTTTCTATTTAACAGGTATTGTTGGCCTAAACAACATCAAAGCCAATGACTACTGCAATGTGGTACTTCAGGTAATATGGGTGATCTGTGTGTGTGTATGTGTTTACCATATGTGCATGCCTATACGTGTCATATATGATTGCATGTATGCGCGCATGCATGTGTGCAAATAAGATCGTTTTGCCCATTAACTTCAGATTGCTCGGATCTTATTCGCGGATATATAATTGTTCCATATGTAAGAATATCTCAAGATTCTGCTTTTCAAGTGAGATTCTTGTAAGAACTTTGATCAAATTGTTCAATACTTAGCACATCTGAAAGATCAGATTGTATTCTTAGTGGACTTTGGCCTGTTCTGCTTGCCATTGTGAACTGGTAAAAAGTAATTGATTGTGTTTAAACTCATGATTTTATTTCTGTCTGTAGTCAATCCATGACCTTCAGCAGTACATACAATAGTCTTTGTGCAGACATCCGTAGCTGGTTCTGTTCTTGAGACATGTTTCACTTCAGTAAAATGTGACATTGTAACATTAAATCTGTGTACCATACTCTGCACTAAGTTTGACAGCTTATGCCTTCAATGTCTGACTCCATAATTATCTTTAATCGTACCCTTTATATTTCATCACCTCTTCGATCACAACATACACGTAGTTTATAAAATTCCCTATTTTTTAAAATGAATAATTTTTTTTCTCCATTTCATGTTGAAGTAACCAGATTTTGAAGTACTTATATCATGTTCTAAATTGTTCTTCTTTCGCCTCTTCCATGATAGTCATTATCGCATGTCAGTCCACTGCGGAACTACTTTCTAAAAGAGGAAAACTACAAGAAGATCAAGAGACCTCCCGGCGACATAGCATTCTTACTGGTCCAGAGGTTTGGAGAACTTATCCGCAAACTGTGGAACCCATGTAATTTCAAGGCCCACGTCAGCCCTCATGAGATGCTACAGGCTGTGGTGCTGTGCTCCAAGAAGAAGTTTCAAATCACAGAGCAAGGTTCAGCCATTTTTTTGTTTCTTCTCATTACATAACCAAATCATTCACACAGTTTTATAAAACTGATAGCATTTGGTAGTGAGTTTGAGATAGATGTGGAATATTCAGGAGAGATTTGCCAAGGAGTCTGAACTAACTCAAATTCATTTCTTACGACATTTATGGGACTCACTGATTTGTCTCATTTTATTAAGCATTGTTCATAATATCCCTAGGATTGTTCAAGCCAAGTGTTACTCAGATACCTGCAAAGGGTTAGGAAATACTGCTCGTTTCACAGAAAGTGTTTTTATGACAGGTGTAAAATGAAGCATTCTATTCCCTTCATAAAATTGGGCGTTGCCCTATTTATCTTAATGAAAAATATGATTTTTACTAGTTGATGTGATCTCAGACACCTTTTCCTTTTCTCATTTTATGATCACCAATTTCTAAATGCCAGTATGCAATTTGTCAACACATTATGATAGAGTGGGTGTCCTTTATTCACAGTCAGCTTGATCACACTTTTTGGAAAATCACATGTTTCAGAAAGTAGAATATTTTCTACATGAAGAAAAAAAAAACAGTCAGTGCTGTTTAATTGTGACATCTGCTTAATCACATCTTTTTCATACTGCCCAGAAAATCAGATTCAACAGTCAACTATGTTATTTAAAACAATATGTTACCAGCTCCGACTCCTTATCAATTAATATTAATTTTGTGTGTGTACAATGTTATGCATTTCTTCTGCAGGGGACCCAATTGACTTCCTCTCATGGTTCCTAAATGCCATGCACTCAGCTCTGAATGGAACTAAGAAAGTCTCCAGCAGTATCATCAGCAAGACCTTCAGGGGAAAGATGAGAGTTTACTCCCGCAAAATCCCCAATGTGGATTTGGTAATAATGACTTGAAATTTCCACATACCTGTCACTGTGCTGCGGATTATGACTGTGCATCAGCCAGTTTGCTTTGACATATGTCTGTCTATTAGCAAGGATAGCACCTGTTGCCCGAAAGATGAAAGCTTAAGATGAAAATTCTGTTTTCAACCTCCAATACATTAGAAACCAAATCTTTGCATCTTCATCATATTCTTATACTTGGATCTTTTGGTTGTTTTTTTTTTTCATTTTTCCTTCATTCTATTATCACATGACCACCTTAATAAATTATACTGTGTTCATAATTTACAACAACTACGACTCATGAAGTCTGTTTTTGCATGACATAATCTTTCTTTTATTCTTTGTCCACAGAGTGAGGCAGAAAAAGCTGAATTGTTACTGGAGGAGGAATATCAAGGTAATTTAACTCTGTGAACTTGAATTCCCAGTAAGTGGAGAGGTTTCACAATGATTATCTGACAGACTCCCAATAAATCAGGACGGTGTGCACACACATGAACTCTGCGGGCCAGTAGGGTTAAGAGTGTTTTCAGATACTAAATTAATTAGTGGTTTGTTTCATTTATACATGTGAATTAAAAAATGCAATTTTTATGGAATAGCAAACACATAAAACATAGTTAATTTGAAATTGGTTGCATTACTGCAATGACCCCAGCACATGTTTTCATCTATATAGTGATCAGCCACAGTCAAACATGCATCTTCTTCTGTCAGTGTATGAAGAGATTGCTTCCATGACGCCTGTCTGTAGGCATCCTTACAGATGCTAGTGCCAGTCATTCTTCTGCCACCATGTACGGAGTGTCTCCTTTGAGTTCTTTCCCCTTGTCTTCTGGGTTATCCTCTTTAATATTCAAGTTCCTTACATTTACAAAAAGTATCTGGGGGGGTTTCAAGTACATTAAGTTCAAGGTCATGACATACCTTCTATGTTTATATTATGGGTATTACCAGAATAAATAATAAATTAATCTAGCGTTTGTTTGCTCCCGCTGATTTCTTGAGTTTCCTTTTGATGCTTTCTTTATTTTTAGATTCTCTGGCTGTAGGCCTACTATTTGACTTCTGAATTTTTCCTTCCTTTCCTTCCATGTTTTTGTTTATTCAGAGAAAGTGTATGACATGCCATGGCTGTACCTGACCTGTGACCTCCCTCCCCCTCCCCTCTACCCAGATGAGTCAAGGGAGAACATCATCCCTCAGGTATGTTGGCAAGAATAAATATTACCTTCTGTCAACAGTGCTGAAGTTAGATCATTAGACACCTGAAGCTGGGTGGCCTATCTTAATCCGATCTTTCATCCTGTTTCTTTCTTTTTGTTGTTTTTCTCTTTTATCTCTGTGGCTTCACAAGGCTCATGTTCAGGTGAACTCATGAACAGATTGTCAAGTCCCTTAATTCGTCGCTGGTACGGCATAGGGGCGCATCGGGCAAAACCTAGTTTTGAGCTACAGCGCTTTGAAAATTTGGGAGTCTTAAAATTCTGGTATCTCACTTATTTCTGGCTCGATCCGAATAATTTTTGCTGTTGTGGTGTCTGTGGCAGCTTAACTATTATACTGCTATCTTGTTTTTGTGATTTTATTAGTATATAAGCCTGTAGATAGGATGCGCCCCTATGCCATACCACGTTCTGACATGAATGTCCCGATGCGCCCCGTGACGGCCCCATGCGCCCCTATGACATGCCACGAATGGGCTCTATTCGCAGGTTACGCCCATACGCAGTGGAAAGAATAATAGTTAAATACGGACAGAATGTATTCTGAATTCAACTTACAATACACAACCAACCTCGAAAGCAAGAAAAAGAAGGAAAAGAACACAGCTCTCGCATTTGAAGCATAAGGGAAAGGTCGGAACATGAAGTTTACAAGAATAAACCAACTTCATTAATTAAAAACACAATCTGCATGCCATTATAATAAAGATGTGACAGTAATTTAAGAACTAATTATTAAAATGCGATGATAACTAAGGCGATAACAAGTAAGATGACATGAAAATAAATAAATATGACATAATGACACAATGACAATGACAACAAATCACCATTGATGGTGATATTGACGATGAATGCAGTGATGATTCAGGGATGCCAATTTTCCGGATAAATCCGGATTTCCGGATTTTTCGACGTTTTTNAGAGATGCAGTTTTAATGAAGAACACAACAACAAGACAATGTAATCGATGATATTAACAGATATACAGCGCTTCTGTGAAAAGACCATACTGGTTCCTGGCACAGTATTATTAGTGCAACAAGTGAAATAAAACCGACCATAATGCTTTGTGTGGCGAAAGTCATAATGAAGATTACGAGGATGGTGATTATGATCGTATCTCTTGCTAATCCTTTGAACTGGAAAGCGGCAATAATGATACAAACTTAAAAGAATAATATAAAATACAGCAGTACCGACAAGGATGAGAATTGGTGATCCTGATGATGACATTGCGGTTATGATAAATATACATAAAAAACGATGGTTGTCATTGCAAATCCATTGCATTGAAGAGTGCAATAGTGAATACTTTTAATGATAAAACGTAATCATAAATGTATGATACAGACAACGATGCTAACTTCAATGCTGAAGATGGTAATGGTGGTGATGATGATGATGACGATGATGATGATGATGATAGCCTGTATTGTAAAGGTGTTGCTCTGTAAAGTGGTAACAATAGTTAAGACATTAAAGACATATTATTTTAAGACAAGAAATGATAACATAGTTATAACAGTGACAATGAGGTAAAG
Organism: Ellobium chinense; assembly: GCA_033807755.1. Taxonomy (NCBI): domain Eukaryota; kingdom Metazoa; phylum Mollusca; class Gastropoda; order Ellobiida; family Ellobiidae; genus Ellobium; species Ellobium chinense. The sequence continues at coordinate 1,910,959 of JAWQUT010000081.1, read as the reverse complement.
ACAGGTAGAATCTTTTATGATCTGGATTGCTTATAACTGGGGTAGGTCCATTCCTCCAATAAAATTGGTGTGACCTCGGTTTCCTTCCCTGCGGCAAGGTAATTGTGCCGAAGGATTCCTGCAAGTGGGAGGTCCTGAATTTGATTTTATCCAGAGTGTTCTTTCTGATCTTTATTTGCATGAAATCGGGCCAGGATATTGGCAGATCCTCATCTGATTTTCTAATCCGCAAAACCCTAGATGCACCAGAAGTGGCCTTCCAGTCTATGATATCATTAGTGTGAATTTCATTCACAATATTATGGTTTCTTGCGTGCTGCAGAATTAATTATGCCGACTAGTTCAGAGGGCACCAAAATACTTTCAATTCTCTTATAAGCAGCTTCCACAACAGAATGCATTGAATCTCTCTCACTTTGATCACATCTTCAGCATTGAAGTTAGCAAAGTTGTCTGTATCATGCATTTATGATTACGTTTTATCATTTAAAGTACTCTTCAATGCACTGGATTTGCAGTGACAACCATCGCCTTTTATGCATAATTTATCATAACCTCTATGTCATCATCAGGATCAGCATACTCATCCTTGTCGGTACTGCTGTATTATATATTATTCTTTTATGTTTGTATCATTATTGCCGTTTTCCAGTTCAAAGGATTAGCAAGCGATACGATCATAATCACCATCCTCGTAATGTTCATTATGACTTTCGCCACACAAAGCATTATTGTCGGTTTTATTTCACTTGTTGTCTTTGGGACGCTTTTTGTTCAGGCAGATGCTGGGGATTGTCTGGTGCTGCCTGGTGTACAGTGGGTGACTCAGAGACTAAATTAGTTACATCTGACGGTGGTTCAGTCTGTATAACCTCT
>JAWQUT010000081.1:1858029-1909475 GCA_033807755.1 Ellobium chinense | reverse complement strand
TCTGTATCATGCATTTATGATTACGTTTTATCATTTAAAGTACTCTTCAATGCACTGGATTTGTAGTGACAACCATCGCCTTTTATGCATATTTATCATAACCTCTATGTCATCATCAGGATCAGCATACTCATCCTTGTCGGTACTGCTGTATTATATATTATTCTTTTAAGTTTGTATCATTATTGCCGCTTTCCAGTTCAAAGGATTAGCAAGAGATACGATCATAATCACCATCCTCGTAATGTGCATTATGACTTTCGCCACACAAAGCATTATTGTCGGTTTTATTTCACTTGTTGTCTTTGGGACGCTTTTTGTTCAGGCAGATGCTGGGGATTGTCTGGTGCTGCCTGGTGTACAGTGGGTGACTCAGAGACTAAATAAGTTACATCTAACGGTGGTTCAGTCTGTATAACCTCTGGTACGATCTTGCTGACAGACATGTTCATTCGCCGTTGACGTGATGGAAATGTCTAAATCACTAATGAGTGAAACCTCCAGTAAACCTTCGGGAGTATTCTCGGTTTGTTGATTGTCAGGTTTCACCAAAAGTTTTAGATGGTGCATTTAAAGCTTGGCTAGCATTCTCTTCGGGTCTTCTACTTTGTGTACTTTCATTAACAACAGATTTGGCTAACTCTACCATGCGCCTTCTTCTATTGAAATTTCGGTAGTCCATGTTTAAGGCTCGGAGGAGTAACTGAGACAGCATAACACCAGAACATTTCCGAGTTTATATGGCAGCTCATTTGCCTTCACTCGCCAAAGTGTCCCAGTGCTCTTGATCTCAAAGTAATTATCATGACAATTAAATACGGTCATCAGGATGGGGATTGCAATATTCAGAATAACAACACAGTTGCCAGTTTTCAACACTAATCCGATTTCATACATGTACCGCATTTTTTTTTTTGCGTAGGTAATACAGTTGGCACCAATAACAATAATTTATTTAGCTCAAGCACCAATATGGTATTAAATGTTCTCACGCTCCTGTTCTCACACTCACATTCATACAATGGCATGGCACTTTAAAGTTATCTGCTCCTTTTGAAGTTAATGTACGGTTAGCTAATCCGACTTCACAAGCAGGCTGCTATCCCCGCTTGTGCGAAGAAAACAATGGGCAAGAACCAACAAAGACATCCTCTCCCGTGTGCAGCTGGATTAATCGGAGATAAACGGCTGTATGACGCCTCGAGCCAGGTGTACAACTTGGTATAGCATAAGGGCGCATCAGACTTGCGCCCCTATGCCATACCACGAGATGACGGGAGGACGGGATACGCCCTTTACATAATTGCTGTAACTATAAAACTACTTTTTTTTTTTGCAAAACCACTTATACACAATAAAGATCTCACAATTTACATCACAAAGATGTAAAAATATAAAAACCCATATTTTGGTCGATGCGCCCCTATGCCATACCAGCGACGATATGCCCATATTGGCATCATCCCATTACCCAATCTTTAGATTTCTACACAGATCATTCTTTGTCAGAATAAGACATGACAACATTTTTCTTACACATTCATGAATAGATTTCATGTCTGAGAATTCTAAAACTATGCACAGGGAGTCAGTGATTATTGCAAACTGTAACTTAAAATCTTCTGATTGAATTTTACTGTAAACATCTGACATTTAACTTCTGTTGTAACTAGCTCTTGTCACATATTACCCATTCAACCCAAGAGATTTAAAGCTTTATGTTTTTGTATCGTAGAAGAATTGCCTAGCATTGGGAATGCATGATTTAGATTTCATAGCCCTCAACAATATGAGCGCTGTGTTGCTGTGTTAAAATAAATCGTAGCAACACAGTCCTTGGTGTCATTGGGTAACACGCTGCTTTCAGAAGTAGACACAGAAGAAGAGTAAGAGATCATATGGAGAAACTGAGAGAGGATCCTTCTGCTTTAGCTTGTTGTTGGAGATCCTCTCATTATCATTTTTGAAAGACAACAGGTGAAACAGAAATTTGTTAACCTTTCTAGTGCAGGCTAGATGTCATTCTAACTGATATCTATGTGAGATGCAAAGGTTGAATGACTTTGGCACACACTGCCCTCACAGAAAGACATTAATGATGGATTCATTCGTGCAGTCAGTGGACAAGTAATGGGGCTCTCTTGTCGTACAGGTGCAGACCTACCAACCCCTACTTAATTGTGTACTTTGGTATGCAAATGCAGTGAAATGCTCAAATACATAACAAAACCTTCTCATAGGCATTTTTTTTGCCAGCTATACACTTTATTTATTTTTATAGTGAAATGAGAAAGGAAGCTAAAAGTTTCTATTTGGCTGCCATGCAGTTAGATCTGATGGCTTCAAGTCTCAATGGAATCAGCATTCGCAGGTTGCTCACTATTGGACAGGCTGTAAAGTGTAATGTGACTTTTCGAAGAACGGAACCCATAAGGGCGAAGTAATTCAGTGACTAAACTCTTCATTTTGCGTTTTCTTTTTTAACTGTTCACCTTGGACATTAATGCGTACCGTGCAAGTATAAGCTAGATTTAGATCTAGGCAGCATTGCTGTGATCGGCTGATTCAGGCTTGCATCTGAGTGATCTGGCGCACACGAAAACGTGTACATGCAAATCAACTCTGCTGAAACAATCTGGGTCATGACTGAAAGCTAGTTTCCAGCAAAATCCTTAGAGTCTTCTTATGAGTAGTTTGCTTCCCTTACCTTAACCTAAGCAGAGTTTCAGGATTTGTATTGTCAGATTATTGCAAGGGTTTTGATTTGTTCACAATCTTTATTAACAATTTTCTTCTGTAATCTCAGGATATTAATCAGTTGGTTGTGTAAGTTGTATGTAATTACGGTGCTAAAGCGTTTTGAAAATGAAGCATTTGTGTCGCGCCCACTCAGAGACTGTCCTTAAATATTTATTGAGACATCAGTTTTTAGCCAGTTTTGTTGGTTTTACTTTTGAAAATCTACTTTTTGGGTGTTTGCTGTCGCAGAGATACAGCAGGAGTGTGTTAAGATAAATGCTTGTACCACTTGTAGCAGTTTTTTTTTGAGACAAAAGAATCAATAGAGTTTGTAAGAAATTCCATTGTTATTACCTTGACATTTTAAAATAGAATCTTTTATGTTTATTCCTTGATCAGGCAACACCTGTTTCTTGAACAGCATGTTAGAAGTCCTGCGATATACACCAGGGTTCCTGCAAGGCCTTGGTATTTTACAAAGAGAAATAATTTTGGAAGAGGACAAGGTGGAGAATGGAGAGGTGAGAAATGAAACTCATATCTGTCACTCTGACACTGTTTGCTTTAGTTTAAGCAACATGCGTGGGTAAATCTTCACACTGAAATATTGAATTCCAATCTGGTGATCTCTTGATCAAGCCTTTAGGATCATAACTTGCAATGTCCAACATGTCTCCAAGACACATGCTGATTAGACCATTACTTTACTAATTGACCATTCCAAAAAGCTTACCACATGGGTGAACTAGATCAGCTAATGCCCATTTTTGGTTTACTTTGTAGCTGTTTTCCAGTCACAATGCTTGTTCACTAATTTACTAATAACTATAACCATCCCTTAGTCATTCATGCTTTTGAGCCTTGCTGTCACTGTCAGGCCACACCAAATACAGGATTGTTTGTCCTGTCTGGCTGATTCAGAAAAAATGAAATTAGAGTATAGACTATACTAAGTTACAGATTTCTGCCACACTTCAAGAATTTCCTCATGCTTTTCACCCAGGGTGAAATCAGTTTAGGGTGAAAACAATTTTGAGTTGTTTGGAAGTCTCCACACAGAGTAGCTTGTTCTAGGGGACTAAATATTTTTGCTCTGCTTCAGAACCAATTTGTTAAATTTTATCTTGCGCTATCTATGTGTTGGCTAGACTGTTTGCTGGTCAGAAATCAATATCCATACTAACAGAGCTGGTAATCACAACAATGTTGTGGATGGGTTAGTTACAGAAATATTTTTCAACCATACAAGCAGATGAAGTAGGTCTTAGGTGATGACTTTAATATGCTTCTCTTTTGTCCTGTTTCAAACCAGTGAGAAACACTTATGTTCTCATTAATTGCTTCAGTCAAGGTGGTTGGTTTTTTTTTCTGCTGGAAAATAGACAAAAGAGTTGTTGCCTCTTTCTTTGTCCCACAGAATTCGAACCCAAGCTTAAGTGTTAAATGGGTAGTGCATTAAACCATAGGTGTTGTCATGTAACATTATTGTTTTCAGTCTTGGATTGAGAATCTCTCTTTTCACATCATATCAATGCCTTTTTATTCTAGAATTCTGACACTACGACCTCCGACACAAAACTGGCATGGCAAGTTGTAAAGAACACATACTCAGTAAGTACTGAAAGAGTAATGTAAACAAAAATGTAGATGTGGATATACTGTTGTTTGGGTAAAGACGGGAAGGAGCTGGTAACACACACTTTTGTAGTCAGTAAAAGAGACAGCATCTTGAGAATGCTAGAAAATTAGGGACAGCAGAGGTTACTTTACATGACATCGCCTTATAGGAAATCTGGGTTAACCTGAACAAAAAAAAAAATCTCTGCCCAAAAGCGTTCTTTACTCATAGTAAAATATTTCCAGTAACCCTTTGGTTCAGTATCCCTTATGGTCTGTTGTGCCTCTAGCATTTATAGGTGATGATGCTTTGGTTATTTTACCTTTTACATACGAGCCATTCCAAAAAGATCGTCTTTGTAAGTGGGACATTACAGTTCCATATTAAAAATAATGAATATTAAGAACTGGTTGTTTTAAGATTATATTGTGTTTGTGTTAAAGAGAAATGAGTGCAATTCTGTATACAGTTAAGCATGTTGAAAATATACATTTGCTGAGTGCAAATGACAAGAATTGATTTGAAATTAATATCCCCTTCATGTTATATAAATATAAGTTACCAGTGTTACACATGACAAAGCAATAAACTAAATGACAAAGGAATGAGCTGATTCATACAGCCGTCATTGGTGGAAAGAAAAGTGATTCAGGCTGCACTGGGGACACTGGTTGTTTTCATGTGACAAGCACAAAAAAAAGAATGAAGATGCAGGTCCTCTTGAAACAATAGACATTCGCTATTTAATAGTGATAACTCATAAGAATAATCCAATTTTGATCAGTTTTTGGCATTGCTCTTTATATTAATTAATTAATAATAATTATGCCAAATGTTGGCTTGGGGATTACTGTTTAATGACAGGCGGTTTCTTTTCATGTTGAAGGGGGAAAGAAGATGTTTTCACTTTGTTGATAGGAGTGGATGCTTGCCTTGTAATTCATGTTCTTTCACTGGAATATGCTGAATTGGTCTACTGGAATATTGCTGTCTTTCTTGCCTCAGATGTACAAGGAGATGGATGGCAAAGAACGATGCTTCAAGGAAGTGGCCACATCAGATGCGTCCAGTATGGCTATCAGACCAAGTGTGCTACTAGACAACATAAGGTCAGACTTGCGTTCAACATTTACTAGGTTTACATCCAGAGCTAGATATCTTAGATCATATCAACCAACTGAGATGCTGAAAAACATGCCACAGATATCACCCTTCTGAGAAATCTCTGAAATCAGAGAATTTTATCTTTCTTTTGAGACAACTACAAGACAGCAGTCCAAGTAACTGCCTAGATGGAAAAACCATTATCCAAAGACTTGTAAATTCTTGTTTCCTTTTTGATTGTCATAACTGCTTGCCTTGGACATTCTCTTTCTGTGTTATTATCATATGTCAACTTAGCAAGTTTTTTTATTTCCTTTCTTTTTGCATCATGTAAGTTGCAACTGTATGATCAGCTGGACACCACATAGTCACCACAAGGTTATTTTGCCTGGTCTGGAAAGCTGGGAGAGTTTTTTTGCATTTCAGCATTTAATTTACTTTTATGGCAGTTTATATATAACTAACCCACTTTTCTTTTTCCATTTTGCTGTGACAGAGAACTAAACCCTATGTTTGAGGGCCATTTCCAGCATGATGCCCAGGAACTGCTGCGATGTTTGCTATGCTACATTGAAGATGCTGAGAAAGAGCTGCAACAAGCTAGGGCCAAGGATAAAATCAAGCACGAAGTTACGGAAGAAGACAAAGAGGACAGAAAAGGAAAGGATGCCAGCAGCAGTGGAAACATTGCTGTAGATGGGAATATGGAAAGTAAACTGAAGCAAATGAAAGTGGAAGCAGCCGTTAGTGACTCAAGTGGTAACAGTTCGAAGGAGGGTGAAAGTCAGGGTTGCAGTGAGGGTGGACAGCCCCAGAAAAAACGAGGAAGGGGAAGGCCACGTAAAAATCAGGCACCCAGTGCTTGTTTGGATAATTTCATTGTAAATGGTGGTAAAGCAGCGAAGGAACCTGCAAGTACCGTTCATGGTAGATGGAAAAAGGCTGGTGATAAGGGCAGCAATGGTGGTGATGGTAGTGCAGATGAAGTGGATGGGCATGTCATGGCAAATGGTGATGAGTTTTCTGCATTAGCAGATCCTACGAGCTCAAGTTCTGTCCCCAGCAACAGAAAACGTAAACGGTCAAGATCAAAATCCAGTGGTCGTCAGACTAGTTCTAGTGGCAGTAGTGTTTCAGTTGGAACAAACAGCGTGGGTTTAAGAGGTGGCAGAAACTCATTCACTGTGGAAAACAGAAAGACCGTTAATGAAAGAAATGGAGATTGTCAGGGAAAGGAGATATTTGCAGATTCTGCAGACAAATCAGGGAGGTCACAGAAAGATTCAGACCCTGGAGATGGTGGAGGCCTGTTCCACAAACTTCAACAGAAACTTTCTCTGAAACCCAGCTCAAAAACAACCACCAAGCCTTCACAAAACAGCAAACCATCAGTAACAGATTCTAACCAGCCCAGTATTCTTTCCATGTTTCCCCTTAACCAGATCAAACGTCTGGGCATGACTGGACGGGTGATACTTGACACTGTTCGCCATGGTGGCAGAGGTGATGAAACTGGTCAGAACAGTGGAGGTAACATTGGTATCAGCACAAGCAGCAACAACAACAACAATTTTCATGATGACAATAATAACAATGAGGACATGAACAATAATCATGACACTAATAACAACAGTGATGAAGATATCAACAATAATAGTGATAATAATAACAATAGTGAAAGCAATCATAACAGCAGTAATAGTTACTCTCATCAGTTCACCACTGAGAGAGAAAGAATGGACACAGAATACCCCAGTATTACGGAGAAGCATGATAACAAAATGACAGACTTGAATGGCTATGTCACTGTTTCAACAAATGTTTCCTCTAGAAGAGATCTTGCTGCAGTACCCAGCCCCTCTTCAAGCAAGCAATCCATGCACTCACCATCAAAATCCCCCATAGTCTTGGATGATTCAGATGAAATCTCAACCATTCCTGAGAGTGGAAACACCAGGTTTGAATCAGCCATAGATTCAGTGACCAAAAAATATTACTCCTCACTGTGTCAGGGGGGCAAAGGCTCATCTCCTATACTGTCCTCAGCATCCTTGTCGTCTTCGCCAGCACCAACAGAAAACTCAACAAATTTTGAGATGATTGTGGAGGCACCTGTTAGTAAATTTTCTCCTGAAAAGGGTAACAGCCCAGGGGCAGGAACCTCCACACCACCCAGCCGTGACTTGGAACCAGAAATGGCAATCACAATTCATTCCCCATCGAAGCCAGGAGGGGGTTTTGAGAACGTGAAAGTTTTTCTAAGCCCTAGTAAATATTCTCCTTCCAGCTGTGGTGTACAGAAAGAGAAGGAAAGAGATGCCCAGGCCAAACCTTTATTTGTTATATCTAGTTCCAAATCAGCCGGGGAAACTGGCAACCATGTTACCCAACCTTTATCAGTTTCAACAGATTTGTTCTCAGCAACATTGACCCCAACGACAAGAGCCTCTTCACTGTTATTTGCAGCAGAAAATTCCTCTTTATTGAAGAGTTCATCCGCACCCAACTCCCCAGCAAATACATTTCGTAAATATGGGCAAACTCTCATGAGGGCTTCCGGTTCTTCAGCTGAAGGAAGCAGTGCAGCCCTACTGAGAAGTCCTGGAGCAAAGCCCATCACTATGGGTGATTCTCTGCAACCTAAACTTGAACTGAAGAAATGTGATTGGTTAGGGGTGAGTCCAGTAAGATCTATAAGTGCTAAAGAAGCTTTGCTTGTGTTGAATGCTCAGCCTCAGCCTAATCAAGGACTTGGGAAAGTTACATCTGCAAGGAGGAGAATCCTCTGTGATGATTCAGAAATTGCAGGCACTACCAGCTTTAAATCTGAGGAGTTGACAAAGGCATCAGGTTGCTCTTCTCATGCTTTGAGGAATTTATTGAGTTTGCAAGGGGCAGCAGTTGATTCTCATGCAGCAAAATCAAGTAGTCCTGCAGATGTTGGTGCCTCTGGTAGCAGCACTACTCCCATGCCATGTACTACTGCAACCAGAAGACAAACAACGCTGGAAAGTTTCAAGAAGTGCACATCTCAACCGCCAAGGTCTTCATGCAGGTCACAGAGGTCACCACAGCATGGGCCTCTCAGCTCAGCCACTTCAGCAAATATATCGAAGTCCAGTCAAGGCATCCTGTTGCGACCCTTATCAATATCACTGGACAATTGTGATTGGCTGCTGGCAGCCAAGGCAGGGCAGCCCATCAGTGCTAAGAAGGCCTTGTTGGATATGAAAAAGTGCAGTGGCAGCAGTAGAGCTGTGAAGTCTGGGATCAGAAGACAGAAAAAATCACAGGTGGACAAGAAATTCAAGGCAGAGGATGCTGGCCTTTCTTTGTCGGGTATGTGTTTATGGTTTTGTTATGTGTTGCATGGTACTCTCTTTCAGAGTAAATAAAGTACCTCTTAACTGTGAACCTCATGTTGTTTAACTCATTCCTCCCCAATGCAACTTGATGCCACATGGCTGACTCCACCTGAATGTGCTAAAATGTAACATCTTATGTGGCTACCATTGACTCTTTGCTCCACTGAACTACTGGTATAAGATAGTGAAGTATCATGACCACCCACTCATTTCACATCTTATCCGTTACTTTCCACTTCTTGCAGATCATCATGGGTTTTCAGAAAGTGGGAAACCCCAGAAAAACTTATGCCCCAACTTAGAAGTTTTAAGATTCTTTGTGTAGCAAGTGTGTATTTATACTTATCCTTTTTTATTCCAGTTCAAGAAAAGGAAGGAATGATTACTAGATTATCTTGAAAAGCATATCAAAAACAATTTTTTTTTAACTGTATGTAGTAGGAAAATCAGAATTATCTCCCTTTGTCTAGGCACTAGGAGACGAAGTTTGCCACAGCTTTAGACAGGAGCGGAGCCACTATATTATTTCATAGTGTTGGCATTGTCAAGTACCCTATGAAGCAGCTGATCATCTTCCATTTTCATGCCCATTGCTCATCAGTAAGAGAACATATTTACTGTCTCCAAACCCTGCAATACACAATACACTCTATGGCTAGCTGGAATGATCTAAGAACACCAGTGCATTCATACAATTGACACCAGCTGTGGAAGTGTGAATAATTGACAGCACCAATGCAAAAGAAAAACAGTAACCTCAGAGATAGGAATTAAAGTGTACATTCTGTAATTTAGTTGGATTGCTGTACCCCTTTTGCACCACCTTTTCCTTAGTGGGCAATATTGATATTTTCATGATCCATGTAAAATAAGATCATTATCATTTTTCCTCTTGGAAACAGTGAATGGGTCATTACCTACCTCTGGTACTCTTGTGGAGCAGCTCTTTGGTGGCACCATGATGCACCGCACTAAATGCCTTGAGTGTGAAATGGCCAGGGAAAGGCAGGAAATGTTCATGGACATAAGTGTGCCAGTGAGGAACATTCACAATGGAACTGTTGATAGTGATGATGATGAAGATGAGGACAGTAAAGGTGAGTTTCACCAAACTTGAAAATGCTCCTTCCCAGTAACATATACTGTCAAATTGCTTTTTTTTTTTCCATTCCCAAAGGTCTAATTTTTTTGAAAAATTGGAAACGGCTTTATGTAAGGAACAAATTTTCACAGGTTCTTCATGATGCATTTCTCATGTGTGTGTGAATTCTGAACTTTAGAGTAATCCAGAGTGACATTACAGGACTGTTACTGAAAGAAAAGCACACTATAATTGATAAGATCCAGAAAATGAGAAATGGTACTTAGAAATATCAGCATTTGTGTTTTCATTGCAAGTGACTGCTTTTAAAAGAATTATGCTCAAAGTAAACCCTAAACTGTTTTCTTCATGGCAAGTCAAGCCCACCGTATCAAATTTGTGAAAATTAGATCCATGCAAAAAAAACCCCCAAAAAACAACATTCAAATGGTCTATATTAGGTGAGTTTGATCATGAGGATGGAAAAAATTTCTGTTTGCAGATGTTGTGGAACATACCACTTTCAATAAACATAGGGTAATCAGCAGGGCATTGTTTTGCTGGGATGGGAGAATGCTGAAAATTTTCAGAAAACTGAAAGTCATATCTGAAAACCAGGCATTTTAGCAAGAAAACAAAATAGAATAAGTGACATCAACAACTTGTGTTGCAACACTTTTATTCATCAAAGCTCCTTATATTGATCCTGGTTTCTGTAAATTTTGTCATCTGGTGCTGCCATCCCTGCATATGGATTTGGTGGAGTATATAATCCTTGTGACCAACCATACGCTGTGCTTGCATTTAATACTTGGGGCTTTCACTTGTAACATCACAGAGAGATCCAGCGACTCGTGCCTAGCCAAGCTGATGCAGGCATTCTCCAGTGTTGAGAGACTGAAGGACAATAACAAGTACTTCTGTGAGCAGTGTGTGCATTATGTGGAGGCTGAGCGCTCATGCCATTATACAACCCTGCCTGCTGTGCTTACATTACATCTCAAGAGATTCAGTGCCCACTCAGGGTAAGACCTTGTGCATACATTATGGTTGTAAGCTTGCATCTTTTATCAGGGATAACAGAGTGCCACACATTTTCGGAAAACTAAAAGTTAGATTTTGAAAAATAGAGTCACGTTTGGTCATTCAAGTAAGTAGAAAGAATGACAAAGCAACTTCTGTTTTGAATAGGACTCCTGTGTTGATTTTGATGTCAGAAAATTTTGTCTCATCCCTGTTTTATGAAAAATGTATAATTATGATATTACAGTAAGTGCAAATAAAAATATACATCTCTGTTTAATTTCAAATCTTTGAGAGCCCAGAAAAGTTGCAATTATCCTGTGACTTTTATAAAGAGATATGGCATTTTGCTGTATAGTAAATGTTATAATCAAGCACAAGTTGTGTGGGTTGTAATTATGCAGACTTGAAATATGGAAATACATGAACTATCAAATTAAAGGATGCCTCTAAATGTTCAAAACTAATTCACTGTCTCTTACTTGACACAAAACTGTAATAGAGATCTGTGAACATGAAGTTGAGGGGACCTGCCAAAGTATTATATTTTAACAAAATAACCAGTTACCTTCAAATGTTCAAGAGTGAAAATCATGCTAGTGGCAGAACTTAAGAAATGTTGAATTATGTTTCCTCTCTTCCCCTCCTGCCTCTTCTAGCTGTCCGTGATGGGTCATTTTCTTCAAATGTAAGGAAAGGTAACTCTCGAACAATATTCTGGATGAACAGTCCCACTTGCAGTTTTCTGCTATTTGGCAATATAAGGTTGAGAACCACCTGTGAGCATAAGTTGCAGAGGCTTCTGCTTACACTTGAATATTCCCTAGGATATTATAAACAATTTTCTAGCACTTTCAAAGTAATACTAAGTAAAAGTAAACTAAAACATTGAGGTCAGTTTGAAGTTAACAGGATAAAGAATAAAATTCCTCCCTATATGCAAGCTACCGTGGCAGTGGCCACATTTATTGCTCTTTACGCATACTGATTTCAGGGGGTTGATTTGCATTCCTCCGCCAAGCGGCTGTCAAATTTCACATGACAGGGCTAAGTACCTCCAGGAACGTTAGGGTTGAATTGTGCTGCATCAGATTATGAAATAGATATGTTATAANTACTCAGTAAACAGGGTAACCTTACCCACCTAGCAACAATCACAAATTTTATACTTGAGTGACTAAACCTCACCTATTCTCAGTCTACACAAATATTTGCACCTATCTAAGCCTTTGAAATTAAAATCTAATCCCTTCCCCTCCTCCCCATGGCCAATATTTTGATTTTATAGGAACTATTTAAAATTGCATATTTTTATGCCAGGTGCTATTGGCATCTTCATACCTATAAGAAGCGAGACGGTAGGCCTAGGCTAGCCTAGTCTAGGATTAGATTCACAGGTGACACTATCAGCCACAATGCCGCGGAATACTTGCTACCTCTCAGAAGCCTGGCTTAAAGAGGAAAAGTATAAGTCATGGCTTAAGCCTGTGCCAACCTCCCGTTCGAAAGCAAGGTGCGAAATTTGCCGTAAGGAGTTTGATGTGGGCAACATGGGCTGTTCCGCGCTTGACTCGCACATGGCGAGTGTCAAGCATAGATCAAGTGGGCTACAGTGCTGTTATTATGCCTGAGGGTAGANTAGAGACGCTTGGGGTGGGGGTGGGGGGAGGGAGAGAGTGGGGAGACACACAACATTAAAAAAAACTGTTAGTAGATATTATTTAGTCTAGATTTTTTGGTTTTCTTCCCTCCCCTTCATTTCCTGGCAGGGCCAGGATTCCTCAGCTAGTTGTAGACTATATAACCTCTATCGTTGCAACGAATTTGACATATTGTTTTCGTTTACCATGAGGGAAAAAAATATTCAAGAGCACAATAAGAACAAAGTGTCCTTAACTTCTATCCGTTTTGATAGCTCACTCCCCACCTACCCGTTGTTGATAAACACACCCCAAGTAAACTAAAACATTGGGAACAGTTTGAAGTTAACAGGATAAAGAATAAAATTCCTCCCTATATGCAAGTTACCGTCGCCAGCCAGTGGCCGCATTTATTGCTCTTTACGCATACTGATTTCAGGGGGTTGATTTGCATTCCTCCGCCAAGCGGCTGTCAAATTTCACATGACAGGGCTAAGTACCTCCAGGAACGTTAGGGTTGAATTGTGCTGCATCAGATTATGAAATAGATATGTTATAATATATAAAGTTAGCGTAGATATAGCGTGAAAAATGTGAAGGTCTCTGCAAGTCATATGAAAACTGGTCTATCTCTAGTGAGAACCTTTAGCTAAAAGGGTACTTAACTTTGCACTTCAAACTTATCGCTGGTTGCTACCCATGACACTAGACACCATCGGCGTGACAACATCACGAGCTGATACATGTACTGATGTTTTATTTATGTTTTTGTAGACAAAGCAGTGTAAATGTTGAGAAATGAATAGTTTCAATCACCGTCTGAATCTGTGATTAGAATTTTGCCTAGCGCAATGATTGGTCCAAACAAAAGGCTTGGCCAATCATCAACTGAGCATATTATTCCAATTTTCCATCGTCCATTCCCCACCCTTCCCCTAGCCCTTGCATTGCAGAGACTTCAAAGGCTTTAATTATTCTTCCGTTCCCTTCCGCTGATTGCTCAGATGGTCCTATTCATTCCTCCATCCCCTCCCTCCCCTCCCTCCCTATTCCACTTCTTTGCAGACGCAGATAATACTGGTAACCTTTCACCTTTCATGTTGACTCAGTCTTGTACGTTGTAGACTGTTGGTAGCAATTGTTACGTAAACCTTCGGGAGTTGCTTGCTGTCGACAGTTAATTTTATTTCGGGTGAAAAGGATGTGCGACGGCCTAACTTCAGGTCGATGACCTCATTAGAGCCGAGGTTGCTAAATTTTGTATTCATTGGATCAGAGGTACATTTACCACTACAAATAAGGGAAAAAAACTGGGATTTTCATTTGTCTCACTATAACACATTAATCAGTCCTTAATCATGTAGCCTAACTTGTGTCTTCCTCAGGCTTTTTGGAGGTGTCTCCAAGCTGAATGATAAAGTCACAATACCACAGAACTTGCCTTGTTTGAGGTACCAGTGTCCACCATCTTGCACAGATCCTAGTCACAGGTGAGTAGAGTATCCCTATTATGACCATGTTAAAAATCAGACACTCTTGTGTCCACTGCTGATGATTTTCAGGTGATGACTGGGAGCTGAATGTCACACCAAGCTCTGTGGCTTCTACATGAGGTTATGGAGAGCTGTTTGATAACTTTTTTATATAGTATGTCCTTTGCAGAGCTTAGCCATAGTGACAGCTTCTCTAAAAGTCCCTCTGTTTGTTGCCACCATGGTCAAAATGTGCTCAGTGTCTTTTCTCCACTTCCTTCTTTGCCATCCCCTATAGAGCTTTCTAGCATTGGTCTAACCTGGAAATTATGACCAATATTTTTATGTGACCAAAATGATGCTGCTTCCTCTTGTTTATTTTGTTTGATTCAGGATTACATATGTTTTTGACCTCAATATTTTGTTTTCTTTAACCAACTGTTTGGCAATGGTGCCTTTTGCCTCTGTGCCACTTTCTTTTCGCCCCCCACCAACCCCACCTCTTCCCACTCCACTCCACTTGCAGTGGGCAAAGAATGAACAAAAACACTGATTAATTTGACTGACAGAAGGATGCCAGATTTGTAATTCTTATCCAACTCCTTCTCACTTCACATTTATTTTTATAAAAAGTGTATTCTCTCCTGTGAGTGGCTGATTTTCATCACCAGAGGATACTTGAGTTTTAGTTAAATTGCAAGATTTTTTTACTCAACCCTGCTTATTAATTTACAGTCAAGCACGGATAACCCCATTTCTTGTTGTCATTTGAGTTTTCTGAAATTCTGTGACTACATGAGGCACTAGTGTAGAGAAATAAATTTGGGTCTGCAAGGCTTCTGTGAGGGAATCATGTTTTCAACTTACACATCTTTAGGGTTTTAGTGCTCAACTGTATTTATTAAAGGTGAATTGTATGACCTACAAACATAATTAATTGAGAGCATATGCTATAGTCTTGATGTAACATTACATTGTATATGGTTGGCTTATGCCTAGATAAATAAAGTTGAAACTTGAAGCTTAATAAAATTACATTTGTGTAAAAATAAATAAACAATCACACTTTTCTGTGTTTCACAGGTATTCCTTGTTTGCCATAGTCACCCACTCAGGGATGAGTATCCTGCATGGCCATTATCGGGCATATGTGAAAGTCCAGCCCCATGTCAACCCTTCTGTGTTTCACAGCATATGCAGGTCAGATATCAAGGCGGAGAAGATGGAGTTAGATGCCACATGTACTGCAGAAACTCCAGAAACCAGTTCCAGACTTGGCCATCTTGCCAGCACAAGTAGTTCAAAGCTTACAAACTCTGGTGCTAACCGTACTTTTGTGGGGAGTGAGCGTGGTTATGTGACTGAAACCACTAAAAAACCAGTGAATGGCACAGGTCTTATCTTAAAATCAGAGCCTGTTAGTGGCAGCATTAGTCATAAGGGTTCAGAAACTGACAGTCCCAGGAAAGCAGATAGCTCTGCACCCAATAGCGCTGGTTTGACCAATTGTGAGAATAACAAATATTCAGTGGATGGGTTGGTTGAGAAGGGAGGAGCTGTGAAAGCAGAGGAGATATCTGATGAAGAAGTTGAAGAGACAAAGCCCAACTGCTTTTGGCTTGAATGTGATGATGAATGTATCAAGGTGATGGAGGAGAATGAGTTCATTGATAAGCTGGAGGAAAAGGAAGGGGCTCTTATGGGAACACCATATGTATTGTTCTACCATAAACTGGGTGTGTCATAATGTGAGCACAAAGAGTGTTTGGTCACAATGGAATCTTGTGCTTTCATGTAAAAGTTGGGGACTAATTTTCAAAAGGTAGGAGGAGGACTAAATTGCTGTGAAATTTAAGTGTCCCTATAGTGTAATAGGATAGCAATGTCATCTTGCAAGTCCAGGGATTAGGCTTGAGTCCTGGCAAAGATAAGAAATTTCCTGATGTTGATGTTAAGTTTGTGTTTTTGCCTGTCTTCTTGAAAATGTGTTTCTACAGTATGAGAGATCTCTGGTGGCATACTTTCCAGGTAATGTGTTACAGCTTAAATTTTTTTGTTGGGCTTTACATTTCCACCTTCTCAATACATGCCTTATCACCTGGTTACATTAATGTTACAGCCTTCAGCTGCTTCCTCTCTTACAAAAAAAAAAAAAAATATGGTAGAATCCTTTTCTCCACCCTTCCTGATGCCAAGGAATCTGCTGTTAAGGTGAAAACCAAATGTTGATGCAACATATTCATGTCACTGATGCTATACTGAGGATAAGAATATTATATTGAACAGTTTGGCTCAGTACATACATCAGCTACAACATAAGATATGTTGTGGCCAATCGAGATGTGAGCCATGCAGATGCCTTTATCCCTGTGGCATGTTTTTCAGGAACTTGATATTCTTGAAATGTTGTATTGATCATCACATTCCTGCTGTGTGAATAATTACGCCTAATTCTAAAAGTTAGGCTTGTCACATACCTGGAAGTGGTGGAAAAATCGTGGAAAATTATATTGGAGTTTCCAGGTCTGGTCAATACCTGGATTCAGCAAAAAATGTCTAGCTGTCATGGAATAAATCACGGAACATTCAAGATCTTGGTTGTGGGGTTTGTAATTTTGCTTTAAATTACTGTCCAGAATGAAAATGTGTTGAACTTTGGATAAATTTCTTGCTAAAAGTTCTTGGATGGTGTCAGTTACTTTATGATCATGGAAAAATATTTAGGCCATCTGGAAAGTCATGGGGGACAATGTTTAACATTCTGTGGCAGCCCTGGAAGAAAGACCCTCATCACTCCAGTGTGTTTTCCAAGAACTTTGTGCTCCTGAATTGCTGTCTTTGACCATCACAGTCTTACACTGTGCTTAAAAGACAAGCCTAATTTGTAAATGATATCCCTGTATGGCAGTTGTCTTATTTATTGTATTGAGTTATTACATGGCAAAGATTCTCAGGGTATTGTCACAAATTTTTTTAACTGTTTGGACCATTGTTTTTGGTATCATTTTGATAGATTTCATTACTACTTTTGACACATTCACAAAATTGAAATAAGACTCTGAAATCTCACCAATTATATCTTCTCTATGCTTCCATAATGGCCTAGGTGGATCACCGGGGACTCAAGATCTAAAAATTACTGTTTCGATACCAGACCATGGTCATGTTGTCAGTGCCTTGGAAAGCATTTCATTTGTATTTTCTTCATTCCATCCATCAGTAAAGTGGGTACCTAGCTTCAGATGGTGAAAGATACTGTCAGAATGCTGGTGATCAGCATCTGCAAATGGTAGCAGCAGTATGAGCTCCCCAGAAAGCTGAAAAAGTCCTAGAGTGATCAGGCCTGCTGGGGTAATAATAATGCGAAGTTATGTGAGCAGGCATAAACCTGGAGACTTATGACCACATTATTATTCGGATTCGGTAGTTGTTGTTTTTTTTTCAGTATGACAAAAGAAAAAAACAACCTGGGCACATACCTTAAGGGCAAGTGCGGCACCCTGTAGGGGTAAAATTGGGTAAAATTGTGTAAAATGAGTTTAAGGCAGTTTCTTAAACAGCGTCATCTCCTTTATCGAATCCTGAAGTTATTTTCATGATACCCGTCTCAAAAAGTGTATTTTGATGCTAAAGGAAATGATCACCCTTTCTCAAATGCATATGTCGGGTAATCTTTATTGTCAATTATCTCAAAATCACAGTTTTCGTCACTCTATCCCTTCGATCTGACTTTTTTCTGGTCCAATTTACATAAAATTTTGCATAACAACTCTCCAAGCCCCTGTTTTGAGAATGTCACGGGTTTTTTTCGATATCTTGTGTTTTTTATTTTTTATGAATTTTTAAAGTTGAAAATTCTCAAAATTTTCAATGTTTTTTTCATAACAATTTTAAAAAAATTATAAAAAAAAACTATCTAAAAAATCAAAAAAGCCCGTGACATTCTATTTTAAATAAAGTGATCTTTCAAATGAAAAAAAAACCAGCATCCTACCATTTGTTGTTCTCCAGATCGAACGGTTCAAAGTTATGCATATTTTCCAATATGGCGGCCAAACAATTGGCGTTTCCATAGCAACGGAGTGAGGAGAGGGCAAAACACCCCCCGGTTATCTTCCTTCCTGGCCCTATCTGACCCATTTTTCACCCCAAAATGACAAACTTCCCTGTATTAAAGAAAATGACCTCGTTCTGCCGCACGTCCCCTTAAAAGTGCAAGTTTGTAGGGAAAAGATTGGTGCATTTTAAATTTTTTACTATATCAGCATAAGCTTTGATCTAATAAGCAACATGGTATCCTTATTCTGTGTTGGCTTAAGTATGAATTATGTCATTATGGAAGCACAGTGACAAAATATGGAATTCACTGTCTGATATCATAATCTTTGCATGGTAGATTTCACCACTGTTGAAAGCATAACCCTCCAGCACTTACGCAAAAATGATTTATGCAGTATCACTGTTTCAAGTTTTTTCTTTATGCAAGATTCACATCATTTTGTCATCCTTAAATGTGATGTATGATACTGAGATGATATGGGAAGAGATTTTTAAGAATATCATACATTCATGAGGTCTGACGTCTGTGATGGCATAAACTGTAGCGTTAGCCTTTTCACCAAGTGTTATCCAAGATTATATTTCCAATACTGTTCAATCCCACCTTTGTGAAATTAAGACTTTGGATGTAGGCAATTGCTTTGCAAAATAAGCAAACATAACTTTTTCCTAAGTAGGCCTTTGTATGCACAATCAGTTTAGTCTAATCACAACTTCTGCTTAATTGAATCATTTTTCACAAAAGCCTTGTTTTTCTCATGAGACAATCACACCTTACTCTGGATAATTGCAACATTTGAGTTACCATAAATGCGAAGATAAGTGTTAGAAGAAGTAAAGTTACAGAGAAACTTATAGATCACTGAAACTGAACAAAGCAGATGAGCAAGGGCAAAGCTGATTGACACCGTCATCATAACATCCACCAGCAGATCTGTTACGGATGTGAAAGGACTGTCATAGTTCTCCCACCCTTTGGTGCCTGAATACTTTTATACTATTTAATGCATCTTGTGTCACTCGTGTGCATCCTGCTAGAAGATTTTCTAGATCGAAGGCCTGTACAGTATGGTAGAGCACCACTGATGCATATCAACAGATTATATCAAAGGTCTTTATATGGGTCCTTGTTAGTGTTATTGGGGATGGGTGGTTTTGATCAGTGCTATTAAGGCACTTTGCCTGTCATTTGCACGGTAGTACTAGCACTCAGTGATAGTCCCATGGCTGAGTTTCCACCCTCCACTTACACAAGAAGTGGTAAATTAATGACAAGGCTGCTTAATTGCAACTTTTTCTGTGATCATGAGATGTTACGATTAAGTGGTGTTGTTTACATGTATTTCTATGAGAAACTTGTCTTATGTGAAAATCATTAATGTGACTTGATTAATGTTAAAAAATGCACTTCAGTTGAGCTGAAATAGGTTTCATTCCTCTGAGGTGTGTTTCAAAACTCAGATCATGCTGTTGTAAATTACTTATGTGCAAGACAAGTGTTATGGCACTGTGTTACTATCAGTTGTGAGTGAAAGATTGTACAAGTAATTTATCATTACAGTGCGTACTCCTGTGCCTGATTTTATAACCATTTGCTACAGCTATGGACCAGTGGCTGTAAGCATAATCCATTAATTAATTAATATATAGTTTTAACTACAGTGGACACTACAAATGTTTTGGGAGTTTCCTGTAGTTATCACAGTGCATTAACTAACGTAAGGATTATGCATACAGCAACAGGACAATTTTAAATGCTAAACTATACAAGAAGTACGATTTGCATAGACACCACTACCTTGTTTTCAAACTTCTAGCAGCTGTACAGTAGCAAGGGGAACTCACTGTTTGTGTTTTAGTTAAGTGTCAGTGCTAGATGTGTACAGTGATTGCAGTGTTTTGTTGTTGAAAAATCAGTTTTATTTTCATTATTTTTGTTGATGTTTTTTTTTTTTAGTTTTGTTTTGCTGGTGAGGGATTCAGTTACAATACGGCTCTGGGAAACTGGTGAAGAGCAAACTCTAAAAAAAATTTCAAGAGGCAGATGAGGGGAAAAGGACAACAGCTGAGTGAAGTGGCAAGAGCAAAGCCGAGAAGAGATTCTGAGACCTAACATTTTGTCTCTTAAACTCTTGGTGTTATCTTTCAAGCGTCTGCTTGTGCCCATCTTTCTGCTTAGCCAATCTGTCACAGATGCAATGTTCCCATTCTTGGTTTGGTTTGTCAGAAATGTCTAGGATTCCCCCACCGCTGATCCCTCGGAAAGTTGAAAAAACCTCATGGTCCTCTTGGGAGCAAAATGAATATTTCAGGGTTGCCGTTTTGCCGATAATTATTGGAAATCCGATAATCCGATATTTTTTCCCTATTGGATAAGAAATACTTCAAATACAAGGGGAAAGTGGGCATATATGATAACATAAATTCGCGAGGATATCGGGCCGGCGCAAAATTTTCAGATAATTTTTTGGTCAGCTGCTGGCAACCCTGATATTTGTTTTGGATAAATGAGGACAGTCTCAGTTGGCGAGTTGCCCAGGATGTACCAGATTGGTGTCAGTTGATAAAATGTTAGCCATAGAAGAAAAATTTATGAATAGATGTGCTTGGTACATAAGGGTAAATTAGTTTTTACTGGTGCTTAAGAACTGCTCTCTTATGCTAAGTGATGATAGGATCATAGCATATTTAATACTGTAGTGTGTTTCAGTATGTTAGGTATCTTGTTTGATGTCTGTCTCTTGCTTTGATAACGGAACCTGTCAGCCGTCTATTCTATGTGAATTGAAAGCTGTTTCTGTATTTACACTTGCTGCTTGCGGTGAATCAGTTCCAACTTACTTGTGTTATCTACTACTTTCTGTTCATATTTGGCCCTAATTTTTTTTTACTTTCTCCATCATAGATGTAAGCTGAATAAAAGTCGCTCTGATTTGACACTAAAGAAAAACTATTTAGTTCAGGGAATCTTTTTTTTACCTAGTGGATCAGAGACACTTTACAGTCGACATGTGTAAGACATAGCTGTTATAGAAACAAGCCTTGACTGTTTACTGTTTATAAGCAACATTGTGCTTTTGACTCTACTGTCTCAGTGCATCTGATTATTCTTTTATTATGTTTCAAAATGTCTCATAATGACCATTTTCCCATAGCGGCTCATTTACCTTACATTTTAAGATTCTACAGTTGCCATTGTCAGTTTTGCCATTTGCCTTTTTACCATTAAGTAGAAAATGCTGCAGCAGTTGAAATACTGCATGTCTAGTTATCTTACAAGGGAAGAAATATTCTTTTAAGTGGCTTGCAAAATATGTCAAGAGATGCTGCACACAGTTCTCTTTTTTCAGACTTTCTTTTACGTTTGATGTTGGGTTTTTTTTCAGAGGAACCCATACATGTATCTGATTTTTAGCCCAGATTTTTTATGCCTGTTAATGTTTTTCTGGCTGTATCCAAGCCAAACTTTGAAGATGTCTCTGAATTTGCCACTGAAACAGCACACATTCTACAGGACTGTCTGACCTATACTAGGCAAGGCCTAAAGGAGCCTTGCTCCAAAGCAAACTGTATGGGACCAGTGATGACTCCTGCACATGGTCATAGGTATGAAGATGCCAATGTTTTTTCCACGGTTGGCTATATAAGGTTTTAAACTCCTCATTAACTTATCAAAAGGTACCAGGCCAAAATAATTATTTTCCACACATATTGTTTTACTCTTCCTCCAGATTTTGACATATAGAAATATGCCCCAAGACCAATTAGATTTTGAGAACTTTGCCAGTGAATCAGGATAATTAATATTTTAGGCCATTTCACACGGTAAACACAACCCTTTTCCTCCCTTCCCGTGACCAATATTCGGAATGTATAGGGGCTTTTTAAAACTGCATACGCTTAGGCCAGGTACTAATGGCATCTGCATACCTGTATATGCTATCCAAGTGAACTGAGCTTATAGCATGGTCAGATTTATCTAGAGCAGAAGAATAAGAAGCAGCTGAGTCACTTATGAGATACTCAGAACCTGGTATGGTTAACTTCTGTACAATTTGTTAACTTTACAATTTGCAACATTGTATTATTGGCTGAATTATAGCACTTTTATAGAAACCGAATAGTTTCTTATCATGTATGCTTTCTGCACAGTGGCATTTTCTGCTGGCCACAGCAGATGTTTAGCTGAATTAACTTGCCAGCAGGGAAGTTCACAAACATAATTGTCCTCAAGGCAAAAAGTTGTCACAAGGTAAAAACAGCTTTACTTTAAATGTTACATAAGTTTTTATGCTGTATGTTTTGTCAGCAATATCACCTTTTACATATATCAAGATTTGTCAATTTGTGCTTTAATTTTCAACATTGTTGTTTTGACTTAATTTAATATCAAAAGATGTGTACAATTAAGTTTTAAATGTCAGAAATCATTGTACATATTCTCACAATAAAGAAAAAGATAATTGTTCAGGATTAGTTGGTGTTGTACTTGTTAACAGAAACATTACTGTACTCTTGACAGATCCATATTTCTAAACCCAGCAAAGTCTTTCTTGTGATCTTCCTTGTTATTGTCTGATTGTATGTTCTTCTAAAGCTTCTTGCAAGTTTGCATCTGCTTCCCTCTCCCCTTCATCTGCCCATTACTGACATTCTTTGTAAGTAATACAGAAGTGGTCTTAACATTCCGTCTCCTCTGATTCCTTCAGTTTCAGTTTTCAGCCCTTTCAACACATACTTTGTAGGATATGAATATTGTTGTACATTAATGAATGGTGATTGTATGAGATCTAGATTACAAACTTGCACATCTCTTTGTTATCTATAGGGTGTCTCAAAAATGTGTTACTGTGGGATTTGTGTTTGAAACCAAACACTGGTAGAAACACGGAGGTTACACTGAACAAGAGAGAATATGTTAGAAATTTACTGGGAAGCTAAAACTGGATTATAACTCCCATCAAGTCCCCACTTGCAGCAACAATCTGCTGAAGGTAGCCCTAAGTTGGGGTCAAGCTTAGCAAAAGACCTCTGCGTCTGGACAATACTTTGTTTGGGACAAAACATGCTTCCACAAGGTGTGAGCGCTGTGCAACTTGTTCTGTCTACTGCAGCATGTTGAAATTGGATTTGTCTTTCTTTTTTTCTTTAATAGAAAGTGAGAGACATTTGTTAAATTTCATTTCCCATGCCTGAAGAACATGCACATCGTCCACACTTGATAAGAAAACTAAACAACCAGCATGTTTATACAGTATCTGAATTTTCTGATCCCCTGGATCTGGACATACATACGATCAGCTTGTGATTCTGGGCGATTTCAGTTTACATTACAGTTCCCCGCTGACAGTTTTGTTCATTCAGTGAGGAATATACGTGTACTCTAGAACCACAGCCTCAGCAGTGTATCAACACAGCAACTTAAAGGCTATCAACATCTTAGACTAGCTCATCCTTTTTTTCTTTATACGCAGAGTGTTACGGACCAAGACGTCAACAATAAATGCATAAATTACCAGTTTATTAAAAAAAATCATTCAGCCTTAATATTGAAGAAAAAAAATCAGGGAATAAGACTATTGATTGCATCACCGATTAACAAACACCTTGACGATTGTACCTTAAGGGTTGACATCTAAATGGTCTTGCCTGCAACTCCAGATCCGTACAGCCCAGTGGATCTGTACAGCATTTTACTAGTCAACTCCTGGACAAGCATGCACCCATGACCATTCGGTCAGTGAGTACTCGTCTATCAACTCTATGGTTCACAACTGAAGTGAACCAAGTCAAACAGCAACGCAGGCAAGCAGACCGACAGTGGAAGAAAAACTGGCTGTAGGGGAACAACAGACAACTCTGTGGAGGCGCCCCTCAAAATTCAAAACATGTCCGATAGTCATGTCCACAGTAAGCACACATCAGAGCATGATTCTGGATAGCCCCAACTACTCTAAAACAGAAACTCTATCGATCAGCAGAGTACCTAGGCCACCTGAGACCACCTGAGGTGTGCAGCTCATCCGATGGACATTAACAGAAGGAACGAAAAAGAAGAAGAAGAAAAGAGAAGAAAACTGACAATTCATCGGGACATTTATTCCAATCAACAGGTGAAACAGCTCATTCTGAAGGCCAAGACATATCAGACTGTTTACCGATAAGATCGTGAATTGTAGGTTTTCTAATCCTCTCTTCTCAGTGTCA
This sequence comes from Ellobium chinense, assembly GCA_033807755.1. NCBI lineage: Eukaryota > Metazoa > Mollusca > Gastropoda > Ellobiida > Ellobiidae > Ellobium > Ellobium chinense. The sequence continues at coordinate 1,885,167 of JAWQUT010000081.1, read as the reverse complement.
AATGAACTATTTGATTTTAGTAAAACTTCACATCTTCCCATCAACATCCTGATAAAAAGCTGCATGATACATTTGGAAAATATTTTACTGATGAATTCAAAATATTACCAACAAGCTGGATTATACAGATTCCTGTCCTATATTCATTTCCTTCGAACGCGAATCATTCAGCACATCCTGCTGAGTCTCTATTGAGTTCGTCCAAAAATTAATGCTAGCATCCACACGTAAATCATGTTGCCTAATGCCTCGATCCATTTCCAATGTTCATTCTGATCCAAAACATCTGTTGTACTTGCTCACATCTAAAACATAATATGTTGTTCTTGTTCACTTCATTACTTAGATTATGAACACATCATTTACCAGTGGCATAATACCATCATGTCTTACTTAAAGATCCCATTGTCACCCCACTGCTCTAGACTGTGGTGTGCACCACTTTTTTTCTAATTCAGTCTATTGCGCATGCAAAATTAAGCACCAAAGTGCTGTATGGTGCTCTTTTTTTTTTCTTTGAAGAGTAAGTGGATGGTGATCCTAGGAAAACTTATCTTCAAATATACAGTTGTTACTTCACCACTAAATTTTACACAGGTATCTAAGACACAGTAATACACATCCTTACAGAGCATTTTATTTTTTTAAAGGTTCAATACTCATGGAGAGACATCTCTTTCCCCTGTTTCACCTAACTTTTTCTTGAGACACAAATATTGAAAACCCCTCTATAGATTTGTGGACTAAGGTGTCTTAGATGCATGTGTAACATCGTATAGTGAAGTAAAAGCGACACTACTTGGCACTTTGGTATGCTATTTTGCATGCAAACTCAACTGAATGAAAAAAGGGCAGAGCTCACCACAGTGATGCGCTATAATCTACAATGGGAATATAGTAGATCCTCTTAAGAAGCTTAATCTGGACTACTCCTGTAACTTAAAGAACTATCTTCTAGTGTCAAAAACTTTTCGAAAGTCTTTGGAAAAGCGGCCCTTGCTCAACTTAATGAACCCCTCTGAATAATGGTGTGACTACGGACAGAGTCTTTTCAGTCAGCAAGAAGAGAGGACCATAGATAGAAACAACATTGCTGCTAATCACTAACCATCTCCTCAATGCAGCAGGTAAGGGCATGATTTTTATCCTTTGTTTGTTCGATCTCTCTGCTCCACTTGACATTCTGGATTCCTCAGAACTTTTTAAACATTCAACAGTCTCTTATTGTCTTTTTGCAACTGTGTAAATTAGTTTACAACTTGTCTCACTGATCGTGCTCAAGTTGTTGTCATAGGGAGCAATCGTTCACTAAATTTGCCTTGAAATTTGTAGGGTGCTAGGGCTCCGTTTTAGGACCGGTTTTGTATGCATTGTATCTGTATACTCAGCCATTCGCAAAGATATTTACAGAATACCGAACAGACCATCATTATGTATGCTGATGACACACAAGTCTACAAGTCAGCCACTTGATACCCTCACAGCAGACTTACAAATACGAACTGAATTTATTTAGAAATGGATGCAAGCAAATAAACTAAATGGTGACAAAACTGAAACAATGCCTTGTTTCAGTGAGGAAAAGTTGCACTCTGTGACCTTAGAAGCCATTTCAGTTGATGGATGTGTTAGATGTGAGACTGTTTTCTCTGACAAAGCAAGAGAATTCAGATGTTATCTGGGATAAGACATTATCAGTGGAATATCAGATTAATCAACTAACTAGAACATCTTATGCTGAACTTAGATGAATAGTCATCTCACACCATATCTCTCTAAAAAGGCCTTTAAAACTGTCACCTCCTCCTTGGTATTACAGTATATGGACTAGATTAATGAAGCTCGCTTTTGTTAGGTTTACCAACTTCAGAAGATGAAGTAAAAACCGCAGCTGGCTTAGTCCTCAGAACATCTTGATGTTCACAATACTTCTCTCCTCAAAACATACCACTGGTTACTAATAAGAGTCAGAACTGAATACAAATTAATGACATTATGTTGTCGCATTCAGGAGCCGACTGCGTCATCGTACTCGGCAGTTTTGTTATAAGTGCCCCCAAGAAATGTACGCTCTATAGACTCAAAGCGCCCATCTATCCCTCGTTTCTGTGTGGAAAAGTATGGTGATAGAACTTTCTCTATGTATGGCCTTTAATCTGGAATTCACTGCCTGAATTACTCTATTTTTTCACCTGCCTCGAATTTTAAAAAAAATAAAATCAGATGAAAACATACTTGTTTAGTTTATTAGGTATCTAGCCGAGCAACAGTTTCAACTCTGCTCTAATGGTTGTTAAATATGACTGTAATTCAATTTGAAATAATTATAATGTATGTGGCTAAAATGTAGTTGGTGTCTACGATTGGGGCTTAGGAACACGTCTCTGAATGCAACCCTTATTATCAGAGGCTGGAAGGCCAGCATATTACCCCCTGACCTGAGACTCCTGTTTCTTGGTTGAACATACGTAAAAGCGCGCTCGCGTGCGTGTGTGTGTGCGTGTGTGTGTGTGTGTGTGTGTGTGTGTGTGTGTGTGNGTGTGTGTGTGTGTGTGTGTGTGTGTGTGTGTGTGTGTGTGTGTGTGTGTGTAAGCTTGCATGTTTGCGCAAATGTGCATTTGTGTTTGAGTATGTCTGCTCTCTGGCAGCGAAGCGCTGTGTAAATGCCTTTTGTTATTATAATTTACAAGACTAACACCCCAATTTACAAATGGGCAGTCAGGCAACACACCAGCGGCGAAAGAATACCTAGCGCACCGAAAGGCATCATAGACGAATGCATTAGACTCCGTGAAAAAGTTGGACGATTGGCGAATCGGGCGGATTGAAAAGATCTATCTAGACTATTGGAGATTGTATTTCGTTGCTATACACATTTTTTTTAAAAATAGGGTAAAAAAAAATAAAGAGGATTGATGTGTATAGTTACCTTTTGTGTATTTTTCTACGAATTTAGGTGAAAACCGTATGTTTTTACGTTACGTAGTTCTCAAGAAATCTGTGACACAAATTTGGCAGAAGCGTTTTATTAATATAGATTATATCGTCCTGTAACCAGGAAAGTTTTCCCTGTATTAACTCTGCAAACTCAAATAATGTGGGAATTTTATTGAGCTAGTCCTTTTGAATAAATCTAAACGAGGCAACCATTAACAAAGAGAAGCAAAATAATGAACTACAGTAAAATTATGCAGGTGATGGTTGGCTCTATTACTGCAATGTTTATAAACCAATTAAGCACCAGTTGTAGATCATGGTTTCAGGTCTATCAATATCATTAAAATTTCTAACAGTCACAAAGGTGACAACAAGTTCAGGCTCTGTCACGGATCAGCTTTTACTGCTAGTAAATTGCCTGTCATTTAACAATTTATCAGCTTACTATCGGTTGCTTTGTCTACAATCGTCAAATCGAAGCAATTAGTCTAAATCTCAGGGTAAAGGATGTAAACAAGATGAGAGGCAAACAAATGTAATGTTGCATTGTATTGCATTCAATCTCTTGGTTTGATTTCAGACTTCAAAAGATCAGTTTTCAGATGGAAGCCACACCCCACCCCCTCCAATTTTTTTTTAAACACAGATCTATATATAGATTTGTGTAAAGTATGAAATACACAGACAAATTATTATAGACTTGTCAAAGGACAGTCTGAGAGTTGGTTTGTATGAAGATTACATGCCATTTACATGTCACACAATCTTTACATTTATAATACAGTCACCGGGTGCAGCAGTATTCATGTGCATCATAGTACAATCATGTGAGAAGTGGGTGTAATGTATCATAATGACCTGAAATACTGTTTTCCTTGTTTGTTGGTAAATGAGAAGTTGAATCCTATACGGGCATTTCCGAGGTTTTCACTCATCTAGGTAATACTGGTAAACATGAAATTTGGTCTCGGATTCTCCATGCAACAATGCAAATGGCAGCTGAATCATATTAGCCCCTTCGTCACATTTATCTTCCAACAGTCAGGCTAATAAATCCTGATGTTAGGAAAGCCTGTCTTTTACATTTATGACGATTTTTTTTTCTGTTTACGATTTTAAAGCATTGACAATGACGGCAATATTAAGATACAGGTACGTCATGTTCATTCTATTTTCACTAAAATCAACTTCTTGGGTTTGGCAAATTTAGAAATTTAGTGTTCAAAACTGTCTGCCCTCGGCGAAATAATGAAGCAGGTGTGGTTATGATGGGGAGAAAAATTGGGAACACAATATCAAAACAACTTTAAAGATAACAATATCTGTTGATAAAGAGAAAAGGAAAGTCATAGTAGACCAGTACAAACAACTCACATCACAAAACAAACAAGAAATAAAAATGTAGAATGGCGAATCACTAAGGATTATGTTGGAAGAATCTTTGTTCAATAGTCTAGTTCCGATTCTGAAACAAAGCATTTCTTTAAATTTGACATCACATTATCAGTCATTTTCTTCTTGGTGGATACTGCATGTAGTCCCTCTCTTTTACTTGCATCTGAAATGTTAAAATAGGCCAACGTGTATCTTACAATTCAGTTTTGTAATTCAAAACCTGTGATTTTATATTCCGAATCAGCCAACCAGGACAAACAAATTTCGTATTTGCCATGACCTCGGAGTGAGGCTCAAGAGCCTAATTGACTGAATAGTGCGTATAATTGGTAAACAAGTGCTGTAATTGGAAATAAGAGCTGCGATATAAATAGAAAGTGGGCAGCGTTTGCCTAATGCCAAGTGGCGTTCTCGGCTTGCCAGGTTGGCCTCGTGGAAAGTTTTATTTGAACTTTTTCGGAAGGTCAGTTCACTAGAGTATTTTAGCCAGTGATGTGGTGAAATTTAGAATCGAGATGTGTAATGCAGATACTGACTGAAAGGTTATTTTAAAATATGTCTCAAGTTACGTGAAGTAAAGGAAAAGGATTGTCTCCTGAAGGGACACTAGGAGTAGGCAAAAATGTGAAGTTGCCCGTATGAAATTCGGCTGTAATTTTATCTGTAGTCCTCCAAATGCGAATATCCTGTTCGGAAATTTCCAAACAACAATGTTCTTAGTTATGAACATAAGGCACGAATGGTTATTCCTTCACCCTCTCCTCCCCCCAACTCTAGGGATATTGCCTAAAAGTGAACAGCTCTACTTCAGCAGAGGCCAACGTGTATTTCGCAATTTATTTCCGAAAGGGTACTGCTTTGCTTAGCCCTCCAAAAAACTCGACACTATGTAGTGAGACAAATTGATATTGTGGCAGGCAGGCAGGCAGGCAGGCAGGCAGGCAGGCAGGCAATGTAACTGACAGTCTGACAGACTGCGTGACAGACAAGTAACAGACAAAGTGACAAATTCACAATGTTACAGAAAGACTGACACACAATTTGACAGATGGTGTGACAGACTGACAGTATGATAGATTGACAGTGTGACAGACTGTCAGACAGTGACGGCACAAACTGTCGCTGAGGCTTTCGATTGCAATTTGTGCCGCAACAGACAGCAAAACAAGGTAGACAACAGTGTAACTAGAGAGTTTATTGTTTTTAGGGTTGGGATCTGCGGAATATTGACGCGTCTGGGGGCAAGGAGAATTATGGTAAATGCACGGCACATTGAGCTTTATATGGGAACGGAAATGGATTTGTTGTTGTTGTTGTTGTTACGCGCATTTTGTTGTGAAATGAGTTGAGTCAGAAAGGAACAGTTCGTCTAATGGATGTAAACCAAGCCGTTATAGGAACGCATGTAATTCTATGGTTCGTCATTCTGAATTGCTTAGAAATCTGATTGGACGGTGGGCTCTATATGTTGGCCAATCTATCTCATTAGGGCCTTGGGGATGCAGTAACGAGAGTAGAGGGTTCTGTAACCCATAGGCAGAGACATAAGACAAAGTGGGAGGTGGTATTCTAAGAACTGAGATAACCAATGCCTCAGATTCATTGTGGACAGTATGCCGATGGAGTAGAGATATCATATATGATATTATTCGTATTTTAATATTGACGAAACAATGAATGAGAACTTCTTTCGCTTAACAGGTTTAGTTGTAGACAACTGGTTTTAAGACGACTTCAATTTGACAAATTTAATTACTGACAGCAGGGTTGGACAAGTTCACACACATCAAAACAGTTCAAATCAAGTTCAGTTCACTCCGGGAAAAAAAAATCTTAGCTCAAATTAGCTCAGTCCTATGACAGCTGAGTAGTTTTTAGATCAGATCAGTCCCCCTTGGTTTTTGAAATCTGCACTCGGTTCTGATCTTCCGTGTTGATGTGAACTGAACTGAAATTTAGATAGAAAATTGAAGTTGACCAAACACCCACAAGAACTACAAGTCAGACCCAGAACAGTTCGTCCAAAATAGATATTTAAGTTCATAGGCTATTAAGTTCACGTGAACTGCATTCATATAATCTCAGTTCTGCCCAACCCTGACTATCAGTATCAGGAAAAGCACATCTTTCTCTCGAACACAGAAATGTTTTGGAAAACAGATTACTTTATAACAAAGCTGGAAACTAAACCTTTACTAACTCGCTCACAGTAAGTCAATAGTGCTTACGCTACTGTGGTTCGGGAGGAGCCCACATCATTTTTCACACCACTGAGAGAATGAGGCAGAACAAGAAACAAAAATCAGTTTAAATCTTTGTAACTTCAATGTTCGCGGGAAAATATTGGCGCTTTTTACCTTTTTTTTTCAACATGTCCGCATGGGCCTTGATTTCATAAACATTATTTTAAGAGGAAAGGTCTTTGTCTGACTTCGGTCTTTTTCGAAGCACAGCGACGATATATGGAATCCACATTTTCACCAACCGCCTTTCTGAAAGACATGAATCTAAGTTTCAGAGATGTTAGACCCTAATCCTGAATAATAATACTAACGGATTTATATTCTCCTTGTGTCCAAAGGGTCTCGCACTTTTGATTACTAGACTAGTCATGATTTCTCGTAACCTTTTACTTACTTTCACTGAAGTGCAGTTAACCCTAACCTAAGTCAAATCAGAGCAAAATTCCACTTGATTCTACTGGACTGACAGAAAGGAACTAAACAACCACTTTAATTTGGCACAAGTTTCAGTGAGTCATGCCCAGTTCTGAAGAGAGCACTGACACATCAGTGGTTCTGTCCCGGGTTTCAGGGTCTGGAATAGTGAGTGTGGAGCTGGTTGAGATCTTCCACACTGTCAACAATGCCATACTGAGTAGTGCTATCGCCACAGTGGGAATTGTGACTAACCTTATCAACCTCATGGTGTTCTGGAGACAGGGTATCACTGACACGGTCAACATGAGCCTGCTGGCTCTGACCATCTCCGATCTGTGCTCGCTTCTCACACTGCAGTGGATTGACCTGCTGTGGAATCCACTCTTCTTCAATTCTGGAGTGCCGCTTGTCCCTGAGGAGGTCCAGCACTTGACTGGAGGCTGGCCACATGTCTGCTTTGCTAAAATCACCAGCTGGATCACTGTTTTCATCACCCTGGAGAGATGCCTGTGTGTGACCATACCACTGAAGGTTAAAAGAATCATCACTCCAAGACGTACATTTTTTGTCTTAATTTCCATCTACATTTTCATGTTTCTGACTTTGGTTCCAGAGTATGCTACCGCCTATATTGACTGGAAATTTTATCCAGATACAAACCGAACTATGCTTGGACTTATTTTCACCGAGAACAGAGAGAGTCTGGCAGACCTGAGCTTTGTCCTCTCCGCAGTTACCCAGAACGTTTCGTTTCTTGCGGTTATTGTTTTTACAGTTATCCTTGTCATGAAAATGAGGGAAAAATCAAAATGGCGACAAGGGACTGCTGCTAACGTCGGCCAGGAATCATCATCATCAAAAAGGGACAGCAAGACTGTGAAAATGATCACTCTGATCGCTGTTATTTATATCGTATGTTTCTTGCCCAGCGTCGTCAACTACACTGTCAGCAGTATTGTGCCAGAATTTGGCGTGGTTGGAAGGTATCAGAACGCTTTCTTTGCCAGCTGGTCATTCGCTTTTCTTGTTGAGTCTGTAAATTCATCCGTCAACATTTTTGTTTATTACAGCATGAGTACCAAATACAGAAACACTCTTGACGGTATGTTTGCACTGCGTAAGAGGGATAGAAATATTAGTCCACCAGGCAAACCTTAGTGGTACTGTATTCCGGTACTGATGTGTGATGTAGCGGCAACCGCCAACTATTGTAGACTGATCTCTGGTTACCTCGTCAAAGCAGGGGAAAACAAGTTTCATATAGGACAAATGGATATTACTACCATGGGTGAAATTACGGGGGCCCTGTGTGATTTGAGACCTGAGTCCTCACTGTCAGAGTAGCGTATTCCAAAAGGTGGATTGTGTGAACAGCACCACTCTTTAAAGAAAGCGCTAAATTAGGTCTCTCATCTTTGTCACCAGTCTGTAAAGTTTAAAGGTTGATAAGCATATCGAAAATAAATTTCTAATTTCAAGTACTTTTTCTCTTTGGGAATTTATCCTTACTGTCCATAGATTCATTATTATCGCGCATGATTGTCTTGTGGTGAAAGATGGAGGAGTCGAGTGACGGTGTTTGGCCCTTGCCCGGAGAGCTATTCACTTATCAAAGAGGCAAGGGCATTTGGGAATAATGGTGACGTCATTTATATTTCAGAAGCCCCGGATACTTTCATCAGACAATAAGTATATTCTTTATCTTTGGACTGAGGTTGTAAATCAGATTCAAAGTAACTTCGACAGTCTTTTGCCTTTTTACTGCCTTGACACAATTCTGTTGCCATACCTGCCTTTAGCAATGGAATTAAAAGAATCCAACCGATGTGTTACACAACACGATTGGATATATATCATTGGCGAAATGCCTGGCCTTCCGCCCAAGAACTTATTTGACGTAAACTTATGGCGGGCACGAGCGCAGTTGGGGAAAGAAGTCAGGGTTTGCGTAATGTGATCGTGTATGTTGACTGGGCACGCAGGGGTGATTTATCATGCTGACAAAAACTTAAATGGCTTACTTTCTTAAAATAATTCAATACATCATGGTTCACAGTGGTTGTGGGGACGGGTTGAATAAAGCTAGTGTTCCCTTGCCTTCCATCTCAGTTACACTCTTGTAGTTTATTTAGTTTCCGAAGTAATCACAAGTAGCCAAGGTGCGACACTGGTTTTTTGCTTCTCCTGTAAAACTGATTCTTGCGTATACAGTATTTTCCATACTAGAGCAATGTGCTACGGATGTCGGGGATGAGATCAGGTCTGAACAACCTGACAATGGATGCTATCCATGGAACATTATCAGGTCATGGAATAAACTTAAATTTGTTAGAATAACTTTTAGTGGTTCTTCCTTAACTTGATTACCCACTTCCTTGCCATCTATCAAACCCAGCTATACACTGGGGCGAAACAAATATGTAGTCTGTGTGATACACTATATATAAACTTGATGAATTCTGGCTTTGGTGTGGCGTTCATCCGTTTCCTACACTAAACCCTGATATAACAGTGATCTTTTACCTTATGGCACCAAAATTTATTCCAAGTAAAACAATCATTATTTTGGCATGACAGGTTTAAAAAAATACTTCCAGAGGGAAGTGTAAAAAAAACCAAACAAATGAAAGACTCCAAACACAGCATATAAAACAGTTTCATATTTATTAACACAATGCAAGTAAAACATATTTCCATTATCTATACTCAGCATCAAAAGTAACTTTACAAATGACATTCTCATTTTGAAAGAGACCGGGTAGATAAACATAGAAATGAAAAAAAAATCTGAAACGGACCTGGTCATCCCACTTTTCTAAATTGTTTCATACCAAACAGCTGCATATCCAATGCATTACAAAACAAAAGCTGATAAGGCATTACATCTTCCTCTACACATGAACACTCAGAACGGTTGTTGAATGTGACCTCTCCTCTTGGAACAAAAGCAGTTAACACTATTCATCCACCTGATGCCACTTAACCTCGACAGTTTACTTTCTTGATTCACAGATTATTGACCAGCCCAAGGATCACAAAGCAAAGCAAAGCTTTTTCTCAATATATTGAGTTTTCATGAATGTAAAGCTTTTCTTTAGATCAATGAAATGTGCCAAATGAAATGGATGAAATATGTTAAGATAATTTTGCATGAACTTCTTGCAGGCATTTTTGTTTGCTAGAGTCACAAGGAACACCAATAAATAATAGCACATTTTGGTTTCTTTGCCCTGATTCAGAAACTGGCCATTCAACTGATAGTCTAAGCAATAACACTCACTTTCTGAGCTCACAGTAACAAATTTGTGAGGTAAAAATTTATAGTACAAATTACCTTTGAACCTGAGTATACCGGAGAGAGAAATAGAACTGAAAAGAAAACCAAAACAAAATTGACTCAGCATTTTAAACAAAAATTTCTCACCTTGCCTAAAAATATGGGGTATCACTCTATACATAATTTAGAGCACATTCAACAGATGTAATAAAACAGTGTCTTGTGATGCCTGGCATGAGAGTTACTTTCAAAGTTATCTGCCCACAGATCTTTATCTTGGAAAACTGCATCCATTATAGTTAAATGCTAATTCAACTACTTTTGTTTCTAGACTATTTGTTCAGTCTAACAAGATTTCCAAATAACTTGTGTTATATAACTTAATGTGCATAGACCCATGTAATTATAAAAAATGCCGTCCATTGCAAGATGACAAGGTAGAGAGTAAATTTGATGAAGTTGATTTCCCATCAATCCTTAAAAGATAACATCCCCAAATAATATGAGTAAAACTTGAAAGTTTGGTAAGGTTTTAAAATCATTTTTGCTAATTTGCTTTTTTTTCCTACCCTGTGACTGTGTAATGGCAAGGAAACAAAATCACCACAGCATAGTTACATATATAACTTTCCAAAACAGCACATTTACTGTTAAAGTATTTGCATGGGTGTATTTATAAAGTCTACAAGCATGCATAGTAAGCAGCAAACTGCCTCAGACACATGTTTGTATACATACATCACATCACACATGAGATTCTTTTTCATCTCTCTCTCCAGCTCTCTAGTCTTCTTCTAGCCTTCTTTCATGCCATTAATTCCTCTCAATTTGCTTCTTTTCTTTCCCTAATTTCAACATTTGGTGCCTTGCATTCAAAATCACTGGATTCATTCGCTTACATTACATCTTCCTACAATGTACAGTAGCTGCATGCATGATCTACATCATTTGACACCAGCACACATGTAGGCTGACAGATCTCTTGGGGGAAAAAAAGGTGGAATCTGTGAGGAAACTGAGATATTTTATGTAGGATCTCATTCTCTATCTAGGAGAGCAAGTAAAGACATCTTAAACACAGAGATGTGAGAATAACAATACCTTCAGTCTGTTGTTGTCCACACAGTAAATCAACACAGGTAATTGTTTCTCTATACAATATCAACAGCTATAAAATATTGCTATTTTCTTAAAGCACTCTTATTCAACAAAAAATTTGGGAGAACAAAATTAAACAAACAAGAACAACATTCCACAAAAAGTGGGTTTTCCCCCAGAATGTTCACTCTGAAATAACTCAACTTATGATATTTATTTCTCTATTTGCATTAAATTACCCCACATCGTCCTTACAATGTGTACGTCATTTTGCATCAACACATTAAAACAAGGAAATTCCACTGCATTTTTTTTATAAAACAGCGGTCCAAAATATGGCATGCATTATCAGCACATGTGGCATACTTCACATCAACACACCAAATGTAATCTTGAACTGGAATAAATGAAATCTATTTCTGCATAGTCAGTCACTGTTAGGTGATATAAAACTGCTTCAAAAAAGCCACACCCTGAAGAACTTTGGGCTGCAGATGAGTAGGAAAGTAAAGATCGTGCATAATGAATGAGTTTGCTGCTACATAATATGTAGTTGCCATGGAATATCGTAGAAACACAGGAAATGAACTTCAGGGATTCAATGAAATAAACAGACATTTCATTAACCATGTTAATTCCAATAGCCATTAATGACAATCACTATTCATGCAGGTGAACTTTTATTTCTTATGGAAAGCTTGAATGTTATGTCTATAACCAAAATATAAACAATTTTTAACTCTATACACTGCAAGCATTTAAAACATAGTTACTGATATCTCCACTAAGAATGCAAAAGTCTGTTATTAATCATGCCTAAGAGGTGTCTGCCATGCAAATGTATTCGCTTTTACTTTTATTTAATGTTCCTCAATCTTTGACAAATGAACAAAATCAGTGACATGATAGTGCCTCTGCTACAATGAAGAAGGTGAGCCAAAGCTTGCTTCAGATATTGTGATGAAAGGGAAAGAATAAGGATGGATTTCATTATCAAACAACTGCAGCACCATATCTCTGGAGAACTCTCCTACTAGTTGACACCTGGAAAGGGCATCTTGTAACACAAAAATGACTGCTACCAGTGCTTTTCTAACAAGAGCTGATAGTTACAGCTAAGTTGGTGAAAGAATGCAGGATGGTAGGCAATGAACTAAATTGGAGCTCAGAACCTGCTACAAAATATCTGAATTTTCATGCAAACATTCTATGACATTACAACTTCTGACACTGATGAAAAAAACATGCATTTTTAATTGAGCCAAAGATTTTGTAGCTCTGCTGAACATCAACACAAATGAACTTGAAGATGAACAACCCAATGACAATACCAGTAGTCCATAAATTAATGGAGTTTGAAATGTTGAAAGAGTAAGGTTATTTGAAACACTGTAACTGATTTGCTACATTAAAAGCTGGAGATATTCACCCTCTTTAGGGCTATCTGTGTAGCCCATGCCATATTACTTGAAATGTCTTGCAGAGAGTCAAAATGAGGATGAGGCTGACATCGCTAATGAGGGAACTCTGAAGGAGATTAGGATCATTCATAATCAGATTCTAGATGGGCAAAAAAAAACCCCACTGACTGTAGAAGTAAATGGTCAGTAATTCTGGATAAATTAGAGCTTGTGTGAGATGTAAGATGCACTATAAAATAAAATTTGTTCTTCAATTACATAATTCTCAGAATTTTTGTCGCAATTGCATGAGGTGGCCCTCTGCCATTTTCAATAATCATTTCTCAGGCCAAACTAATACTCAGTCAAAAATATTTCACTGTGTGAAAATACACACATTACGCTTTTGTGTCATACCAGTAGTAACTTAATGTAGCCAAAGAGTGAATTAACCTCATTTTAACTGTCTGAAAGACACAGCACCAGCACTGAAATGTTACTCCCCACCTCAACTTTTGTATCTTCAAACTCAAAGCTACTGCAGGTATGACTGAGGACTTTGTAGACCATGAAATGAATGATGTACATAGTAATATTTAGGACAATGGTGACAAATGACTGATGAGGCAATGATGTCATTATAAACTAGAGAATGAGCACAGAATTTCCATTATTATGGTCAGTGGTTTTATTTACAGAGGAATCTCTTGCAAGTCTCAAACTCTAATCTTACAGCAAATTTGCATAAATAACTGTAGCTTGCATGTTTCTGTCTCAATAAATAAGTAATCAAATGAAATAAATAAACAAGTAAATTTAAAAAGAAAGAATAACATTTCTGAAAAAAGAAAAGATTAGTAAATAAATAATAAATTAAATAAATACCTTTTCAGCTGGTGATTTTGTTAGAAGGGAAGTCTACAAAGAATGAAAGGTTGCATGCACTCCTACTCATTCTCACACCATGCATCAGCCCTATATCACACTGTATAATGTCACTTTGCTTCATAATGGCCTAAGTCATTTTCCACACTTTTAAGAGAAAATAGGGGAAATATTTTTATGGTTAAACAAAAAAAGAGTCCGTGTCCATGTCTGCAAACTGCAACTGAAAAGCAATTTTCTAAAACTCAGTAAGTGCACTTTCGTTGAAAAATGAGTTTTAGTATATGCATTTCTGTGTAAATTAATTTAAAACCTAATTGAGCTCAAAATCTGGACCCCTTCAAAGTTTACGTCAACAGTAAATAAAAATATAATTGAGAAGAGCAAATACCTTCTTGTTATTTCCCTTTATTTCAGAAATATTCAGAGACCGCAAACCGAGTTTTGGAAAAATGCTCTTCAATGTCGGCAAGCAAACAGTGCATTTTTGATCTTTTGAATATGTCAACATGACCATGTGCTCATTTTATGAACAAAATCATTCTTCATTACAAAAGGCCATAAGTCTGATTTAGGCCATTTTTGAAACACAGTGACAATAATGTCCAGCTTTTCAGGTAGAATGTCTATCACTTTTAATCCAACATTCCATAAATGACTCTTTCACAGGTTTTCTCGAGTACGCTAGTCACAGTTACACTAATCAAGACAAACATGAATTCATATGGGTCAAAACCTGTTAGTCTGCCAACATCTGTGACATGTAAGTCTGCAGATAAACCTAAAAATTAAGGCCAAACTCTTTATTCATCTGACCATCAGTCCGCCCCTGAGTTTTCTGCATCACCCCTAGATCATGAAAACATACTTTTTTTCGACATCTACTATGATTTTTGCCATATGCAGTATGTTTTCAATTCAGTTCACATTTGTAAGCATTTGTAAGACTACCAAAATGGAAAACACTACATTTCACTCAACAGTCCAGTGATGATCTTGATATAATTATGTTTTGTACTCTGACACAAAAATTCATCTGAGCAACTTTGATGAAACTGAAACTTTCATTTCTGTGAATCTTTCCACTGATGAAAAAAAAAACCACCTCATGATACACAGACGAGATGATGAAAACTTTTGAGTCCAGATTGTTGACATACAAACAGATTTTATAACCCATTCTGACTTGAATCACATTTTCAATTTCCCGACCAGCCCGGCTACTTCTGAGAGCTGGTTGTAGTTATCACCGTCCACATTATTTCCGTCATCATTACTCCCGGTGCCGCCACCACGACTCTGCTGTGACGAGGACTGCACCCCCTGACCTTTGACCTTTGGTAACCTCAGTGTGCAGGGTAGCATCTCTCGCATGACTGTGTGGTGGGTGACCAGGGCAGTCAGTGTGGACCACTCTTTGTCTAGACCCTGGAGAGAGAAGCAAAGGGTAATAATGAGTAAAAGGAAGTAACAAATGGTGAGGGCCTGACAATTTCAACAGAATACTGCAGCCAGTTATGCTAATTATCTGAAAAGTTTTGACTTCGCAATAATTTGTTTTGACTGTGTCCAACAGGGCTTATTTATTATTTAAATATAAACCGAAATGAGTTGTAAAGTCCCGAGTTTTTCAGAAATTAGTGTAACTTGCGTGGCATTCTGCTGGAATTGCCCAAAAGCAAAGCTGAGCTGGTGCATGCATATTATTAAATGATGTAAGGGAGGTAAGAATAGATAAAGAAAAATAGGACTGACAAAAGGTAGGTAAGAGTGAGTAAAAAACAAAAGTAGGAAGGACAAATTAGAGAAGTAAGTATCTGCAGAAAGATGGGAAGTAAGAATGAGAAAACTTTTAAAAAGGGAGATGGAAGAGGAAGTGGTGAAAGGGAGGTATGAATGAATAAGTGGAGATAAACGAAACAAGATGAACTCCAAATCTACACAACAAACGGAGAACGTTTTAAAATGTAATTAAAAGGATGAGGTTAATTCAGAAATTGCCTGTTCATGTACCGGTATTTTTGTTTCGGACATTAAATGGAGACTAATATTGTCACATCTGGAACATCTTTAAGTAAATTCAGTTGCTGATGTGAATAACAACTTGCGTCTGCAGACAGAAGGTCTGCCGGCCTATTGTGCATGTGCAGAAAAAGCAATCAGCTGTGTTTACATGATCTCAAGCGAGGCCGTATAAGTGTAAGTTACCGGTAGCCTAGACTAGTCTACATCTCTAAATTATCAGGAAATTTGATTTCTAAGTGTGCAGTCTTGTTGTACGGTCACTGTGTTAATCAAACTGATCCACAATCCCACATTTGTCGGTAACTGCGGAGGTTTAGACTATATTCACAGCTGACCCAACATTTATTACGTGCTGTCTATCTTATTCTTTCATGTCTCACCCGGTTTCCAATGTAAACACAGCTGATTGCTGTTTCCGCACATGCGCGCATGAACTTCAGAAATGTATATTGGTAATAAGAATTCCCGACCTAGCCAGAAAAAAGCATTTCAAAACGCATCATTAGCAGCAGTTTTAACAGTACTCTTTCTTAGCTTACACATGTATAAAATAGCCAACTGTGGTAGATTACCCTTTAGGGCTATCTGCGTAGCCCATGCCATATTACTAGAAATGGAATGATCCAACAAGGATAGAAACAAGCCAAACCTTTAACTTGACTCCTCTATGTGTGCGCAGGATCAGGTAGTGAGAAATTCCTGATGCATTCTCGTATTTTGGAACTCGGACGGACAGAGCGTAGCAGCCCGGGTGTGTAGAGCTGTCTCGCACTATGAAAGAACCAACTTCTTCTTGCTGAAGAATTTCCAAGGCAATTTCCCTGAAAACACAAATAAACAAAAACATCACTGGCTGTTACTTCATATTTCTACCAACAGACACCATCTATCCCATTACTTGAGTGCTGAACAGCAATCTCCCTCTCTTCTTAATCAATGTCCTTCTTTTTAGACACAGCACAATCAGCTTATTTTATCCTTTTATCAGTTCACAGGAAAAAAACCTGCACCAACCCAGTTTACTGGGTGCTTGGCCTTTGGATGCGAGTCAAAGTCATGTTACAAAACCACATATTTCACTGACACTTTAATAGAGAGTATTTCAAAACTACATAGACAGTGTTGTGCAATTCGTCTCACTTCTAGAGAGCTGTTAGCCAATGAGATGCCTTCTAAAATCAAGTTGGCCTAGTTCAGTAAATTGATTTCACTGTTGCCACCCCTTACACATTTCTCCCTCCTGACCTGCTACAAAGCTATTCATGTATAAAATCTAATCTCCTGTTACCACAGCTACATGCACAGTCATCTCTCTCTAAGAACACAGAATATTTTGATATGATGGGATGGTCTATTCTTTCTGTGTCAAATTCTACTCACAAATTTGGAAAGCTTTCAAGCTTGAAATTACTGATTGGCACCTTGGAATTTTGAGTTGATGAGATCGATCCTATATATCTATCACTGCCATCAGTAAAATCAACAACACCATAAACCATCACCACCGGCGACAACAAAATGATTTTTCTCATATGACAACCTATTACTGTTAATCTGTTATACAAACACCATAATAGCTGAACGAAGATAGACCTAACTCAAATTCATTGGGGTCACTTCATCTTGTCTGAGTTTGCCAAATTTTGAGGAATATATGAAGCACTAAACTAAAGATATGACTTCAGGTCTGTTACATTTGTTGAAAGGAACCATGATTTCGTATCACATGTGTTCAAAGTGTATTTCTAGCAACAACTTCTGCAGCCATCATCATAGGCACATTCACCTCTACCAAAGGGATCACAACCTCTATCCTTACCTAGGTAACCCCGCCTGGTACCAAGGTGTGTTGCGTAGTGTCTCATCATGAATATGGCTTCTGTCTAAACACATCAACGATTCCAACCTGAAATAAATAGTGTGAAAACTTCTTTAAAACACAATATCCCAGCACACATCTAAATAACAACACAAAATACTTGTACATGATATATATATGTGTATGTATGTATGTATGTATGTANGTGTGTGTGTGTGTGTGTGTGTGTGTGTGTGTGTGTGTGTGTGTGTGTGTGTGTGTGTGTGTGTGTGTGTGTGTGCGCGTGTGCGTGCGTGCGCAAAAATATATATATCTATCAGTTGTAGCAGTACCTCTGGGAAATGACCACAAAAGAGGACACATAATTTTCAAAATATGTATCATCCATCATCATTTTCATTATCAGTATATCACCACCATTGCCAATGCCAGTTTTCTTTCACTCTCACTGCATTTTACCAGCAGAACAAACAGCTGTAACACACAATCACATACATGGAACTACTAAACATCTACATTAAAAGCACCACACTTTATAATTCTGGGACTACAGCAATGCTTGAACGACTCCATGTGCAAAATTCAGACATGCTTGTTGGATATTCTCTGAGATCCAAACATTTAAGTCCCAAGAGCAGAAGTACAGTACCACAATAAATAAACTGTATGTTCAAGTGTGTACGTGTATTAAATTACAAAACCAAATCAGTGTTACTGTTATAAACTCCCGCTAGAAACAACAAAGAAATGTACATATTTTTATATAAATGAAACCAACTGCTGTAAAGTCAGAACTTTTCATATATTTGCACGAGTTTCGAGGCATTCTGCTGCAGATTTCATAGTTCTCACCCATGTTCTAAGCACTGACACTTACCCTAGCATTATCTTCCAACTTTAAAATCTCCCATTGATAAAATGGTTAAATCTAGTCAAGTGCAATCTGCATTATTACTATAACTTTTGATTAATCAACCTCCTTTTTTATTTCAGTCGAGTAATGTATTTTTCATGGAAGAATCACTGAACAATCGCAGTTGTTACAATCGCACCACTTCACATACTCTCTACGAGTCAAATGAACAACACTGCCAACTCTACTGGTGGTATTTTAAAGCGTAAGAAACAATGGTATACAAGCCGTAAAAATCCTCTTACAGTAGCCAATACCAAGGCGGACAAATATGCAAATCCAAACATAGGCCTGGGAAAGTAAAGCGGGTAACAGAAAGGACCATAAAACCACATCGCAATGTCATAAATCACGTGGTTAAAAGAAATACAGTAAACAAATAAAAGCCTACAATTGTTTCTTATATCGTAAATCACAGCTGTTCTCCAACTCAGCGAAGGCGAGAACAAGTACAATAAACACGCTTATAACGGTCGACTCCCAAATACTAGCAAACATTCTATGTGAAATCCTGAAAGGCCTTCATTCCCAGAGATATCAGTGCACTGTATTTTCCACAGAAAGTCATTTGATAATCGCAAACATCAATTTTTGTTCCTGCCGATGAAGTGCGGATAAGGGAGGCAACTGTAAATCGGGACTAGAGAGTAAAGCTGTAAATTAGCGATGACTAAGAGATAAGTAAATACATATTCATATAACATAACCATAATCTCTCACACCCACCCCTCAAACCATGCCACTGACGATTCGTTATCAGAAGTTTCGTATTGTATCGAAACTGCTGTTTATTGTCAGAAACACAGCATGACTGTTGAGTGGGCGTGTGCTGAGCAGGAAAGTGTGTAAAACATAATATGGTTGTGTTCACTGAGTTTCACTGTACTTTGCAGCTGCATCGGACTGAGCTTTCATACACGGGGTAAAAAGCTTTTATAAGCAGCACTGCAAGACAGCGTTAGACGGGACGATAGGAAATAATATGAGGCCGTATGAACAATGTCCGCACACTAGCGGTAACTACGGAAAACCCTCAAAACATCATTGATGTTTCCTGACGTTACCACCAGCAGACCAAGTTAGAAATATATTATATTATACTGTACATAGAGAAAATGTGACTTAGCAGAGACAGCTATTAAACGGGTTACGATTAAACGGAGTAGATGTATTTACACAAAAATCACATTAACAATAACGACGACGACGACAATAACCACCACCACCACAACAACAACAGCAAAAAGCAACAATACAGAGACGACATTAGGACTAATAACGAGAACAATAAGACATTGACTGCAGCAACAACAAAAGCAATGACGACCACGACTACAACTACTACTACTACCACCACCACCACCAGCACCACCACAACAACAACAACAAACAGCAACGCGAAAAATCCAGATCAATAAACCAGCGAAAGGGTACCACAGTGGCCGGGACGCCAACAAAAGTGACGACAACAACAACAAAATCGCACACATGTATGTACATCTGCCTCCCGACCCACACCCCGAGCACCATAAAAACACTGCAGGAGACAACCACCATTACAACGCCGACAAAAGCCACGACTACAACCACAAAACTTAATAAGCCACGAACCCAAGACCTCAGGGCAACACCGGTCGGCACAGCAGGACAGCGGCCACAAAAAATACCTCTACACCTCTACTCCATCTTGCACGGACCTCGGTTCTCATGCATTCCTTGCCCATGATTAATGGACATTCTTCACATCTCTCCATTGTTTGCTCTTCAACAACTATTGTCAGTACAGTTAGGGCCCTTTTCCTTCCTGGATCGTTCTCGTTACTTTTGTGTTGAATAGTTCTTTTTTTTTCCTCTCGTGTAACCCGTCTCATTTACTACAAGCGTTTTCTCTGTATTAGGACTTGCAGGGTCTTGCTGATGTACAATGAAGTCTGTTTAAAGCTCAAGTTTATTTTATTGAGAACAATGGTCAAACACACAACATTTATTACGATACACGATCATAACAAGCAAACAATAGTAATTAGATCTCCCTCTCTAATCTTCTGTCTGTTCGTCATTCTGCTAACCTACTTATAGTCTGTCTGTCTTCAAAGCAAGATGAACTTGTTTAAACTGAACACGTAATTTAAATGAACATTCTTTGGTCCAGATTTTGGGGTTTTTTTTTGGTTTTGTGTGTGTGTGTGTGTGTGNGGGGGGGGGGGGGGGGGGGGGGGGGGGGGGGAAGAGAGATACCAAACAACGAATGTAACGAACCTCTCGTAACATGATCAAGTATCTTTGACTCTTTTTGAAGTTAAATTTAAATGGATTCCTGCGGACACTAACATTCACTCTTCCATTCTTGTCTCCCAAATGCATCCTTAGACTACTACTCCTCCTTTCCCTTGTACATACCCATTTTCCTTGACCCTTCCATGCCCGATTTATCGAGGACAGTCACCGTCAGCGCCTGTCTACTTAACTGACTCATCTCTGTACGCGCCATCTAGCTCCTGGAACCATCATACCTTTTACTATCGGGTAAATTTTGCTTAACTTAAAAAAAAAAACAAAAACGACATAACGACTCAACTTTGTCCCAGACCCCAGAAACTTCGTATCTAACATTACAAACTTCGCCTCCTCTCTCCTTTCCCTCAACGACAAAGTCATCGCCCTGTACCCTGTCCAGACTCGTCCCACCAATATTTAAGTGTGACTGTTTGCTGTAGTTATGAGCGATCTGGCTGAGTGCAGTGCAATGTTCACCCATACACTGTCCTGGACCCTTGGGGTTAACGGTCAACTCAAAATAACAACGCGACGGTAGAAATGGAGCAAGAGATAGGAAGGAAATAAATATATTTTCAGGAGAATGGAAGAAATACAGCTTTTAAGAAAGACAGTCTAGAAGCTTTAGAGATAGAAAGGGGGAAAGGTCTTGAAAGAGGCAAAATGAAGGAAACAGTAAAAGAAAGAAAGAAAAAAAGAAAGAAAGAATGAACGAAGCTTTAGGACAGAATGGAAGAAAGAACAAAAAGTCTTAAAGAATGGAGGATATGGATTTGCATGATAGCGTATATCGATATGATAATGGTCTTGTGGTGTCACTAAATAAAGATTCATGAAATAGCAGATAAAACGCACACGGGAAAAAACAACTCGCTATCATGATGCACACAACATAGAGAGCAAGACATTAGACAATGAGAATCTCCCAGACAGATCATATAGATCTAACTTACCCATTGCAAAATCTAATCTTCACCCTTGTCAAACAGAGTTTATCACCACATACTAAAGTTGTACACGCCAGTTCTACATCCGGTTTTCTGGGAACTGGCAGGGGCGGAAGATACATAAAATCTCCCTTCTGTCTCATATTTATTCCGAAATGTCCAATTTCTAAACGCTTGGGTCTTCTTAAGTTCTCGAAGAATATCACTCGAATCGAAGACAGAGTCACTGAATATTAGGCCCTTTGGTTTTAGTGCATGTGTCTGGTTTCCTAAATTTATCTCCTTGTCTTACTTCTTGTCTGCGTAGAGTTAACACTGCCCATATGCAAAAACACAGATGCCCGTGAATGTTTTATCGATATGTCTGAATACGTCAACAGCAGCAAACAATATTGGATGTCAACACCCGTCCATGGCAAGTGTCCGAAATGTGATCATACTCCATCTTCTATGGAAATTTATAGCAGTGCAAATGCTCCCACTGACCTAATTATCCGAAACAATTACTACACTATTTCGCTTTAAGGACCTGAGTGTTATTTTTCGTGCTTCCTGAACCTCAACAACTTGCTCCAGATCACTTATCTTTCTAGCTGCCTTGCACTGCAAAGAAAACTTCCATCTTCACTGACCCATTTCTCTCGACCGTGCGCTCCATTAACTCCAACCAATGCAGCACAAAGAGTTTCTTTTCCATCCCTTCCTAATTCCCATTGAAGCACCAAATAATTACTGTATACCTTTGAGATTCCAGCTATTTTTGGCCACAAGCCGTCAAATCAGGTCAAAAAGATCAAAGGACGACAAAAGCTGGTGGGCGAGACCCAACGCTGAGTGACCATCACCTGGTGGTAGCTGTCTGTTGTTAGATTCCAAGCTACGTCATTGACTAGAAAGAGCAAGACAGTGCCAAACTCACTTCCGCAAATGGAATTTCATCCAGCTAGAACTATTTTGCTTGTGTTGAGTCCAAATGAAAAGAGGTCAAGTGTCTCGGTGAGATTCCCTACCGCATCGCTTGCTAAGCCAGAACAGGAGCAAACCCGAAATATCATTTGTCAGTACTCGCTACGCATAATTTACTTTTCAATTATTCATTAAAAT
Organism: Ellobium chinense; assembly: GCA_033807755.1. Lineage (NCBI taxonomy): Eukaryota > Metazoa > Mollusca > Gastropoda > Ellobiida > Ellobiidae > Ellobium > Ellobium chinense. The sequence continues at coordinate 1,862,430 of JAWQUT010000081.1, read as the reverse complement.
CATTGACATGATAAATGAAAAACAAGCTTTGTTCTCGTGCTAAATACTGTATATGTTAATAGCTCTGGCTGCCGCAAGTCCACCAACAATCTGTCAGTGCCTTGCATTTCAGTCTCCTTGATTCATCAATACTTTTTGCATTCTTGGAGAGAAATAAGTAACTGTATGTCTTTAGATCACTCCTTGGGCTGTAATATTTGAAGAAAAGGCAAGCAAGTTCTAATAAGCATTTACCATTGCTCAAGAACGTCCCGTTTATTTATAATGATTTCCTTTCTCGGCCCAGAACCTGGAGAGGCCAGGTTTTAGGTCATTGGAAGACTTCTACATTCTAAATTTATTCACGGACTCCAAGAAGAAGGCACTCTATGCACAAAAAATACTGCTGCTCTGGAATGTTTACTACAAAAGATTTAGAACCACAAAGGGGTAACGGATTGTAGGTCATGATACCACCTCTCAGTTGAAAATAGAAGAAACAGTTTGATCTGAAGATTTTTACTGGCATGCCCGAAACACTCAAAACAGAAGATAAGACACTCTGACCCTAATCTGTCTCGTTTCGCTCAATTCGGTTTTGTTTGCCAAGATTTACTTTGCTTAATCCCAAACCACAAGAGTGTCATGTAGGTCACACACAATCGCTGGAATACAAGTGGGAAGCCCTTGATTACTCACGCTGATTGTGGTCTGTTGGGATTTGTTTATAGGGAAAATAAAACATCGCCCTGGCATGCGTACCTTCCTTTATGATGATTTGTTTGCTGAATTTCAAGCCAAAATGAGGTCAGATGGGTCACAGACTATACTGGGTACAAAATGGAAAGCGGCAAGTTGCAAATCTATACGCCATTGATGAAAGCGGGTTAGGTAGTGAAATGACCAATCATCATAGCAACACATCATTCTAACAGAACTGATAAGACGCCAGTAAAACGATTCTATATCAGAAAAAGAAAATCATTTTCGTAATTCAGAAGAGAAGTTCATAGACCATGTGACCTTCTGGACCTATTCTAAAGCCGCTGATTGGTTGGATGCTGCACTCAAACCAATCAAACACGACCCCTTTGTTACAGCCTCTCTCTCTCTCTCTCTCTCTCTCTCTCTCTCTCTCTCTTCATCCTTCTCCTTTCTCGTCATGTTTTAATTCCGCTTCCTTCTTTTCAATCTCTGCGACATGAAACCACGGTCTTCTTGGCCGTACCGACTCACCAGCAACAAATCATATTCCTGGCATCATCCCAAGACACCCCAATCTACTCTTTGGCTAAGATTTCGTGGTAGGGTTAGTAAAGAGAAAAAAAACAAAACACATATACGAGAATTTCTAGAAAATTATTAGTCTATGTCTACGGACTGTTCCAAGGACATTAAATTTGCTCTTCCCTCCTCTTATTGCCTGTCCCACATCTAACCGTGTCCCTAAACCAAACACTATGTGATAAGTTCCGGGATGTTGCCACATTCCATACGTATCATATTCCTGTTAACTTTACACGGGACAGGTAGTCTACATTGTAATTCCATACATTGTTCTGTCATCCCTTGCATAAACCGCAGCATCCACACATTTTCAACAGAATACATCTATTGTTCTTGTCATCCAACCAGTCCCATGTGGTACCCATCTCTGCTGTTAATGAGGGCGCGGCTTGTCAGTGGCAATTAATAAACCTGTCCGACTATATAATTAACTATCATACAACTTCATTTTTTTTTCACCCGCGGGGAGTGTTTTGAAACAACTAGAGCAAGGGGTTCCCATCAAATAACAATGAACATGATGAATGCGATAGCAGGGTGATAACGGAAACTGAAAAAGTAGAGCTCGCTTGATGCGAATAAAAACACCAGCCAGGCAGCTGACAGACTGACAGATAACAGAAGCATCATTAATATAGTATGAGTTTACATAGTCTTTCCACACAAAAACAATTAGTCTATATAATTTTTTAAAAAAAAAGAGGAATTCACACTTGACTATCTGCAGACAATGGTTTTCCTATTTTGTATTGATCAGATTTGTCTGATGTCTGTCACTGAGGCTAGTGATCACAAAACTGATGAACAGCGTCAGGATACAGTGTCAGTGGTGAAGAAAGCATGACCAATTTTTCAAGGAACGATTTTTAAAATATATGGTTATATAATACCGCAAAGATCTGAAAAGAAAAAGAAAGGAAAAAATGGAAAGGAGATGGGAGAAAAATATGAAACGAATAAGGAAGAACGGAAAAATAAAGGAAAGCAAAGAAGAGCAAACAATATGGAAAAAGCAGACAACAAAGATAGAGGTGATCTGAATATCAGAGAGAGAGAGAGAGAGAGAGAGAGACTGACTCAATCAGGCAGAGGGAGTGCTTCTAAGCAGAAAACATTATCACATTTCCAGTTACAATGTCGTGAATACTGAATGCAGGGGAAAAAAAGAAAAAAAAAAGGAAAAAGGTATCTCTGAATCTGAATATAAAGAAGGGCTGGATGTGTTGCCTCTATAAACAAGGGCCATAATCTCCTGCATACAGGAACAGTAATCTAGTAAAAATAATCTGTGTCTAACCCTGCGGGGCAGAACAAATGCAGGCAGGTGAGTGAGGTGACCATGAAGGGACGGATGAGGAGGCCAGATACGGACTGTCACAATCGTTTCAGTCCATGGTTCAAGGAGTGCTCGGTCAAGCGACTGGAAACTGTCTCTACGTTCATCTCTTTGGGACACTTTGGGCTGATCTCTCATTCAGTTTTTACTCTACGTTCCCCCTTCCTCCCCCCCTCCCCCGGTCCTTTCCCTGCTTTTACGTTTTCTTTGTAAGCTGTCCTGTTTCGAGACTTCTTTCCCGATCTGTTTCGAGACTTCCTTCCCGATGTTGACTGAGGAAGGCATTCAAGCAGCTATGGTCATTTCCTTGGCACTATGTCCTATCACTGTCTGCTCTTTTATTACTGTCGTGTTCCACACTGCTACACCAGTATCACTCCCGATCCATCCATCCATCCATCCATCCATTCATCCAACCAACCAACCAACCAACCAACCAACCAACCAACTTGCAGCCACTACCCTCTTCCCATTCCTTTCCTCATCAAGCAATGACTCATCGTCCATCCAGAAGGTCAAGCCACGACCCTTGGGTTTGTAGAGAACAGGTGTGAATAAAAACAATCCAAGTGTCAATGGGAAACTCTCAATTCAAAACTCTGCATATCGCAATGAAGCGTATTATGTTTGGCGACCAGCAGGAGAGGGATCAAGGAGGGAACAAAACCAGGAAAAAGGCGTGGGGGCAAAAGTGTTGATGGTAGAGTTAACGCTTCCGCAGACGAAGCTTACTGAGTGCTATTCTTTGCTGTCATTATAGGAAGTGTCTGGCTGACTGACTGAATATGTGTACGTTGGGGCTATATAGGTCAATGTATGGATGGACATGGATAGATAGATGGATGGATGATCGAGTAACTGAATGAATATAACAGACTGATGGTTGACTGGCTGCCCTGGCTGACTTCGACTGTTACCCAACTTTCCACCCAAACATGCAAGATGGGGCTAGCCTCCAAAATTAATATTAATTCTGGCAATGTTCACCACAGAATTCAACTCCAAAGATTGTGTGTGAACTCTGGGGAGCATTCGTGTTATTTGCTCGGGGTGTGTAGTTCATGTTTGGAATGGGTAAAGAGTGTACACAGTACTGTGAAAAGCAGAGGGTCTGAGAGGGAGGTGGGAAGATTGACACAGACATATCAATATTGACCCACTTACAGGACAATATATTAAGCGCCCAGCAAGCGGTCCCAAAGCGTATTTTACATTCCTCCAATGTGAACGTCTGGATATTCATCAAATATTTGCCACCTCTCACATACCAGTAATAACGGCAGGGGGGCAAACACAATCTAGATAATAGACCAGGGTGTTTGGCTGGAGATCCTCTTCCATCTCTCTCTCTCTCTTTCTCTTTCTCTTTCTCCATAGTGATTTTTGTCCTCTTCCTTCCCTCCCTCACATACACACATAAACTGTAATGACAGTGTATCTTAACACTCAACAGTATTTGGCCTCTTCCTCTCCGTTTGTCTCTCTTCAATGTATATGAAGCACGGATAATGTGTACAACTTTGGACCGACCAAAAGTGTACTTATAAACAGAAATACGTATAAACCATACAAGAACAATAAATCGAGACCAAAAATATTGTACTCGATATTCTTGTGGAACAGTCGTGAAAAAATTTACCTATGTTATCTTTTTTCTTTCAGGAATTCGAAATTACGCCGATTTCCCATCCTTTTCCGAAACCACCACAAGGTAAGAGATTTTATTCCCAACATGGCGTTGAGAGAAGTGTGTATGGAACTCCTCTTCTCTCCCCCCTCCTCCACAAGCAGATTTATGA
>JAWQUT010000081.1:1847288-1857913 GCA_033807755.1 Ellobium chinense | reverse complement strand
ATATCTGATATATCTGAGATGCACAGCGCTGTGGAATGTTCTAAAAATGAACACCATAACCTTTATAAAAAAAATTATTATTTATAATAATATCATCTCAGACTATCATCAAAACTCACCTGTACCTAGGTCTGCAGGCGGTTCTCTGCTCGTCCAGCTTCTTCCTCTTGGTTCTATCCACGAACCACCGGAATATCCTCAAGTCATAGTAATATGGCATCTTCAACTCGCATTGTTCATAATTATATCAACGTTACGTCCACCTCAGAAATCAGGAAAGTATGGAACACAAAATGGTCATAGTGTGTCACGAGGTAAATTCCACAGTCATAGCAACAATAAAAAAAAATTGATATTCTTTCTCTGGCACGCCTTGGGAAATGTGTTTTTCGCTTGCCGTTTTGCAAATATCCGAGCTCAATGACTTAGTACTGTCCAATTCGTTCAGCTTCCAACTGATAACGTGTGTAAAATCAGATTGTTAATTCAAAGTTGTGTGACCATGTAAAGCACAGTAGGAAAACAGAATATGACTATGTTACAGAAGTAGAAAATCACATTCTAAACTAATGCCAAAAGCGCAGACAGTTGACTGTAAACTTAAAACTTGTAATTATCAACTTTTTTTTATTATCACATCAGCTGATGTGAATGGATATAATAACTTTATTAGCATACAACATGATTACCCAAACTCTTAAGTCTTTCCTCTAAGATTTCCAAGACACTATGACTAGAAAACTTTACGACATCCTATTCGACAGCAGGCCAAACTTTCAAGGTAATCCAGAAGAATAAAAGCAATAACAACAAAAGATGTTGTCGTTAGAAAGAGAAATATATGCTTAGCAAGCAAACTGATCTTTACAACTGTATCTGGACGACCAATAATTAATTGACCGTTCTGATACTGACACTTTGGAACGTATTCCTACCTCATCATCCACAACAAACCGTCGACCTGACACAGTGTGGATATAGGGAAAGGTTTCGTTCATCTCCATTACTTTGTCCATTCAAACTCTCGCTAGAGAAATCCCATAACTAACAACATACTTCAAAACAACGGCATTCTTACTTCCCAAACCAGCTTATATCTTCTCATGATCTCTCTATTTTACCAGATGAGGAAGGAACTCAAGTGTCACCCTACTACCCATTCCTTTTTTCCTTTGGGGTCCAACGACCTCCTTCACAGGGTTAAACTGAAATTCACCGACTCCTAATATACAAGACCACAAAATCGCCTCCAGCTCCAACAGCAACACTTAATAGGCGCCCACATAATATGAATGAATAGAGCTTCCCCTCAAAAGCTTCTCTGAGCTGAGACACAATACAGCCCTCATAAGGGGCTCGCATGAATACAGAAGCAGCTACAGAGTTAAAAATTGGTCGCTGTGAAGAGGGTGAAAGAAGATAATTAGCGTTATGAAGCAGGGAGTTCAATTCAATCGTCAGATCTTTGGCTTCATCAAGAAATGTTAAGGGTTTGGAATGAAGGTCACAAATCGTTAGGCTATAACATACTCTTTTCAATACATCGCTTCCTAGTCCAAACTAGTGTAGAATCCAAGCATTCAGCAACACAGAACAAAACAAAGCTAAGGTCAGAACTCTGGAGTATAAAAAACCTCTCAATGGATCTTTAACCACTGGACCGCTAGGTTAACAGTGTTAATGGCATCGAAAATGGTGGATAAAATTGACTTCATATCCGGCTATGACATAAAGGGCACTAGTGTTAAACCAGAAAGAAACTACCAAACTGACAGAGGCCAAGTTTGACCGCATCACATTCAAGTGGTTAATAAAAAAAATATGCTTTGAGCGTAAAGGTGTCAAAAAAAAACCCCAACACACCCAAGTAAACAGATAAAAGTACTACCATGCATTTAACCTAACTATTGAACCTCTGGCTCACGCAGAATTTACACCATGCCACTACATTGTTAAAGAGAAGTAGTTTAAAGCAGACAATAACTTAATCTCTAATGATGATAACACAATGACAGAATATGCTTCTGTATGTAAAAAAAAAACGACCAAAAAAAACCCCATAAATTCCAAAATGAATTCCTGAACGTCAACACGTTTCCTTAATCCTCTGTGAAAACTGAACACTAGCCAAAGTAATTATAAAAACGCAACACAGTGTTACGAGTGATGGCACACGAAAACAGATTTCGCTTCAACTCTAGATTTTGATGCCCCCGCTATAACATGTTCAACATTCGTCAAGATTTCTTAAAAACTGTGTACAGAAACTATCGCGATGACGTAAAAATGAGGAAAAATCCTGAAGCTGGAAACACACACGGATATCCTCAAAGTCGCGACCACATACCATGTTCTCGTGACTCATAACAAAAACCCATTCTCATTCTAGCCCGCCTGCCAGCCAGCCAGCCAGCCAGCTTGTCAGCCAGTCCGACCCAGCCACCCGTGCCGTGCGAAACTACCAGCATGATACTTCTCTTTCTGAGTTTTCCCATCCAATCTATCAACAGTTTTCAACTGAGGTGTATCAGGGACCGTCACAGTCCAGAAAGAGTCTAATCAGTGATTCTCATAAAGGTGATAATCGGGGCCTTTCTGGGTGCCTGAGAGCACTAAAGGACTGTACGTGTGTTCTGCAGCGGGGAACTAAAAGCACTGCACACCATGGACTATGAAAGCTAAGAGAACCTTTCACATTCCTATGCCGTCTAAGACAAACCATCGGTTCAGGATGTAGACAGTTTCTCCATCTTGTGTTAAATACACACTGTAAGATATTTCAGATGTTCACATGGTGTTTGAACTTCTCTTTCAGATGTAACACACATAAGCACTAGGTCCAAACGGAAGTTCCCGGTGTACTTATTCCCATAGTAAATATACGTTCACCACATGTATCACTTCCGGAAACACCTAGAGCTGGCCTGGGAAAGTATGACGGTCGAAATTAATGGCATTCCGAAGGAGTCGGAGACCGGAAGCTGTTACCAAAAGATCAGAAAAGAAAAAAAAATCTTAAAGAGTTTTTTTTTTCTTTAAGGAAAATAAAAATTATTACATTTTTATTCAAAACGAAACCAAACCCCTAGAGCTAAATTCCATCATTCACTTACACTCAGCTTTTTCTGTGGTTGCCATTTAACTGACGTCTGAGTCCCAGTAGAGGGGAGATGATCGACAAGGAAGAAAATAACAGATAGAAGAATGGAAGTTCAACCGTTTGATCATTTTGAGAGCCCCTGGCACAGAACCATGAAAGACGCAATAGACTACCATATTTTATTTTAAAGGCTGAATGAGTTTTATGAAGACATCGATGAAGATTCGTGGCTTAGACGTCATGAAAACTTCAGCCTATGTCACCTATTAGAATGGGGTTAAACGTGTCTTCTATAGAAATAATCGGAGCGTAAGGGCGATGAATAGGGGCTTTGCACGGCGGTGGGAAATATGGTGGTGATGTCTTGCGTGCTACATCAAGATTTTGGAGCGTACAAGTCTAGATGACAGATCGACGGCAGAATTGTAATTCATAACATCACGAGATAGGAGAAAAAAAAATAAGAGGGATAGATTTTTTTTTATAAAGGGAGGGAGGAGGGGCTTGATGATATTTGAGAGCAGGGCATGGCAAAATGGAGGAGACCGATATACACCCTGGACACGAAGGAAAAATTGCTCATAACTCTGAATGTCCAAGAGACGGATCGCAAGAAAAGTTCTTGAGCCCATGCGCAAAAAAAGGGATTGCCACAGATATAGTTTCATCCTGTTCATATCATCTAGAACCTTTGTCAATTGAAAACTTGCGCAGTAACGATAAGATCTCTTACCACTGTGGAATTATATGAACTCAGCATGTTGAACGCTCCTAAGGATGCGTTCAAGACCGATGCATTTATATAGTTTTTACGATTGTAAGAAATTCCATCGACAATGCGCAGTTTCTCAAATATCAGGTCAGCAGGACTAGATACATGCATACTACTTCACTATCCGACACAAAATGTCTCCTGATACAAGCTGTATCAGTCATGCAGTCAGTATCACGAGAAAGCTCGTTAAGATGTCTCCTAGCGACTCGCCGAAAACTACAGACAATACATCCATACAATGGTTGCATACTGAACTACAAGGAAGTACTTCCTGGTCTTGACACTACTGTTGCCCGCATTCGGGTGTTAGAAAAGCTGAGCAACTTCTAACTTAGCAAAGGGTTGCTGCCTTATAAGATAAGCCCTGTGTATTACTTTTGCCCATGTCAAAGACTTATAACGGACCATTTATAAAATTTCAAAGGTATTGAGTAAAAGACAATAAATTCTTCATTGTCATTGAAGAAATTTAACTGCAACTCCTCAAATGGAATGACACACTGCCTGCGTGTATAGTTTTCTGAATTAATAGCCACACAATATACTTGCCGTGCTCCAGATGTACTGACATGCCCTATTGTTTTCAAAAATATGCCACATAACCTAAACTAGGATTACGGACGTTTAAGAAGGGCTCTCCCGGCAGTTCCATTATTCCCACATTCCATTCTCCATCTATGACAGCAAGCAATAACACATTCCAATGACTGACCTAAGCTAGACTTAATCCTAATCCTACAGAAGGAGGCGTGTCATCCTGCAGCTTGGTAAAAACACACAGCGTCATAAAGTGAACACAGAACTGAGTGAAACTTTTAAGTGCTGCGCTCAAAGCTGTTTGGAATGTACTACACGAACAAAGGACCACTCTCAGTTTTTATACATGCACGGTGTTTCGGCAGTCCTCCAGCAAGCAACAAATCCAGTAATCGTTCCTTCCGATTTCCGCTTTTCCAATGTCAAAGGAATATGATTGGCTGAAATGATCTATTACACTGGCTTTTATTGGCTGAGCCATCTTTTACTTTCCTAAGCGAGACTCGATGATGCACTCACATTACTGTTTTGATTAAACCTTAGTGAGCCTCTCTGGAGTTGATTAAATATAAACGGTCTATGGCCAAACGAGTAGTGCTATTTCAACCCCTCTCCCTTGCCCCCTCCAAAAATATGACATAAAGCGGCCCTTTGATAATGAAATGAACCAAGCTGGGTGTATCGCAATCAAATCAATACAACACAAGATATATGATCAGCCTCAGGCAAAGAATGCTACTGCTTCCCAAAGAGCCAACTGAAGAGCGTTTTTCCAGAACGCACTAAGTCCAGTTTACATTTTTTGTCAATAGAAACAAATTTTCAGTGAAAGACAGATGGAATTAAATATCCAATTCCTCTCTCCACATAAAGTAAGAGTATTTTAAGAGTAACTTTAGAGACATGTTAAATGAGATCTTTGTAAACTCATACATTAAATAATGTTGTTGACATATTGTGCGATTCTGCAAAACGCTCCAAGTCCATGGACTTAGCTCATTCTGAAACAGTGACATTACTGAGTAAAATATTTTGTTCACTGATGGCATTGTCTTGTAATAAAATATATTTGAAATTGAATTAATTGATTGATGTGTGCATATGTGTGAGAGAGAGTGTGTGTGTGAATGGGAGAGCGTGAGAGAGAAACAGTGTGTGTATGGATCTACTACATTTAGACTTTTAAAAAAATGTACAATTGACAATTACCAAAAAAAAATATTAAAAATTAAAACTTGTGCAGTAATCATTGAAAACAGACAGACAGGTTCTATTCAACAAAATGTCAGGTTTTAGATTTACCGGTACTAAAATAAGTGATCTTTTAAAAGGGACCAAGTCCTGTAAAGATGGCCGAACCAGATGCAAGTAGTCGCCCTCTTTATATTCAAAATAAATTTAAATATCTGCTTTCTGAGATAAACATACCATGTCTGTCAATTATTTTCTTAAATTAAGAGTATTCCAAGCCTCACAAATTTATTAACATCCTCACAACAAGAAGATTCTATAGTTAAACTCCGACTCGATACCAACCTTTAACGTCCGAGGAAGTGACCGATACGGTGCATGCGCGAGGACTAATCGCGTTTTGGAAAGCCAGAGAGCTTGGACTTAACCCCTTTAGAAACAAACGGCAATATTTTACCAGCTTGGTTAATGTGGTCTAAGCTTGTTTTGAAGTATCAGCAAATCACAGGATGAAAAGAGAGTAGGAATGCCTTGATGTGAAACACTTAGCTAAATTTTCAACGAAAGTGGACTTAGTGCCTTTTGGAAAAACGCTCTTCAAATGTGTATTCAGTCCCCAGCCCTCGCCAAAAAAAAACAAAACCCAAGAAACACACAAAAAAACTGATTTCGCAATGAAACAAACCACGATAGACATACCACAGTTAATTCAACAGAACAGAGATACATGGTTAGACTCATGAGCTTTGAAAGCAACTGCACTCGTCTACCTCGAAGGACCCATTCCAAGTTTTCCCTGAGCCCCTTTCCCAAAACGAGATAAACTTGTGCGACACAAAGTCCACCAGTGGCACAGTCTACATCAGGGATAATCATGATGTAAGGACCACATGTTAACACAAAACAGACCAAAGATAAACAACACAATTCTTTCGAGAGGATAAAGATTGTATGCCCTAGAGTCCTTTGTCCGAAAAAAGTTAAGAATTGATCTGTCATGTCCGTAGCCCCTCGGCTCCAGGAAGCATTAACCGTTCCATTCTGAAACAACGAACAATCCTCCACAAGTCCAAGCACAGACATTGTCATTCTTCTGTCTGCAGCGACCTGATGAAACAAAACACAATGCGCTCCTAATTGCATACGAGATGCGATCCAAAAGTCCCCAGAATGTGCCCATGAAAGCTCGAAGATTTACTCTCAGGATTATATCTCTCGATAACCTTCGAAGTAGTCCATTTGGGATTCAAAACAAGGATTCCAACACCGTTGCCAAGTTTAGAAACACCCATGAAAGTCTTTACGTATAAGCATTTCAAGCACCAATTCGTTCTAACTCATTCCATTCGGTTGAATGTTCATCTTTGGGGAGTAGGAAAAGTCACACGGGGCAAATTTGACCAAATGCGAAGAATGGAAGACATGGTCATGTTGTTTAGAGCCAAAAACTGCTTAGCTCTGAGGACGGAGTGCGCTGGTGCATTGACATGGTACAGCAGTCAGTCGCCGTTGTGCTTCTTTATAGGTCGCATGTGTTCTAGAACTTGGCAAAACTGCCTCAGAATCCGTCAGCAAAATCGGCACTGACTGCCACACTTGCATACAGATCAAGTCACCTTCTTTCTCTTTCCAGGTGTGAAAATTCAGCTAAAAGGAAGGACATTTGAGACAATAGAGGAGACCTGAGCCAAATCGCGGATGGTGCTTGACATGCTGACACACAAAGATTTCCAGGTATGCTCCTAGGCTTCACAGCGGCGATGAAACCACTGTGCTCTCCAAATGGACTACTTCAAAAGTAATGGATGAATGTAAAACATAGAGTAAGTATACAAGCTGTTACATGCACAGTCCAAGACTTTTGGATCACACCTCGTACTTCACAACGCTAGGATACCACAGAACGTAATATGAGAAGAAGAAACATTGTACACCGAATGACGTAAGATCCCACTGTCCAATAAAAACTTGCTCAGAGAGGGCTGTATTGAGCGATGACGGCGGACGCTGTCCGGAAATACATTTTGCTACTGTAACCATGGCAACCAAGCCGACGCTGATTACCGGATGCTGTATCAAGTTGCACTAATTAGGTTAGATCTTAACATGAACTAAGCGATGCTGCTCGTGGGCACGGACGATGTCTGCAAGGGAACGCAGGCTACATCTGGCCCACAATCTTTCCAGTATCATTAGAAGTGGTTATGACTTTCTAGTGCAACTAGCAACTGTCCAAACTCCTGAAGCACCGTTATGATCCCCCTTGAACTAGACACCAGTTCAGGAATAGAAACAAAGTCTGACTCTGCACTACATAGAGGACAGATTTCTCTGTAAATATCGTAACAATCTTAGACAGTTCGCCTATCTCATTTGAGTGAGTTTCTCAGTAGAGGGAAAACAGTGTATTCCACAATGCAAACAAGAAAAGAACAGCCAATCTCTGGTTCTGATACTTTTTTTTTTTATAGCGATAGTTTTGTGACTTACTTTGTAACTCTTGATGGATGTATTGAGTTGTACAAGCAGAGAACTAGAGAGAGAGAGAGAGAAAGAGAAATATATAGAGAGAAAAGTAAAGAGAAAGAGAGAGAGGAAGAGAACGAGAGGAGAGAGAGAGAGAGAGAGAGAGAGAGAGAGGGAGGGAGGGAGGGAAAGAGAGAGAGAGAGAAAGAGAGAGAGAGAGAGAGAGAGAGAGAGAGAGAGAGAGAGCGGGATGGAGAGATGGAGATTTGGAGAAGGTGGGAATGAGATGCCAGAAAGGACTTTAACAGATTGATGAAGGAAGAGAGATAAAGAAAGGAAATTCAGAAAAGATGGTAAGAACAGAAGGTTACTGAATTAAGTGAGGGGGTATAATGATGTTGTGGCCTTTACTTTGAAGGAAAAAAAAAGCCAAAACAGATGCCGAGCGTTGATGAAAGAACACGTCAACTAAAGCAAAGACTACAGTTCCAATAAACAACAATAAAAATCGATCAGTGGACACCCCCCACCCCCCCNATTTCCTGCTTCCTCCCCCACACTGAAGCACTGGTCACAGTGTGCCAATAATTTAAAAAGAACCAAACAAAAAAAAACAACAACCACGGTCTGTCAGCACAGTAATGTTCACTCACTGATGCAGAACACAAGTGACACGTGATCAAAGAAATCAATCAATATTCAGGAAATTGCAGTTGGGTGCAGACAACGTCACATTCTGGTCCAAAATGGTTTAGTAATAAAGCTCGCCTTGTGGTAGCATAACAGGACGTCAGTCACATTTCCTTCTGATATTGTCAAGCTTCAAGTGGCTTGGAAATAATAAAGAATAATGCTTGCACACCCATGCATGCGCTCATGTTATAACAATGATCATTGTCTGCTCGCAGACACCTGCTATGACAGCCCTACTTTATTACTCTTGCACGAATTTCTTATTTTTATGATTACTATGCACTTGTCCAAACCAAATTTCCTGTGCCAGAGCAATGAATTGTATCTTATCTTAACTGATCTTGAAAAAGGCTCGAGTCTGATAGAAGCAGAGAAAAGAAACGCCAAGGACAAAGGAGAGATAGACAGAGCGCGGAAAGAAGGCATGACGCGAGTGAATAAAGTTATGAACAGGAATACTCACAAAGAAAAGAAGGTACAGAAACAGACAAAGAAGAAAAGTTGACGTCTGGAGTCCAAAAAAGTACGAGAAAGTAGCTTGGGGAGCAAGAACAGGGGAAAGGCGACACAGACAATTTCCAAAAACCAAATCCAAGTTTCGATCCATGATAACCAAATCCAGACATGTCAACAAGTGCCGGATCGCCAACTTTGCCCGAAAAAAATTGACCCAGTCCGGCAGAAAACCAGAAATTTCTGGACCGGGTTTATGACAGACTAATAATCTATACATATATACATGTACTACTGATGTCAGACTATCAGTCTTTTTGGTCAGATAAAATCTGATTCGATCCTGCAGGACACAGATACCTGTCAGATCGAATGCCCGACAATACTTTGGGCATTGTTGACATGTCCAGAGTCTAGATATCCAAGTTTCGAACCAAATCTATATTTCGATCCGAAATTTCAAATCCGCGTTTCGATAGAAATCGGGNGGGGGGGGGGGGGGTAAATACATTTAGATTAATAGAAGCGGAGAAATAGTATATCAATGTGAATTCCAGCCAAGATAAAAAAAAAAAATGTTTACTAAAAATATTGGCCTAAAATTCATTTACTGTGAAAAACACAAAGACAGAGAAGCAAGGAAAATTTTAGCTAAAGATAAAGTTGTATTGGAACATACAAAAAAAAAACCCCCAAAAAACAAAAGAAGAGAAGTCAGGAAATCTAACAGAAAGGAAAGCCCGCGAAAACATTAGCTACAAAATACAGTTATATTCGTAGAAACAAGAGGGAACATAAAAGCCCGTCTGATGCATAAAATACGCAAGTAAAAGCCACCATCCATTCGGTTAAATGTCCAGGAGGAAGAGGATGGGAGATGGCTCCTGGGACAGAAAGATAAATCATATCAGGCAATAAAGCTGACCAGACCAGACCAGTGATGCCATTAAAATTTATTATAACCTGATCATATCCCACGGACCTCCAGCCATTAATCTCAGGGGCGGCGGCACAGTGTGAGATCAAAGTGTGTGTGGGATGGGGAAGCAGGCTTGAAGCTAGCTAAAGGGGCGAAGGGAAAGTAAAAGGGGCGAATTTTGAATCAGTATGGTGGGGGCTACGGCTCAACGATAGCAACAACACCCTAACCACCTCAAAAGAAGAACAGGGTTGAGAATTTGGAACCAGTTTTAGACTGTGGGAAAGGGTGGAGACGAGAAGTAATTGGCAAAGAATCATTGGTAATTAATATTTTTCTCTGGACGGAAGGGAGGGGGATGAGGAGGAGGAGGACGACGATGACGACGAGAGAAACAAAGGGGAAACCCAAGTATCACATTATTTCCGAGAGAGAAAGAGAGAGAGAAAGAGAGAGAGAGTGAGTGAGAGAGAGAGAGAGAGAGAGAGAGA
>JAWQUT010000081.1:1806149-1830791 GCA_033807755.1 Ellobium chinense | reverse complement strand
CCCCCCTCCAAAAAAAAATAATCAAAACTGTCAGAATAGTTTATTTAAAGTTTATTCATCGTTCAGTGGATAGTAAAGAAGAAATTCTATAAGAAGACCCTGATCAATGTGAAAGATCTCGTAAATAATCTCTGGCTCACCGAAGAGGAGAATAATAATACTAATAATGGTACGTTTTAGGAACCTCTATCGGTTTCCGACTACAATAACTGTTAAAACGCCACGTATGGGTTCCAAATTCATGGAAAGCTGGGGAAGGGGGTTGGAGGAAGGGGGAAACCGACCAACTACTTTTCTCCCCTATTTCTTCCCATCCAACCTTTGTGAGCCAGGAGTACAAGCAACACAAATGACAGTCACAAAGTGAAGACCGTGGTAGAAAAGAAACATCAGAGTTGTCCTCGGTTCATACCTCTGGCATGTGCAGATTGGGTAGATAATTATGACAGATGACTAAAGCGACGAAGCGAAGTCTTCAAGGAGGGGCAAAGGTTGATATCAAGCATCTCGGAAACGCCATTGTTCAGCGTGAGAAAATAGAGGGAGAGGCGCGCTGATGGTACAATGTCCTACTACGTAGCTTGGCATGACACTCTTTTCTGAGGAGGGATCTGAGGGCTTTAGTCAAATAGGATGGAAGGTTGATGAAAAGAGACACGAATATGGTTATCACTTGCTATGACTATTTCATACCCTGACTTCAAAAAAAAAAAAATAAGAAAAACTGGGTTTAATTTATTTTTAGCGCAGTGGCTTTTGGGAAGGGACCCTGTCTTAATGGACGTTAGGGTTAGTATGGGCAGTAACGTTAGGGTTAGGAACCTCTCGCTTCCTTTCTGCTATGACCAACGTCATCTCGGGTTTATCAAAAACTTTATTTATTGCTTTAATCCATATTCCTCTTTTGTACGATTTCTGCAGACAGATGCTTACTGCTCGTACAGCTGGTACAATGCGGTACTTTCTTGTTCCCTAAAAACTCTAAAAGTTGAACAAAAACATTCATCACTGAGCGCAGTTCAGTTTGATTCCACTTCTCATGATGGCGAAGCTCTACAATTTCGACCCCTAAATTCTATTTTCTTTACAAATACAATTTCCTCCCTCCACTAAAAAAACATCATCTGACTATAGTAGCCTATGTTTAGACATAGTAATGACCATTATGATTCTCACTCTGAAGATCTGCAGATTTGGATTTTGCTCAAACCTGAACAGCATTTCTTTACTGACAAAATATTCACAGTTACAATAGAACTTACGACTACAAATTCACGATGAAGGGGGAGAAGAATACATTTGTCAGTACTAGACATTTAAGATCAATACAACTGGCCATTCCGTCAAATTCAGCTGCCCCTTCCCCCACCTCCCTTGTCCACTCCCAACAACAAACACCGCCATTTTTTCGTCGTCTCCTTCGTTTCTGCCGCACATTCTTCTTGCCATGGGAAGACAACAATGCAACTCTAGCGGAATTTGGGACGTCAATAGCCAAACATCCAAAGCCTAATATCCGTCAATAACCAGACGACGTCCATGATCAAACTGGCAAACAGAAAACACTTTAACAGCCGGAAGGACACTGCTGATCGTTAGCTGCAAAAATCTGAAATCCCACAGTCTTGTATGTACAGGAAGATCTAACCGAATTATTTATTTAATATTTCGATTATTTTCGCAAAGCCTGCAACCTTCGAGCGTCATATCCAAGTTATCTATTAAGTTTGACTTTGCAGATTTAGAAGTAAAAAAAAAAATCGGTGCGCAGGCTTAGCCAAACTCTTCCCTGTCCTTTTCCGGAATTAATATACATTTGCCTTTCCTTGCAACCATGTAACTTCAAAGAGTAAATGGAAATAATAATACTAAAAAAAAAAGAAAAGCCAAGAGGAACAATGAATCTTCACTACCTCACAAAAACATACTTTCACCCTCGCACGTTCTGTTAATCCCCCACCACAAAGTTTCGTCGTGTAATGAAGTTTTTAAACTGAAAATCCCTAACGAAAACACTGAAACCAGATGCTCTCTCAAGCTGGATTAACTTTATCAGAGGCTTTTTGCCCGAGCCAGGACTAAGCGGCATCAAGGGCGTCTGGACGTTTTATATTGGTCTTGGCCGGAGGGGGAAAAAAAAACCAACTTGATAAACATGACGGGATTCCTCGGCTGGTCAAGGTGGCGATACGGGATTTCAAGTCTCTTTGAGGCCATCTGGAAGACTCACAGGGAAGAGGAGAGAAATAGGGCGAGACAAAGGAAAGGAAAGCCAACAAAATAACGTGAAGGCATTAGGAAGGAATTCTACCAATTTCAAGCGACTTTAACCTGGACACTCTTTCCTGAAGTTAGTGCCTAACAATTTGCACGTGTGTGCATAGTTTTGTGGATAAGAATTAGATCAACATATTAAGTGAGTAAATTTCGTTGCGAGACGAGAATGTGGGCGAATACAGTTGGGACAATTGATTTTAATACATTTTCACGTGAACAATTATCTATAAAAATACTAACAAAAAAAAACGGAAAAAAAATAGTTATGCAACGGATATTGATGGCGGAATTTAAACTGACAACAATGACAACAATAATAATGGCGTGATGTCAGTAAGCATTAATTCAATAACAAAGGTTATCAACACGTCCAATGAAATTATTTAACCAAAAAAAAGGAACAGACACACAACAGTTAACCAACCAGTCACTCAATCAAACAAATGGCATATCAGTCAAAAGGAGCAAGAATATGGGACTTAGGATGAAGATGAGATGCAGAGGATCAAGGCAAAACATACGGTAAATTAAATTAAAATGGTTGTGAAGTTGCTAAAGGTTCTCTACAGCAAGGGGAAAAGAAAGAGTGAAGGCGCTTGACTAACACGAGAATTTGGCATGCCATATAAGGAGAATTCTATGGCACATTTGGAACTCTTCTGAATATTTGTGAACCTTCGCCGATTGTGTCATGCCAATTGCTTGCGTCGGAAAGACAAGAAGTGGGTATGAATATATGTCAGAGGAGATAAGACAAGTGTGTTTATGAATCAAGGAAGAGGGCTGTTAATGTGCAGACATGTAGAGAGACACGTGGTCCCTATGAAGCCCATAAAGCCATAAGGCAAATCGTGCACTGCGAAAATTCTGAAATGGCAAACAGACAAAATACAATCATACAATAAAACCCAGAAGAATGGAGGGGCTACTCGTTGGTTTCAACAAGGTTTGGAAACACAACCCTATTGATACAATGGGGTCAAGCAAACACGCAAGACACGACTGCGCAGGCCTGATTCAACACTTTTTACACAATGCCAAGGGCCGTAATTCATTGTGTATCTGCCGGGCTTAAGGGCTGCCTGGGGAAGTAAATCTTTTGTGTACAAGGGGGATAAGTGCGTGCAATCTGACGAGTGGGGAGTGTAAGGGCAATAACTGGTCCGATTTAGCTCAACTCGCCAACAGGACGTGAGGGAGGATAATAAGTTGTATCAACAAAATTTAGAACCATTAGGCGAACTTCCTCCGTCGGTGGGGACCTTATTCCTTTGATCTATGAGTACCAGGGCAGTTCGTTTGTATACTGATCAATTTGCATCCATACAAAACTTATCAGTACCAGAACTAAATCCGACAGATACGATCGGTGTTTACTTCTTTCCCCAGTGACAAGGTAATAACATGGCCATGCAAAGATAAACGGAGATAAACTTCACACACTCTCATGCCGGATGTCATTAGCACGATGGTGAAAGAAGGCAAGAGAGGAGAAGGGAAAAAGAGCTTGGGGACAGAGAGAGAGAGGTAGAGGGGAGACCAGTGCCAATGCAGGCAACTTCAAAGTAGGCATCTCTCACAAACGAAGCACGCACTACGGATTAAAATAGATCCCATAGGTATAGAGAGATTATCCTGGTCACCATACAATCATGGTCTCCATAAAATATCAAAATATCGTCTATGTTGTCTTATAAGATCATATAATTATTACTTACGTGGTGGTAGATGACCTTAAATGGTCAACAAAGAGGTTGTACTGTATTACATATATACAGTATCATCACATATTTCAACAAAGACGTATATGAAAAGATCCCAGGAACCAGTATCCTATCACTCTTACACAATAACAACAAAAACTTCAATGACAAATTCATCACAAATATGCACAAAGAACAGCATCACCACCATGACCAGCGGGAACATCATCATCATCATCATCATCATCACTAACAACGAGAACAATAACAACACAACACTCAGTAAACTCACCCTCCTGCATGCTTGGCTCCTTTCTCTGGCTTGTCATTCTGGAACGGACTGTCATTCTGATATCTTGGCACTGCCGGTTCAGCACGACCTTGATTGGAAGTAACCCCTGACCTTTTACCTGGAGCCGGTGACATCTGACCCTGACCCATCTGGGCAGGATGACCTTGGAAGTTATTCTGGCGTGACTGTAGCTGACTAGAATCCATTGGACGGATGCCTTCAGATCTCTGAAAGTCATATATCACTCCCTCTCCCCCACCTATATTTCTGATATCTCCTCGCCTGCCCCCTGCTCTTCTGGTGAAATTTCGACCTCTCTCCTGCTGCTGGTGTCCGAATGACACCTCTGCTTCTTCCTCCGGATTCATCCCACCATCAAGTGGAGATGGCCCATATATGTACATTCCATCACTCGCTCCTTCACTGTGTGGAGCCAGATTGAAACTGGCTGCAAAGTTGTTCAGCAAAGACTGCCTCTGCTGTTCGTAGTAGCTGCTTCCACCACCAGCAGTTGTACCAGCTGCCCCACTGGATGAGGTCGCAATTTCACTCATGGGTCGAGGTTGTTTCCTCCGCGGTGAGTCTCTTAACTTGACATTGCCCATCCCGCTTCTGGAAGACAATGGGACTTGAGAGCTTGAGGAGCGAGGTAGGTGGTAGTCGTCCAGGCTTCGCTGGTGGATACCATGAGGCGGTTGCTGCTGCTGTCGAAGTTGCTGGAGCTGAAGAGGCTGGGACTGATGTAGAGGGTGTGGCGGTGGCTGCCCTCCGCGCTGATGTCGAGACCGCTGAGGACTCATGCTGAGATCTGGAGGAAGAGGTAGTGGTCTGTTGGCCATCACATTCTGTTGCGGTTGGGACTGCTGCTGCTGTTGTTGTTGTTGTTGTTGTTTAGCCTGAGGAAAAGATAATTATCCTCTGTTAGCATAATGTTAAAAAAAACAACTAATTTCACGCATTTCATAATTTGACTACATCCTGCTCTTGCTTTGTTACATTGCAAGTCTGCTCTGTCTCTATAAGCATAGCTTAAACTGAAATACAGATCTGAACTGAGATTGACACTTGAGTTCTTGCAAAGGCACATTCAAGCTATGCACCAACAGTCACTATCAAGGACAGACTAAAACATGGCAATACAAATGGGTGAAAACAGTTGGGACAGAAGCAGATTCAACATTTCATACCTATCAACTACTTATATTAGCAAAGGATTAACACAACAAAAATCTGAAAATAAGAATAAATTGGAACCAGAAAACAAATGTAGATTACTGCATTACCTTTCGCTTACATATGCAGAACTGCCATCCGAATTCCTCCATTGTATTCACAAAGCAATGACACAACACCCCATCTTCATAAGAATTTCAACTTTAATCTAAATCAGGGCACTATTCAGATAAGATTAAGACCAAGAAAGAAAGCTGTGAAAAAGATATTTTCTTAATAAGTATAAGACTAAAGAAAAAAGACACTACTAGGAACACAGACAAAAACTGTCTTCTCCTAGACTGACAACCATATTCTCCAAAGTAGGAAGTGCTGGCATGCTCAGACAGGAATAGCCTATTGTGTACCCAATATCGATGGGAACCTCTTAAATCGTCTGAGCAAATATCAGCCACTGAAACTGATCAGACATTATTTGTGCTTGTCCTCCCAGAGGAAGTGGGGGAAAGATATGAAAATGTGTGCACATTATAGTCGTCAAACCTCAAAAAAAGACAAGAAAGAATAAAATCTGCACAAAATCATGAACACAGCATCCTGACAATGGCATCTGAGACAGGACAATTTGCATACTGGATTTAGAATGCTATACATACAGTCTGAATTCTTCAAAAGAATATTTCTTTGGGCTGGATGAGGAAAACAAAATCAATGATATTTACATAACGATTCTTAAATCAATATAAAGACTTTTCATCAGCTGCGATGGCTCCATTGTAAGGAAAGGTCAGGTTATAATCTATTTTAAAATCATAATGGGTGTCAAAAAAACGGCAAACACACTAACTAGACAAACCTTTTCTTGGTGGTTTGCAAAAAATTACCAATATAATCTGTGAGGTTTGCTCCTCCTGTAACCTAGCCAGACTGAATATTCCTCTCTAAGTTTCAGTATCTTAACTGATGCTACACATCTTCTTCTTCTTTTTCTGCTGTGTTCAATAAATTCCACCATGCTAAAAGCTCAGCCCAGCCTGGCTTGCCCCTGTTGGGCTGTACGCAGAACACTGTCACAGACCTCTTATAGTTTGCAAATGATATGCTACAGGGGTCCATTTGGCCAAATTTCCAATCTCTGCCTGGTGCAGGTGGGTGACAATACACATCAATATGGAACTGTTGGTCTTAGAAAGGCACCTTTGAGAAAATGTCCCAAATAATATTCCACAGGTACCAAAATGTTGCCCCATGCAGTTCAAATGAGCCTACAGGCAGCATCCATCAATGCATCTTTTATAAACTGTCACAAACTGTTTGCATCGAAAAATATTTGCATTAACTACCAAACAGATTACTATCACTTCATGGTCTACTGTGATGCTACCTTCTTTCATTCATCTACTTCAGAGATGCAAAGGCAAGGGTTCTATTCACAAGACACCATTCATCTGACCAGTGCAATACACAGGGACTCAGGTGTTGATACGTTTGTTCAAATACCAACTATTTGCAGACTCAAGCATTAGCATCACAACCTCATGCAAAGCAGTTTTCATTGCACCGTCTTGAAGCCCGTTGGTCTCACATCAACTGAGATCACAAACAGCTGATGCCTCAACATCTTGTTGATCCTCTCTCTCACTGACCTGGTTCTTAAAGCAAACATTTGAGACACATTCTCTGATTAAGGCCAATACTGGACACCATGCTCCAGTTGATAGCAAGAGAATATAACCACATTTTGGTAGCCATACTCATGAGGAAAGGAAGGAAGCATTTGAAAACATCTACAAGTAAGACAAAGAACAAAACACAGAGCAACAAGACAGGAACATATTCTGTAGCAACTGTTTTTCATGTGAACAAGGGGATGCAAGAGAAAGAAAAACTATTTTCAATCATGATGCCAAAGAAGATCAAATACAAAAATGTTTACAGGGCAGAGGAAGAGGAGAGATGTGAATCTGGAACATTCAAACAGTGTCTTTCCACAACTGAAAACTGTAAAGTGATACTCCTCACAATGCAGTAGGCACAATACACTAACCTGCTCAAATAAAACTTTCTTAAGGATTAAAAAAAAAAGAAGCAAAGTAGTATAGTACTGGCACAAAGCAAGGAAATAACTGAAAGCAAAAAAGTTATAATCAGCGGTACTCTACAAGAATTTCATCTCAGGATGACTGATTTTGTTTCAAAGGAAACTAACTGTACTACTGTGTCGCTTTTTTGGGGAGTATCTTTAACCTTTTCCAGGCTGTACTCTCAAATAATTTTCTAGATTCCACAAGAACACATCCATCTCTTTCACACTACAAAAGCCCCATCTCCCACATAATTCTGATAACCCCCAGGCTTTAATCCATGTTAATCCACAAGGAGTTATACAATGGACTGGGCCATGGTGTCTGTTTACACAGGGTCTGGGCCAGTTTCAGTCAAACCAATACCGGAATACTGGATAGTTTCATCTTGTGTGCTTTTTGTATTCGACTACAAAAGAGAGTGGATTAACTGCCTGGCTGACACGTGTGTTTGTTGTAGGAATGAAAGATGGTGTGAGAGAAAGCTTGAGATGGTCATGAAGAAAGTATGACAGAGAACAGAGATATGAAAGAGGACAGAGATGGAACAGAGGGAGGAATGGGAGGGATGGGAGTTATGATGGGGAGATGGAAAAACTGACAAAACTCAAGGGTAGAGAGACTACTGCACTGATTAAAATAAACTTTGTGTACAAAGGTAAACACAAATTGAAAGTCCGCTGGAAAGCAACACAGTAAAGACTAAAGATTTTATGAACTGAAGTCATGAGATTTCACAGAGGGCAGGTTCATTCTTTGAACAGTTTCTCTACTGAGAAAACAATGGCTGCACTGTGACATGCTTACAAATGACTGACAAGGGTTGGTTTGTGATAGACTGGAGGATGATAAAAGGGCAGATGTTAAGTGGTAAACTGAGATACTAATAAGGTAAGGAAAATGACAAAGAGTCTTGAGAAGAAGGGAACAGGAAGTTCTTGGACTTTTGGGAAAGAAACCTGAGTTTGATATCCGTCACAGAATTTAGACATGAAAATTCCTGTCTGAAGTGTATGGAGTTTTGTGGTGGGATCAGTCAAGAACTGAACCTGGGTCTCTTAATTTCAATGCAAGTGTAACACTACATCACAGAAATCTGAGGTTACAGCTGTAACATAAAAATCACAGTGAGGGGCAATTCCCCAGCAGAGTATCACATCAATTATGCTATCTTCTTAAAAACTATGACTTTATCTCGACCAGTTTCGATTTAAATTTAAGGAATATACTAATCCCAGTAAGAAACAATCAAACATATTTCTGGCAAAATTAAAGCTTTTCACAAATTGGTGTACCTGATGTGGCATCCCGCTGGAATTGCCCACAAGAGATTCCTTTCTTTCTCA
This sequence comes from Ellobium chinense, assembly GCA_033807755.1. Lineage (NCBI taxonomy): Eukaryota > Metazoa > Mollusca > Gastropoda > Ellobiida > Ellobiidae > Ellobium > Ellobium chinense. Next base: position 1,821,916 of record JAWQUT010000081.1, on the reverse strand, counting down.
ATGGCCACATATTTCCATACTATTCAGGTCTTCCTACAGCAAAAAGTTATAGCGAGCTGACTTCACCATTATAGTGGCAACAGTCACGGTCAATGTCTCCTTCTTCACATACCACTGCTGAATGGTGTAGAAGATCATGGACCTCCACTTCTGTCTGTCCGCTGACCATATCTACATTTCACTATTGCTTTGTGCCACCATCTAAGCTGCCATTTCATCCAGAATTTTTGCTCCGTCTTCCTTTGCTTCATTTACCCAAGGATGTCAGTCATCAATAGCAAATTTTATTACATAATGATTAACATAAGAGTCTCTGTGATGAACTGATGCTGCTTTGTCATTCTTTCTATTTGCTCCCTCAATTATTAACTGATATTTTTTTATCATTTAATTTTGGGTTTTCCGAAAATTTCTGAAATGTTCCCAGCCCTGTTTACTTGTCATGGTAAAAGACAGATCTAAACAGAGCTAATCATAATGACAGTTTCAAATGCTTTCAAACACAGTCCCAAACAAATGGGCAAAGCCATCCAGAAAACTAACCTGCTCCTTCCATATTTCTCTCTCATTGACTGAGGGAGGATGAATATCTGTACCATTCGCCATCGAAAGTCTTTTGTCAATCTCATTTTTGAGAGCTGTCACGGGTGAACCTAGCAGAATAAGGGATAAACAAATTCTTCTACTGTCTACATCTGGCAAACTCAAACTATGAAAAGAAAGTTAATGATGGAAGCAACAAGCAATGTGGCAGTGCACTAAAACAAATTCATGGCTTCAACTGTCTAACCATGTTGAGATTTTGACATAATACTTTTGAGTACATAATTTTCCAAGAAAATTCAGTATTCAGATTCATACAATTCTAAATGGGGACGTAGTCGCTCTCTATCTATAAACTCGCCAGTGTGGTATGAAAATAATTTCTGAGAAAACTATGCTACAGTAATAAAAACAAACTTTTCAGTTGTATTTCAGTGCCTTACGTACTTCTTCCTACAAATTCACTGAAGGTCATTTCCTTGAAATGTCACAATACATTACAGGCTATGAGAAAAGACAGCTAGCAACTGACTATCATCAGCATACATACTGAACGCCAACAGAAAGCATCTGGACAACCAATAGGCCCACAATGACAGTAGGGGTGGTGACGGTAGTAATGATGATAATAATGACAAGATAATGTAATCATTGTGCCTGGAGAGATGGGATATTGATATTCTGTTTTCTGTTCATCAGTGGTTGTGACAAAGAAATGGACTGGATATGGATATATATATGGATATTTTCTATTGGCGTTCAAGTAATATTGTATCAGATGTATAGCACTGTTATAAATCCATCAAATAATATAATATTGAGGGATTCTTCACTATGTTTCACTGCCAATGGCTGATGTAAGCAACATAACAACATTACTCTGACTCTAACCAGGTCTAGATAGCTGATAACATATTACCCCTTTCCACAGGTGATACAAAACAAATGTCTACAATGTGGTAGAGATAAGAAGAAGAATGCTAGTCTTTGGTATGAGATAACAGTGTATTGTTTGCCTTACCACCACCTGTAATCACATATAAAATTCTAATGTTGTGAGGGAGGAAATGTTATGTGCACAGCTAGAAAAAGGCAAAAACAAATTACCAGCATACCAATTGTGTAGTGACTCAACAAAATGAGGTGCTTTTTGTCACTATCAAAATTGGTAAAATTGTCCAAAGGTAACATTGGATTGAATTTATTGAATCTGAATTTTGAGCATATTTGAAAACTTTGATCTATTTATAAACACAGGTTTGAAAAAAAAACACTGTTTAAGTTTCAGCTTAGATATAGGCCAAAACTGCATAGCAACCAGGGTAAAATACTGATGTAATATTTCAAACTTAAAATGTTGAACAAGTTGGGAAATACCTTAAAAATGGGCTCTGAATCTGATAATTTTGATGAAACTTCAGCTTATCGTCGCTTATGTCACATGACCGATTTTCACGGGCATAGCCTTAACATTTTCTATGAAGTCACTGTGCTTGGGTTTAATCTTTTCATAATATCAATTTCTCAAGAGACATACTCAGTCTGCCTGAAAAAACCATGTTACATCAATATATTACCCTAGTTGCTATGAAGTTTTGGCCTATATTTAAGCTGAAACTTCAACAGTGTTTTTTTCAAACCTGTGTTTGTATCACTTCCTGTCCTTGAAAGATCATATCTTTACTAATTAAGTTGGAGCAAAAAATTTTATTTTTTTTTATAAAAAGAAAGAACTTTGGCTGACCTGTTTGGTAACACCAATATCTCAATACAACCAAAATGTGTGATGTGCCCTATGTTGCTGGGCGGCTACACAATTGATCAAAAATAAACAACAATAAACACAAGCATAAAGTTGCCATGGAAACTCAAGACCAAACCTTTGAACTTGCTGTTTGAGCTTTTAGTCTCTAGGGACTCCTTTATGGCCATGGCAGAGAGGGGGTGGTGGGATGGAGGGGATGAAGGCACTGGGGTGGACGACAGAGCTGCCTGTAAGATACACAAGGACAAAAGAGAGGATAATAATAATAATAATAATAATATGGTGCCTGTTCCCCATTGTGTGGGCACCAGGCACTTTACAAGAAGAACAAAACAACAAAATTTACCTACATAGCAGTCATTTAATAAAACATTTCATGCAGGAAAGATAATAGCAGAAAATATGTAGACTCAAATAATATACCTGCATAGCTGTACCTTACCTATTTCTCATACATCAATACATTTCTACTGAGGAAGGGCTGGATATGAATTGCAGCTCAAAAATATTAATGGAAAAGGTGTGTTTTCACTTTCTTTGATGACAAAAATTAGGACAGAAGAAAACTGAATGACTGATAGACTACATTCTCTACAGACTGATGTCAGGAAACTTTTTTCTTCAAAGCATCACACATACAGGAATGCTTCCCAAAGGGAAAGAATTATTAATAACCACAAGTCTTTTGAATTACGACTATAATCTCCCCTTACATTTTTTGTCTCCCTTGCCTGATGGCAAAAGTCGGAAATTGGTGTTTCCATGCCAATGATCTCATTTTTGTGCATCCTATGGATAATTTTCTCTGGTGTTTATTAACCTAGAGTCTTGAGTACAGAGTCACCACCTGGCAACCCTGCTTTTACTAACAGAAAAATATCCTATTGCTTAATATCCGCATAAAGAGAAGTTGTAACTAGAAACTATCATATTTGCCTTCCCTTTGGGGGTTATCATCCTCTATACAAATTTTTACTATTAGTAAGTCTCTGACAAAACGTTTGAAAGGAGGCTGTTTTTTGAGGGCTGAAAGTTTCCAAACTTTCCATGCTGAACTTGCAAAATTCACCCCATGAAAATATTACTGCTACTGTATTCACAGCTTCTCATCCACACCCAGGAAAACCACACAAATTCCAGTTTGTATTTTTTTCTTTTCACTTCAGCCATCCAGAGTGAAAAAAAAATCACTCTGATGGTATTTTAAAAAAAAGGCTGACAATACCTGGGGTGGAACAGAGTTGCGTTTAAAGGGTGATGACTGAGGTGTGGTCTGCCTTGTAGGGATCTCGCTGTGTCTGTTTGCTGCTGAGCTGTTGCCACTTCTGTTTGGGGTGAGTACATGCTTGATTCCCTGCAGCTCAACTTGCTCTTTTGCCTGAGGGATATTCAAAATGACAATTCTTAAAGAACTTTTTTCCATAATAGTCTTTAACTCAAGAAATGCTACACTACCATATTCTTAAGCCTTTAACGGAGCATGGCTCATCAACAAAAAGCCACCCAACTCTTCTATCTTTTGCCCTTCCTTCTATGGCCCTACTCCCAACCCAAGGTGTTTTCATTTATTGCATGATCATGGAGAGAAATGAACTCCTATTATTTCTCATTACCATAAGCCTCTTTGATACCAGGTAGTCTGTCACTCACTTCTATGGGCTGGACAGGGCATAGTGAGTGAAATCCACTTTCATATAACCCAAAGATAGTAATTAGAACAGTTACATTTGACTCTCATGCTAGAAGGATTAAAACTGTTCCCAAAGATGTATCCATATGATCATAAACCATCTCATAACAAAGTACATTTTGAAGTCCTTACTCACCCACATCTTTCGCTGCTGGACATCAGACGGACCGACCTCTGCCTCTTCTGATTTTCTTCTCTGCTCCATGCGAAACTGAGCTCTCTCTGAGAATGGGGTGGGGGTGGCAATCTCTTTCAGCTTCTGCTGCAAGGCGTTCTTGGCTTCCTTCTCAATCTCTCGAAATTTGGCTTGCTGTTCTTGTACCTGCCCAGACACATCAAGGGAAGAAATGAGGAAAACCCTAACTTTGATGCCTGTGATCTTTAGAAACAAAAGCTTATTTTTGAACCATGAGGCTTTATGTTATATCTTTTGCATTCATGAAAGAATAAAGATCTGGTAAGTGCATGGGTTTTAGACACTTACACATCATGGCAGAAACAGAAAGGAATGGAGAGGGAGGGAAAGGAAGAAGGAAGGAAAAGAGGTAGGCAGGAAAGGAAGGAGGAAGGAAGGAAGAGATTGAAACAGGGAAAGAGAGAAGGATGGAAGAGAGGAAGAGAGAGACAAAAGGATGAAAAAAATAGGTAAGATAGGATCTTACCTGCTGCTCTATCAACTCGTGGAATGTTGGCTGTTTCTTTGTCTCTGTATATGTTGACTTGAAGGCATCACCAATTATAGCTATAAGGTCCTCTGCCTGAAAAGAAGTTGTATATATTACAATAAACAGAAGACAACACACTCATTCTAATTCAATCTTCTCTCTACAAAATGGTAAAATAATACTAATAAATAAGGATAACAAAAATATTTCTCAAACACAATTGCTGATTGCTAAGGACTCTGCAGAATTCTGAAAAACAATGATTCCTCCTCTGCGTCAAATCCTCTAAATATAGCTGCTGTTGGTTAAGCTATAAATGGGGTAAGCTTTACATGACACTTCTATCTGCTACCAATGGGTTTAGGTATGAAGGAAAACTCTAATGACACTTCTGACCACTATGAATGGCTAAAGCTATGAATGACACTTCTGTCCAATGAGTTATGAAATGACGGCTTCTAACTAGAACCCTTCACACTAGTGCAGGGATCCACAACATAAGGGATAAAACAAAAACAGTAATACTATAAAAACTGAAATTCACCTATTCTAAACTCCCAAGCTGACAAATATTTATAGATCCGCAATGACCAGTTTTAGGAGCCCATAACGGCTCTGCTCAGACACAACACAAAACTTCCAGCAGCACTGTAGAGTCAAGGCCACGAAATAATGTGATCATGTATGGTAAAGGTGCACCTCTCACAACCCTATTCTTCCTGTTCTACAAAGAAGGCAGTCTGCAAGGAAAGCTCTTACACAAGGAGCGCAGGGTGACAAAAAGCCCAAGCTGCAGACAGGCTATAAGCCAGCCCCAAAATAAACCCTTCAAAAGAGTAAAATAAAATGGAAACTGCATTCCAGTGGAGAAACATAATATGGCAACGGGAGTGAAATTCAATTAAAAAGACCTCAACTGCTTTAGTTTGCACTGGCTCAACATCAGCCCACTGCTGGCTGCTTGTTACAAAAAAAAAAAATCTGTTCTATTTGCCCTAGGGGAGAAATATACATTGATAGAAAGTGATGGTAAAAGAGAGGGGAAAAAAAACCTGATTGGAATGCATTAAAAAGCGTGATAATCTGCCTTTGGGGTGTCAAGTGAAGTGTGGGGGTGGACATGGGATTTAGGAGGAAGAAAGCAAAGAGTGAAGATGGGGAATGTGAATTATTACATAGAGGGAAATTAAAGTTGGAAAAAAAGTGAACTGCATGTCGCACAGGGATCTATACTGGTAGGGTAGGAGAAAAGAGAAAAGTCTCTGCAATGTTAAGCCAATCATATCACATTCAACTACAAGCACATATTGCATAATATGCTAATCCTATCTTCAAAACGAAGACAAATGGAGATTCTTTGCTAATTTTCTTTAATTTATTCTGGGATATATTAAAGAAATAAAGCTGCAATGGTAGGGTTCAGTCATTAAAATCATTGCAGGAGTAACACAGGACAGAACACCAAAATCTTTCATTGTGGCCCACATACTGAACAAAGACTGCTTGGACTGCCTCATGGACGAGAGGAGCCATAACTGTTGCCCTTTTGTATTGTACAGTGTCTGTACAGCCTAACATAGATGTAGAAAGAACTTTACATCAAACTGGCAGAGAATTGGGTAAGTTTATGAAGTTGCTTGTGGTCAGTTTATTCAGACCTGAAGTGGGACTGGAAATCTATCGAATTATCAAAATCCATGAAAGTGAGTATAAGCAGGCTTGGGAGGGGCTACCAAAAATAATTAAGACTGGAAACTATGTGTTACAGCCTTCTTAACAGACCCTCTGTTTTCAGATACAAAAGCTGCAGTTGTTATGATGGGCATTAACCAGTAAAAGCTTCAAGAATTAAGATGCAGATGAAATATAAACTGAGAACAATTGCGTTTCAAAAGCGGTGATGGAAGGAGACTTGTATTATTGATGGCACAGATTATGCACCCAATGTTTTTTCTCATTCCTATTGTCACTTCATATTTCTTTTTCTGCCCTCTACATTTTAATTGTCTCACCATTCAAACTCCCTCCCAATCCATTATTTTTGCCATTTCTCACCACCTCAACATTTTCAAACCATATATTATTATAATTCAAGTAAAGGCCGTGCCTTTTTAAACACTGTGAACAAATAGATGTCAAACAACAGCCAACACATTATGATTGACCTAGGCAAATTCCAACGTCAAAATGACAGAAAAATTATATGGTGTGGATTGGAAAAACTTTCTCATGAAGCAGGCGACCTAGAATTAAATTGGAAATTTATATGAGCAAGGCAGCAATGTTCTCTCATTACAATTCACAAATTTGCCTACAGACAGAAAGAAGGAAAAACAGTGAGGTGTAGCGGACTGAGAGACAAAGGAGAAGAAAATGGAAAGCCATGAGAAACAGAAAAGTAGAAAGATAGGAGTGATGAATAAAGGAATGAGAGACAGATAGGAATGTGAAAGGTGAAAGGGGAAAGAGAGTGGGAGTAAGAAAACGAGAGGGTGAGACAATGGGATTGGGTAAGGAAGAATCCACACAGTGCTTTTTGGGAAGGGGGGGGGAGGCAGTACTCTAATACATAATACTGATATATCCTGGTAGAGAGTTGTGCTTTCACAAATGGTGCCGCACTGGACTGGAGTTGAACCTGGAACTTTAGCTCAAATTTCAAAGGCAGTATCTTGGGACTCTCCCGTCCCTAGTGTTTGAATTAGGGTTAGGGACAAGGTTAAAGGAAGGGTTAAGGAAGAAAAAGCAAACTTGGAACAGACCTAGAAATTAACTTTGTTCTATGAGCTCTCTCTTTATGTGTGCTTCCTTAATTCTTATCTTGTCCCTAACCCTAACCAAGCACTAAGTGGCAGTATCCCGAAACACTGTCAGTGAAGGAAGTCAGTCAGATCTACCTGGTGCCAATGTCAGGCAGCCTTCAAAGTAAGAGTTATTTTATGCAAGATATAAGGGCAACATACTGAGACTGTCCCACAGGCTTTTGTAGCTGGTTAGGTGCTGGTGTTGAATCCCAGATGTTCTAGCAAATTTTATTAATAGAGAACAGGGAACAGGGAACTGGTGAAACCAGATTTAAAAGACTATACAACTACGTACAGTGCAGATACATATACGGCTTTATACTATGACACAAGCTGCAGACATAGGAAAGAGGAATGGTGTGGAATGTCAGCGATTTTCCACACATTTCCTTGTCAGCTGTATCTATTAATTTTATTATCTCTACTTGGATATACAAAATCAAGAAGCTAACAAACTGCCGAGTTTACAAGCGCTGATGGAAGGGATAGGGTGTCATGTGTACATGCAACTTTCCATTGTCACCAAGTGTAACAATTTTATTATCGATGGAATATCATAGAGCTGTAAAACACTGAAATCTGTGATGAGTGTGAAAATCTGTGCCTACCTGTTCTGGAGTGCTAGTGATGAAGGCATGGCAGTACTGCACCTCTGCACTAGTCTTGGGTTCACGGGCAAGGAAGGAAAACTGACAGTACTCTGGATCACATGTGGCGTACCAGATTCTCTTCAAGGAGTGATCCATTAGGACATTCTGCACATGACACAAATAATGGTGGCTGTGATGATGATGATGACAATGACTTCTGTTTAAGTTAGTCATAGCCCTGTTTTACTTGTCTTTTTTTACTACACCAACATCTACTTTTAGCCTGTTCACACTATCTTATGTTTCAATCTCTCTGAACGCTTTTTATCATGTATGTTAGCATATGTTTAATCTGAGGAAGGATCATATGTGATTTAAAAATTCCTATAATATCTTCAATGTGATCAGTGAATTTTAATTATTAAATTATAATGTTTCAATTCTTAACATCGCTGGTTTTGATGGGATTATTTGAGTCTTCAAATCCTTGTATCAAGTGATGATGATGATTTTTAACAACTTTAAATTTTAAACTTTTTTAAACTGTATATTTTTTAAACTTTTCACCCACTTTATATTATGGCTGCGTTCACTAAGATTTCATTCACTCATTTTATTTCTACTGAAGAAGGCTTTTTGCTGACACATTTAAACTGTTTTAAACTTTATGGAGTTATTAAATTTTCTTTAAAGTTGTCAGATTGAAGTAGGGTTTTAATTTTCTTGTATTTTTTATAATAATGATGATGATGATGATAATGATGATGTTCGGTAGTGATGGTGGTCCCATTGCTTGAGGTGGTGGAATGATGACAGAAATCCAATGTTTGCAACGGTGGTTACGAAGAGATGATGATGATGGTGGTACTGGTAACAACAAAACTGATCATAAAAATAAAAATGGTAATGACAACTGACAGTAATGGTCACAACAGTGGTTTGATGGAAATGATAATAACAATTGTGCTGAAGATGAAATTACTGAGGCTAGTACTGCTTTTGTGTGTATGTGTGTGAATATGAAAATTGTTGATGTCAGTGATGATTCATTATAGTCCAAGAGCCCCTAACCACATCAACAACCTGATGAGTTGCTTACATTGTTTTCTCTAAGTATCACTTTCACTCCACTGTTCGAAATCACTAGATTTACTGGCCGTGACTCATCAGTGCTCTGAAAAAAGAAAAAAAAAACCATGAGAAGTTACATCATCACTCTACAAAATGTGTCACATCTTCAAATACATTTAAAAAAAAACAAACTTTGAACAAGCTCTAATGTAAATAAAGAATACTGAATAAGTTTAAATACATTTCTCTAATATTGACTCAATGCTCCTTACATTAACAGGCTACCTTCCTATGAGAGAATGCTCTTTCCATGAGTCAGCCAGTATTTACAGACTGTTATTACGAATGAATCTAGAGTGTGTCTATTCTGAGATTATATAAGTATACAGAACAAAAAGTCTGTTATTGAAATATCACTGAAGTCATTTCCTAACATAAATTATGTTCCTGTGAAATGAGCTTTTGGATACTGACAGCTCACTGCTTGCCTATGTTCTTTCAAAATGGATCACCTTTGATTTCACTTTATCGCAATCTGTATATATATGCAACTTTCATTTATTGGTAACACTTTCCACAAAACAAATTCTATATTTCATTATCAAAATCTCCTGACAACTGCAATTCATTTTAATCACAACTTTCCCTATGCTCCTGAGGAACTCCAATTAAATAAAGTTGACCGTACTACTTTCATTAGCAAACAACCCTATGTTTTTGAACGGCACAATGCTATCTATTTTTTAGAAAAAATCAACAGCACGGCATAAACACCTTTCTGTAAATTGAACTTCAATCAAAAGGTCTTCATATCCAGACACCAAATAACAATTTAATCACACACTCTTGTGAAACAAATTGTGAAATAAACTTTACAATAAAGACAAGACTGCATCACAATAATGTGGAGATCAAACATATTTTCAGCAAGATAATATCTCTTTACACTAGATTCATGACTTTGTTTTTAAAAAAAAACGTTTATATAGTTTGCTTTCTTCCTTGCTTGCTTCCTCCCTCCCTCTCTCCTTCCCTCCCTCCTTCTCTCACACACCCACGCATTCTCAATTTCCTCTATCTAAGGGTTTAACACTGCAAAAGAGTCATGAAGAAAAAAATTACCACAGGCTTTCATACTAACACAGCACTTGCTAGCTTGCTCCCATAGGAGGACTCAATGGGTCTCAGAGTTGTACCCCGCCCACAATTTCTGAGCTACTCACAGCCATGGAACTACTCACAAGCATCTAGACAAGCTCAGGCTGTATGACGCATGTTGTTAAAGACTGACTTAAATATGGTGTTGGTTTTCACAGACCACTTCACTGGTGACACTGCTTTTCAACCCATTCCAGGCAAACAGAATATTTTGAAGAAGAATCCGTCCACTTCTCTGGGTCAGTGTCTGGACCATCTTCTATGTGCCCAAACCTATCAAAAGCCCTCCTCAGGCTTCGCTGTCTTCAAGGTTCCGTTTCTTCCTTTGCCAAAAATGTCCGTCCTATTGATTGCCATAAAACTTCCGAAAACTCTTAACCCACTATCGAAACCAATGTACCTCCCTTCCCCATCCCCCCAACAAAAGGCAGACAGTGAACATGCAGTTTTCTCCTTTCATCATATCCTCATCAGTGTACTCAGTCAAAGACTTTCCTCTTCAAAGATCAATAAGCTCACCCCAAAATGTGCATTTTTTTTCTCTTAAACGAAGGTACAATTACCGATGCTTCTTTCTCTGCCTTTTCCCCCTTTCTGTTCACTCTCTCTCTTTCCCTCCATCCACACCTAAATTTTACATTATTGTAGACCAGTCGATCATTTCAAAGACCATTATGATTCCTGGATTCAAAATATGGCAAGCTCCGTATTCCTAATTTAATAGCACTACATCTCTCATTTTTATGGCTGACTCATTATGACAGTTTCACATCCATTCTCTCTCTCTCTGTGTCACTGTCTGTCTGTCTCTCTCACACACACATATACACATACACACACTCTCTCTCTCCTCTGAAAAAGTGATCACTTCTAGTTTGCTAACCCTGTCTCCATTTCTCAAAGTCAATGTCAAAATATGGAACAAACAATTTGTTTTGCTACTTCTGTACACGTCTAGATTACTCCTTGCTTTGCCTTTTCGCTCTCGTTCAAAATCTCGGCTTGTTCGATAATGGCGGTGACAAGCGGGTATTTCTATGGCAGACGATAAAACGGTGGGTGCGGACTCAACCTTTCAGTCTAAGGGGGGTAATCAAGACAAAGCGTGTCAAGCTCGGCTTACTCCGCTTTGAACAGTGCATTCCTTCGTCGGCAAGAAATCTGACTTGCTTCCGTCCCACATACACTTTTCTCAAACTCTGTCATTCCACATTCTCTCTATGGCTGTTCTCTCTCTCTCTCTCTCTCTCTCTATCACTCTCTCTCTCTTTCTCTCCACAACGGTTCCTTATTCCCTCCCATACAGCAAAACTCGCAGCATTTTAAAGGGTGGAAGGACTTCCAGGTTTTTAAAATTCCAACAGTTTTCAATAAAACAAATCGTTCGGTCATTCATTCTTCTGCAAAAAAAAAAAAAAATGCAAACACCGCACAAAATCTGAATAAAAAAAAAAAAAGAAGCAAAATATGCTTTTTTCTTCAGTCCTTCACCCCTCTCTAAATGGTATTACACTTCACACGTTTCTATTACAAAAATAATGAACCACTTTTACAATGGTTTATTACTTCAACCCAAGTCGTTCAGGAAAGCCAGAGAGACAATTTTGAAGGCTAATGTAGAATGTAGGTATATACAAGACTGGATTCAAATTTCTTAATTTTTTTTTNGGGGGGGGGGGGGGGGGGGGCGGAGAAGCAGTCTTAAATGCTTTTCCAGAGTAAATGGTTTCCCTCAAAGTTAGTCTGTTTCCTGCTCATTAATACGCCCCGTGCCGAGATTTAACATAGATTCGGCACTTATGAGGTTAATAAGGTGTGGAAATTTGAGAAAAGACATAGATCTAGGGTATATGGTAGGATATCACATCGTTCATGCTCATATTCTCAGTTATCAAAATGGCGTTCTGTTTTTAGATGGCAGCGGCGACTATTGATGATTTTTTAAAATGGATATTATTATTTCACTGAAATAAAAACAAAACAAAAACAAAAAAATCGAATTTCGGCGCCATATTCGTGGTTATTCATCTTTTATCGGAAAGTTTGTAACTGTAGGATGGTGGCTCAAGCATGTACAAGGACCAGCAGCCATCTGCATAATAATATTTACGTTGGTTTACGTGCAGCCGTAAGCACGGGAAACTCTTCAAACATTAGCAGTATTAACGGTGGTTAACGCAATACGTTTATTTTATACGTTATGTATACGGCCACTAATCTGAAGGCGAAAAAAATGCCAAGGTACCAGAGATTTACATGCTGGTGTCTGTCCACCCAGGAGGATAAGCAGGAAGCGGGCAAACTTAACGTCACTCTGACCAGCATTTTCTCAGAAATAAGTTTACCTCAAAAGACTCACAACGCAAGACTCTAAAATGACATCACTCCAGACCAATCTATTCATCTCACGGCAAGAGCACAGTGCTAGACTCGCAATGCAAGACCCCAAAATGACGTCACCCCCAAACCAATCCAATCTATTCACCCTACGGCAAGAACACAATGCTGAGATCATCATCTCCTGTCCTCTGAACAGTCTCTCCCTCCCCATCTTTCCTCATCCTACGCCAGACCACTTGAAGCAACCTTCGATCATCATTTCATTTTCCTTTATGGTGATGCAGGGGAGGTAAAAAAATAAGTCGGATTACTTCCGTTGGCATCTCTTCCATTATCTATCATTTTATTTCTCAAAAAAGAGAAATCATTCTTTCGTTAGACTCTACCACACCTTCCCCCCTTCCCCTTCCCCACCACACACACAACTTACCACCCATTTTGCCCCCTTACAAAATGAACAACACTTTACTTTTATTCTCTGTAAGCTTTTTTGATTATCTTCTCCTCCACTTAACATTTCGACATGAAATTGACTGGATCAGTTCCGCCTGTCTCTCTCTCTCTCTCTCTCTCTCGTCCTTCCATAACTATAAAGCCAAATAAATTTCCCTCACCGCCACATGTCTCTCGCCCCCTGCCCCTATCTCCCCCCTTTTCAAAAAAAAAAAAAATCAAGATCCGCCCTTCATCTTTCGTCCATCTCTTTCAACCCGTTTTGATTATCATTCCAAAGTTATTACAGCTAACATAACAAAAACCTGCCGCGCCAAGTGAAAGCCTTTCAACGTCACCCCAGAACAGAACACGGATGACGTCAATGCAAAACCTACGTGATACTCTCGATGAAAGGCTGAAGGGCCGTACACAACTCCCCCCCCCCTCNCCCCCTCCCCCCGCGCGACCCCCACACATTGATTTATTATTAAAATATGATAACCTCTTTGCTCCCACCTCGTGAACGGGTGAGAAAGTGGGAGAGGATCAAGGTAAAAATGTTATGCATCGTCCAGGTAATGCAAAAACAGTGGTGCAACAGCCTGGGGTGGAGCACTTCGGCAGAACCTTGTGGAATTGCATAAGGAGGACCCGTTGTGGGACGGAAGATGATTTTGCTCTGTCAGCAAGATTCTGATTTAGGCTCTGCATCTAGGACAGTCTACCTTTCATTATGAACACATTTGTTAATGGTCTGTCTCAGGTGTGGCCTGATCTTAAAGATTCTGGTTGGGAAGTGAAAAATCACATCACATCATGTGTAGCGCGACCATCTTTCAGTGTTAGTATGATAGGCCTTGTTACCCATGGACAGATCCAGACTAAGTTGACCACAGTCTTAAACAAAATAATGTCAATTAAGGGACTCGGACAGTCGACGGCGTTAAGTATGTGGGTCGAGCTAAACCAGTGAACTTACTTTACGGCTTGAATTCGACGACATTTGGATGTTAATCGGCTATTCTCAGAGAAATATCTAGTCTGTAATCCGATTTCGAAATATTTTACTTTGCTTGAAGGTACTTCTCTACAAGTTGCTTAAGGTAAAATATTGACCAAAAAAGGGCAGAGAGAGAGAGAGAGAGAGAGAGAGAGAGAGAGAGAGAGAGAGAGAGAGAGAGAGAGAGAGAGAGAGAGAGAGAGAGAGAGAGAGGGGTGAGATTTCATCAAGGTACATTGTTTTGATTTATCATCAAAAACAAACTTTGAGTGAGCGCTTGTTTTGGCTTGAGGGGGTGAGAAGTGGAACAGCAGATTTCCAATCTTAAATTCTCGTGTTCGACTCGGTAAACATTCAATATTTTTGTACAAAACACTTGAGCTCTGCACTAGATACACACCGACTTGAGCTTACAGTCTCTCCTCCGTTAACATATTCGGAGATTTTATATCGTCCTGTTCCATAATAATGTTTTAAACCAAATTTTCTCCGCCTGGCGGTTTCTGAGAAAACGCCGCAAGAATGTCGGGATTTTCACCCTGCGCTCGCCGCCATTACTTGTACTACGTGACGTCAAAAGATGAAACAGGCCAGCCCACGATTGGTCCAGACAGTTTGCGCAGGCGTCTGCAACAATCGTCTGCTAGTTTTCTCGATTTATGACGTCACGCAGCACAAGCAATGACAGCGTACAGAGGGTGAAAATCCCGACAATTCAGTGGTTTTCTTAGAAATGGTCAAGCGGAAGGAAAATGTGCACAGTTTAAAGCCTTTGCAGAAAACTATGTGGCAATTTAGACTGTGCAGCAAATACCTACCCCTATATAGCCCTATACCTTTGAGCTCTCAATCTCTGTTCTCTAAATACAATATTTTATGATTTCATTAAGACACTTGAGCTGTGCACTAGATACACCTAGACTTGAGCTTACAATCTCTTTTCCATTAACAAGTTCACGAGCTTTACATTATCCTGTCCCATATTTTTCTTCTAATAATTTTTTTTTTCAGAATGTTGGTTCAGGGACGCAGCAATGCAATCCAAGTAACGACAATAGATAAGGGGGAGAAGGGGCGCATGGAAAGCAAAAATCACGATAGACACAATAAAGTCGCACCAAGGATATTGCCAGGTTGGGCAAGTTCATCAAAAAGTCAGTTCAGATCAAATTCCGTTTCACTAGGAGAAAGTAGCCCAAAGATCAAGTTTAGCTCAGTTCCATTCAACTTTAGCAGTTTTCAGATCAGATCAGTACCACCAGGTTTTTGAATTTGGCAATCCGTTCTGATTGTCGAGGAAGATGTGAACTGGACTAAAAAATTTAGATCAAACACTCAAATTAGCTACAGTTCAGATCCAGATCAGTTCGTGCAAAATAGCTACTGAGCCCAAATTAAATTCACAAGAACTGAAGTTCACAAACTGCGTTCCTGTAATCTCAGTTCTGCCCAAACCTGGATACTGCGACGCAACCCAAGCCCGAACCGTGACCCTGGGCGTACCTTATAACCGAAAACATGTCTTGCTTGAGGACCTATCCAAACCTGTTCTTTCCCTGTAATCTGCCAGTTATGAGTTTCATTAGCTCAAAAAGATGCAAGCCAGGTGCTTTATAATGGGTAAAAAGCCGTGTCAGTCAGGGCCGAAATTAGCAACCTCTCAAACCCAGCACAAAAAAAAAAGGATCGGGGAGGTGATGAGGGTC
>JAWQUT010000081.1:1783559-1805608 GCA_033807755.1 Ellobium chinense | reverse complement strand
GATCAACCACCGCCCTCAACACCTCTTTTCTATTCTACTATCCTTTTCCAAAACCAGAGAAGCCAGAGTGTAAAGTTGCAGTTTACAGACTTTTCATTCAAACCTCTATCAACACCTCCTTTCGTTCTTTTCTTTCTCTCGCTGCCGTCACTTGATTTCGCTTTATGACATTCCAATGAAATTATCGTCCTCTCTCTTCTGTAATCGATTTCAGACAGCCCGAATCCCCACTTCTCCAAAACAACAACAGAAATCTCTACATATCCAAACAGGACCGCGCTCAAGCCTCTACGCACAAAGCGCGCGTTTAGCGCCTATCTTGTTTTCTTTATCGTTCTTAAAACACGCTGAAATATGCCATGCCGTTTATAGTTAATAGCATGGAATATCATGGTCAGGTCTATTTTCTCTCCTTCTCTTTCTCCTTTCCCTTTAGCCTAGATCTTCGCACATTCATATGTTTACATAATTATTCTACATTATTTACATACTCACCGTTCCTACGAAGTGCCACTGAGATATCTTAGCCTACTTTGCAAGAAATCTATCTCCTAGTCCCCCATTACCGTCAAAATGCGAAACCTCGTACCTCGATACCCGACTTTTTAATAGGCCAACCATCACTCAAACTTCACCAGCGACAACAGGGCTAGGGAGGGGGACTGCGGGGCTCAACAATTCATCATATTTACCATGCTCTTTAAAGAACGGTAATATCACGTAATAGAAAACACATTTTTCCCTACATAAATTTAAACGGAGTGAGTACAGTGGTTGTGCAACCAAAATATACCTTAGGAGTAGTCTGGCTGGATTGCATTTTTAAAATCAGTCTTTTCGAGTTATCTCACCTATTTGACTGCCACGTTTTCGTCACAACTTTATGTATTAAAATTCACTCGTACCGCCGCCGCAACCTACTCTTTAGCTCAGTGGATTATCACGCTGATTTAGAATCTGAAGAAAGACTCAACCTTCACATGCACTAGTCTATTAATAATTCTCCCCACCCTATTTTCAAAAAAAAAAAAAAAATGAATAGGAAGCATGTTGCTGGGATTAGTCATATGTGCAAATCTTACAGGCTGGCTGTCCAGCCAAAATACAATCCACAGAGTAGTCTGGCTGTCCGGCCAAAACACTATCCATGAGGTAGTTTGGCTGTCCAGCCGAAATACTCTCTACGGGATAGTCTGGTTGTCCGGCCAAAATACCACCCATAAGATAGTTTGGCTGTCCAGCCGAAATACTATCCATGATGAAGCCTGGCTGTCTAGCCGAAATACTCCTGTCCAAATTTAAAACAGACTGTCAAAATTCAAAATATGACTGACCTCATTCCAGAAGTACATGCATGTATATCTATCTCCCATTATTTATCATACTTCCCTCATTTTGCATCATGCTCCCCAGCTTCCCCCATCTGCACACACTTTCAACACCCTTAAAACTGTACTGAAAGATGAAGTGTGGCTCACAGCAACAAGTTTCACCCAGATAAATTTGAAGCTGGTTATCAAGTTGTGACCTCATTTTTGGTTTCTCCAGAGAGTATCTCTTCCATCAAGCATCATATTCTTTCCCCCCTTCACAACCCCCCCCCNCCCCCCCCCCCTCCACCCCCCCTCAAGTCTTGCTTACCAACCATCCTCTCTCCATCACAAAAATTTTACATCATTCTTCGAAACGTACTGAAAGACGCCATGTCGTTTCACGGTATGAAACTTATTCTCCAGACAAATATAAAGCAGGCTATCAAGGCGTTATCTCATTAGTCTAGACGGCATGTCCTTATCTAAGTTTTAACATAATTTTATTTAATCGCCTCCTCTTCCCCCTTCCCCCGTCTCCATTTCTTGCTCACTCGCTCTTCCCACCAACCCACACTAAATTTATTAAAACAAAAAAACCCAAAGTACTGACAGATGCAATGTCGCACAAAACATAAAATATAAGATTTTCCATAAGGTAAATTGCCAAGTCATAAATTTATTGCACCAGAATGCAAATCTCTCACTATTTATCGTACCTGCTCTGCCTACCTGTTTTTCTTCCACCCATCCAGCCACCCAGCTACCACCTAGCCAGATTCTTATCACTCATAAAAAAGAACTAAAAGATATGATGTCATTTACAGCCTGCACAGGCATGTTCATCAGATATAAATTTCATGCAGTCTGCCAAGGTATGACTTCATTATCTTAGCCAAGATATTTCCACCCACCACTCTTTCTGCATCTCAAATCTCTCACTGCTAACCTCTTTCCTCTGACCCTATCACCCCATTCCCCCCTCNCCCCTTAACCCCAGCCCCACATTATCACTAATGAAACACCATGACGTATGTTCTCTTCTCCCCAGCATCGCATACAAAGTTACAACTTTTTATTTAAAACAAGTTGCCTGGCTTTACCTTACTACCTGAAAGTCTCTCTCGCTCTCTCCCTCTCTTACTCTCTCCTCTCTCTCGCACACAATAATACTTAAAATCAATGATCTCTTCGTTCGCTCATACTCTTTCCATTATCCTTAAACTACATTGGGGAACACGATGCGCTTTATAATATATACATTATGGCATTACCCTCCTCTTCTGTAGGATCTCCAAAATTTAAGCCGGCTATCCAGGTTGCTCTTCAACATTGAACGAACTTTAGTCAAAATGAGAAGTAAATGCAGGCAAACATAGGCTGCATAATACGTCTTTCTGGCGGTGATAGAGATTCCCAAACATAGCATCTATCACCTTATGACCACATCAGTAAAGACTGTATCAAGTACTTCTTCCAATTTGCATCTCTCTCTCTCTCTCTCTCTCTCTCTCTCTTTCTCTCTCGCTCTCTGCCTCTCTCTCTCTCTCTCTCTGTCTCACTCTCTTTCTCCTCCCATATCACCTGGCCGGTGAATAATTTCTCCCCCTTGCAATTCAAGCCCTAATAAATGACTTTCATATCTCTCGAAATATATTAATATCATTATTGTCATATTCACAAAAAGTCACACCGGTCCTCCCTCTCTCCTCCCCCCACCCTTTCAAAAGGAGAAGAGTATTTTGGCTGGACATCCACAAAACCCCGTAGAGAATAATTATTTTGATTGGACTGCCAGAAGGTAAGATTTTGGTTAGTGACAAAGCCCAGCAACCTGCTTCTCACCCATCTAAGAGTTAACAAAAGGAAAAAAAAAAGGAATTTATAATAGACTGGTTCATAGAGCAGGTTGAGTCTTCCCTCAGATATTGAGTCAGTGTTATCATCCATTTATGAAGAGAGCAGGTTGGCACTACGAGTGAACTTCAGTACACAAATGCTTGTCTCCATTCAAAATACATCCAGCCAGAATACTCCGCAAGGTATATTCTGATTTACCGTTCGTCAGCATGTTCATTCCGATAAAAAAAAAAAACAACCCAACAAACTGTACTCACTTATTAATTAACTCCTGCTCGTCTCCTTTCCAGTTAAGCCGACCAACAATAATTTCCTATTAACAGCATTGTCTACTAAATGAGATGAAGAATGCGAGACGCCCCGAAAAACGAGGCCAGCGTTCATCTATACCGGAATACCAATGTACCTGAATCGCCCGATGTATGTTCAGTGTGTTTTCTATAAATATTTAGTGTTTAAACGGAATGCTGGATATATTTGATCTAGATCTGGATTCTTTCCGTTGCCTGTTATTGCGACCACATTGAGAAAATAGACACGACTGGTGAATTAAAAAAGATGGCTCTCTATTTACAGGTTTTTGTACATAGCAATAGTTTCTTTGAAACTCGATGACAATAGCTTACCACTTCTTCGCCTGAATCTTTCAGTTTTATATTCTGGCTTTGCGAACTTTTCACTGCTTTCGTTGCCATCCTGTTTCTTATATTCTTATATTCCATCTTCAGTTCTGTATTTTTTTTCTTTTTAAATCAGGAGCGAGTGCGGTACACAATGTACAAAAAAGAGTGTTGAGGAGGGAATTATTTCGACTGACCTCGTATCTGCACCAAATTGTTTACCGTTAAACGTCGATTACTCATGCAAAACACATCATGCGGTTCAGATACATCGTTATTCTTGTATATATTAACGTAAGCCTTGCTATTCGGACACAAAGCCTGAAGAATTAAGTATTTATGTTTCGTTTATATATAGATCTAATTTTGCGTGTCACATTCATTAAAAAAAAAAACAAAACGCGGTTAACTGCACAACTCCAGGTATAAACTCCATGCTTTTATTTCAAACCGTATGATTCTTAAAAACTTTTTTTTTTTAATCATCCGTTGGAACAAAGTCACTGTATAAATATAAGCCATCTCTCTTTCTTCCTCTTTTCACCACCCTCCCCTGAGTCTCAGCAAAATCCCAATGAAAACAAGGTTCCCAATCCTTCTCTACATTTATTTACGTTCGATAAATTTAACACACGAACCTGATATTTCCCTCCCATTTTTAAAAAATATTATTATACTCTACAGCCAAAGACAAATCATTTAAAAATCGATGGAAAGAGGGCGAGTTGTGGTGAGGAGTAACTCGGGCAGGGAAGGGGGCGATGGCGGGAGGGGGGGGGNTGGGAAGAGGCAGCCGAGCATGTAGTGACGAAACATTCAAGTGACACCAATTCACCCCTAAAGGTTACAGAAGCCTAATCCGATTTCCCTCTTTGAGCTAATAAACTGCTTTCTCTATTGTCACTTACAAGAAATTCCACAATCTCTAAGTCTTCTTTAATAGTTTGCAGCATTCAATGAGCTTATTAAAAATGATGTTCAAAATATAGGTCTTTCATTTCGTTTTCGAGCTACGAACCGACACATCGATAGGTGTAAACAAGTTAACTATTTTCCTTAACGACAAGTGCTCCACACATAATGCCACACCGAAACCGAGGTGAATGACCCAACCTTCAGGATTAGTTTACGAAATCAGGAGAGAATACAAACTAATTCGCAGGTAGGCTCACAAATCTAGGGCCCATTTTCCACACTCTGTCCAAAGGGCAGATTTTTTTACTGTCTCCCTAACGCATATGACAATATGCTATTTTCAGCCAATTAGAAGACTGTAGCCTTAAGCCATAATTTTGCCGAAGATGGATTAGAATGTGCAAGAAAGAAAATCAAAGAGGGAATGAGAGAGTGAAGGAGAGTGATGAAAAAGGAGGCAGACAGAGAAAAAGAGAGAGAAAGAGAGAGAGAGAAAGAGAGAGAGAGAAAGAGAGAGAGGGAGAGAGAGGAGAGAGACAGTACTTGTGATAAAAGAAACATTCTAATGACACCCATTCAACCTTAGCCTCTTTACATTTGTCGATGGCGGATAAGGAGACTGATGATGGAAGAAAATCAAAATGAGAGAGACGGGGGGACGGGAAGGAGGGAGAGAGAGAGAGAGAGAGAGAGAGAGAGAGAGAGAGAGAGAGAGACTGAGACAGAGAGAGAGACACAGAGAGAGAGACAGAGAGAGATAGAGAGACAGAGAGAGTGGGGGACACATAGATAGAGGACGATGAAAAGAAGACATAAAGAGTGCATTTATAGTGAAGAGAAAGTTTCCTTTACCCACACCACCCCTTCGACCCNCACCACCACCACTCCCGCACCTGCACTGTGATGTGGAGTCTAGATTCCCCCTGGGTGATATGCTCTTATTTTGGAAACATGTCTATCTCATCTTTCCGGGGCGCTTAACTTACGAGATTAAACTTTTTAACACACAAGCCAGCATGGCTGGTGGTTTCTTGTACAAAGAGAAAAAAGTTACTGGTTGTGTCTAGCAGCGTTGAAACTCTGTTCACCTGATGTTCCCCTACAGCGAGAGTGATTTTTTCCCCCTACATTTCCCTATTGCTGATGCAAATTTAACCGAGAAAAAAAATACTATGATTCTCCTGTTAAAAAGACTACAACCAGTTATATTTGCCCACTTCATCCTGTATTTCACGAGTTCTCAAAGCGATCTTCCCCTTCGAAGAAAAAAACAACTGCCTTTCGGAAAGTCATTTTACCCTACCATAGGGGAAAATTCTGCGAGTGGCAACACTGGTGTTTGATGACCAAGTACAGTGGGAACCGTATTGCCACACATAGAGACTTTCCATTTCGGTAAGGAAAATTGGCTGTGCAAAGGGGGGAAATCGCTTTTCATAATAAATAAAATTGTTGGGGGGAAATATCGAGAAATACAATAGATAAAGCACCTAATATTCTTTTTTTTTTTCATGAAATTAAAAAAAATTGTTTCCATTAAATTTGCTTCAACATCACAACATCGTGCGTAGAGAAATGTAGGGAAAAAATCACCCTCGTTGTAAAGAAGTGGGGCGGGGAGGGGAAGGGGGGAGAGGGTAGGGGAGGGAAGACATATGACCCTCGTGGCCACTATCAGTGGTAAGGGCGGAAAGAATGAATAGACGACTTTGCTAGAAGGAAAAGATGATTGTGTCCCACCGGACTATTACGTTTTGGCAGAAATCAATAAACGCCATATTGGAAAGTAGGCTTACATCCGTTTCTTTCTCAGTGGTGGCTTTCTGGCAAGAAAGTTACATCTCTTTGGGGAAAAAATACAACAACCCACGATGGAATGACCATGCCTCTGCTAAATGGAAAAGGATTCAACATTACATGAAAGGATCAACAGAAAACAATCACTAATTTCTAGAAGTTCACAGGCTTAAAAGGTGGCTCCCTGTCTGGAGCCGGAGATGTGCCAGGTAAGCTACGCCCTTTCTTTCAAAAATGGGTATGGACGAACTCAGGACATCTCACTTACCATGATGAAAACAAGATGACTGCTAATAAAAGCAACTTCAAACTATAACAGCAACAAACTGATCCAAGTTTGGGCTTCAAGATTACACCAAAAATGGAGAAGAACTCAGAAACCATACCCATGAAGGTCGGTACAACACTTTGCTGTTCAATACACATTAACGGGTTCGTTTTCATGAGGGACGCAGAACTTAAAAATTCTCAAATCAAAACCTTAACGGAAGTTTTACCTGTAAACCTGGTGAGTCTACACTGCCCACCGAGGATCCAATGAAACGTTTTCTGAAATTGTTCTGAGAAGGAAAGATGGATGGAGGATTTGGGATTGTGCGGTCTTCAAGCCTGATACAAGCAATTATTATTGAGGTGCAGGTATATTTATGGTATGGCGCTGCTGAAGTAGAATATTTTTTAAAGTTTAAATGCATTACATAGACACAACAGATTCAAACACTGACAAATCTTTCATAACACGATTAGTCAGGTTCACCGCGTTCACCGCCATGAGGTGGTAGACAGCCATGGATTTTTCCCTCCACAAACTAGAAATAACACACACACAAAAAAACAACAACAAAAAACTGAAGCGTTTAATCTTACTGAAACAAATTATTTTTTTTACAAAATCACGCGGCTTTTTTCACTCGTTCTCTTTACTTTATTATTCTGTTTTCTTTGTTCCTTCGTGTAAAATTTGATATATTCATTTACACATTTGCTTGATATATATAGCCTCACTTTCTCTTCTCATGCCTTCTGCATTTTCTTAAATTATGAAAAAAGTAATTCTAGTCTTTGCTTACTATACTGCGACTAATAAAAGGAATTTTATGCCAGCTGATGTAAAAAGCTCGATGGCACTGTAAATCAGTGGTGTGAGACCTGTAAGCCGCACAAACTCAGTATCGTTTCGGTCTCTTGTGTCATTCACTCACTTCTGTTCCCATCCTCCTCTCGTGCCCTGGCTCTCTGTTCATCATTATTTAATGCATCTGGCATGCAACCTATTCGAATGCCCCGGACTCACTCAAAGTTTTGTCTCTAATTTTCATCGGACTCACTCAAAGTTTTCTGTCTCTAATTTTCATCAGTTCTTCATTTCTTCCATCGTCGCTTAAGACATGGTCCCTTGTTTCACAGAGCTCATTTTCTACTTTAACATATCTCTCTCTCTCTCTCTCTCTCTCTCTCTCTCTCCTTCCTTTCTTTCTTCTTCTCTTTCTTTGTTCATTCGATATACACCCCCCCCCCCCCCCCCATCCCATACCATCTCTCAAAAACCTCTGTTTGACACATAATCATCGCCAATTATCCGAACATACACTCTTCTCCTGTCCTTCTCCTTCTCCTAATTTTCTAATCATGTCATCAGCCACAGACCAGCCATTATCACCAACCCTCCCTCCAGACTTAGATGAAAGGAAGAGACGGGAAGCAGCGCGTTTCCACGTTTCGACCAACTCTCGATTGTTGATCAACACGGGTTAGTCTTTATCCTACTGAATCCACTATGTGTCGTCATCACCACTAACTCGCTCTCCTCTTCCGACTCCTTTGCTCAGAACTTGATGGATTTGTATGGAGCTCAGCATCGCACATGCATGACCGTAGAAATCTCATTGTCAAAGACGTCGCAATATAATATCACTCGTCTACCTGGGTTTCTCGTCTTGTCGTTTCTTGTAGCTCTTTATACTCACCCTTGGCACCTCCTCTTTACCCCCACCCAACCATAATCATTCCCTACGACCAGACACAACCCACTGCCATTGATCCCCATCACACTCCCCCCCCCCTTTCTCCCCAGCTCTTCGCCTTTAATCAATCACAGCATCTGGCTACAGATGAGCTAGACAGAGCACAGGCACTCACCCTCATGAGCTCCAGCTGGGACTCCATCTGTCTCTCCCTCTGTTCCTTATCATTACCAGACACAGAGAACGTGCCGATGTACTGTAGAAGAGAAAAGGAAACCATTCAATAATGTTAACGCTCGTTACAAAGTCTCGTACATTCATGAAATAATGGCATGCCATCGTTACCGTCAGTGCCGAGTTGCATGGTGGGTTCAGTTTTTTTTCTTATTGGACAGGCTTTGTATTTTATATTTTTGTTTTGGTTAAAATTAACTCTTCTTGGTAAAGGTTCATGAAACCGCCAGTTGTTGTTTTATATTTGCTGAAATAAAAGTTGCGTTGCTTCCTTTGATCAGAGTTCACAGGTCAAAATTGCACCACACCTAAGTTAATTGTTTAATTTTCAGTAGGCCTGTGTCCCCTATCAGAAATTCGTTGTTCAAGCAAACAAAGCCCACTTGAAGAATGGGTGTTGTTACTGGTATTGATAAATGGGATGTTTAAAATGATCTGAGCATTTTAACATCCTATCCTGAGTGTCTATGAGCAGGTTTTCCACCTTTTATCTCATAAGAAAGCTCCAAATTCTTTCTCTCTCACATGCACACGAACACGGACATAACGTTGACAAACATTCTCTCCATCTCACTCCCTCTCCACCTCAAGAGATTAAGATAACTTTGCATGAAAGACAAGCGATGCTAATAATCTATATTAAACTTGAAACTAAACTCCGAACTTCAGAGCACAACTCGGCGAATGATGCGTGGATATCCGACACATTGCATACAGCTCTGCATATTGAACTCGTCTAAAAAAGCATTCAGCACCGATGCACTCATGTAATTCTAACGATGGTAAGAAATTCCATGTTAATGCGGAAGCTCTCAATTTATGCGCATCACTAAAACACCTAGTAATCTACAAGAAAGCTCGTTCGCGTGTTTAATCAATCAATCAATCAATCAATCAATCAATCAATCAATCAATCAATCAATCAATCAATCGTCAGCCAGTCAGAGGCATAATATAACATTATCATGAACATGACATAAAATAACAAACAGGACACTATTCATCAGAGAGGCAACCAGCAAAATACAACGCTGCTATCGGTCAATTATAATAGCACTGTAATCCAGGGCTTACGTAATCAGCCAAGCTAGCCCTTCGACCTTAATGAACAAAGCCATCAAAAATATTCTCCTAATAACTAACTGACGCAATTCATTTAAAGGTAAAATGGCAAAAACATGGAGAACAATAAAGGTTACAGAAAAGAGCGACATCAAAGCACCGGGTCTTAAAATTACAGAAGGAAAAAAAAAACAGAAAAGAAGAAAACAGAGCGGAACACTTCAGGATTCAGCATGGGGACTTCCAAGACCCCATCTTGAAAGAAAGAAAGAAAGAAAGAAAGAAAGAAAGAAAGAACCCACCCTTAAAATGCCATTCCACATCAAACCAAAGCATAAGGAGATAGACACATGACAGACGTCGGATGCAATACGCCGAAATCCGTTTTTCTTTCCCAAGTAAAGCAAAACAAAAAAAAAACAAAACTCCCTATTTTCCTAAAACTACAATCAGCACAGCGATTCTTTGGAAGTAAGCTAATCTGGTGAATGTCTGGTAACGTATAATAAATTTTAGTTTGCTGGATTCGCAACAATAACAAAAAAAAAGAACTTTTATTGGTTGATGTCACTGACATTGCTTGATGGCGCAAAAAGTCCAATGTTGGAGGCTGTCTGGAGAGAGCATCAGATTTCTGAGTAACTTTGTGAAGTACTCCAACAAGTGTGTGTAAGATGTGCTCCAGTCAATGAATTGCATTGCATAACGCCACGCTCATTCCACATTTGCCTAAGTAATTTTTTTTTGATAATTCGAATTGTTTGGATTACTGTGATTTTCAAGTTATTTCATATAAAAACAAATGTAACTTTTTGGCTCGTTATTATATCCCAATTTCACATGCTACACTACATCTCCCTCACTGCCTCACTTTGAGTAACAGGTTGAGAGTGCAAAATTTCTAAAAACCTAAAAAATAAAAATTGCCTTAGGTAATGTGGAATAAGTGTGACGATAAAGAAATATTTGGCTGTTTCCTACTGTACCATGAACCTATTGAAACTAGAGGTATGAGGTTTTGTAATACAATGTACGCGACATCACTGGCAATCCAAAGGCGTCAAAACCCAAATTTTCGACTCGGGCAGGGTAATCAGGGTACAGTATTGCGCCCACGCGACGAAAAAGACCTTGACATCAATCTCAGCATTTTTTTTTTTTGTCTGCCGGTGGCATTCCTTCTCACAATTTTATTGAGAATTACAGCTTTGCACCCGTCATTATCCCCGCAGAGCGTCTTCCTTCCTGTATTTTAGGCACCAGCCAGGCAGGTAGCTGCAGACTTGTAAGGCTGGGCAAACTCGACCCAGAAGATCGAGTCGAGCCAACTTTTCTTCAGGATCGAATTTTTGGGGATCGATTCTTACCGTCGATTTTGTGGTCTAGGATATGTGTCTCAACCAACAGTTGATTATGCCAGTTTAAAATCCACGAGAAAATCCCCTTGCTGCAGCAGCTTTATAAACAAATAGCATGAATGAAGCTGCTAGTGTTTTATTATAGGCAAGGATGTGCTGAAAGGACTGCGTGCGAAATCAGTGTGTTTGGGTACTGATAACAATAATTTACTTGTTTATAAAAAGACTCTGGAAGGCTGGAAGGAACACCATGCCCTCACTATACACATATCTGTAGCGCCAAGTCAAACGAAGATAATTTTTTTCGGTAGTGTATCAGCTGGACACTCTATTCAGTACCCAGGACCAAGAGCAACCTCCTGGTAGATCTCTGCCTGGGCATTATGAATATATATTATGATAGCAATCTCAGATGAATAGAAAGGTGGAAGGTGAAGCTCGACCTGGAAATTTGAAAACAGATCGAGAAAGGATCGATCTTTGCTATTCGAGCTGTGAAAAGCTGGAGATCATACGATATCTCCAAACTCAAGAATCGGCCCATTACTACAGGAAAGCACTTGAGCAATGCTTTGGCGTTATCTTTGGCTGTGAAACTGCTGATCCTAGCACGACGCGGCTTGCAGGGGTTCTGATTTTCTAGAGCTTCCGAGTCAGACAGGGTTAACACCTGCTGCGTTGTTGATTCCAGCCACTTACGGAGTTGAGATATCAAATTTGTGCACCGTTATGTATTTTGAAATCTCCAGTGCAAATCTTAAATGCGGCAGGATGCATCTCTGCGGCAAAATTAGTAGGAACATAACTACATAGATAAAGCATTATGACCTCTAGACATCGAACCTCATATACTCTCAGAAGCAAAATAAAGCTCTAAGGCTCTGGTCCAGATGAATATCTCACGAACCCGAAATCACAGAATTGTCATACAGACGTCCAGGTCGTGAAATGCTACTTCTATATATGCATGCGGTCTAGATCGGAATTATGGCCATTAATCGGAACACTGCAACATTGAAATTCGAAACGCTGGTGGTATTTTTATCTAGTCATCTTTCTGCCTAAGCATAAAAAGCATAAAAACGGCCTCGTACTCTTAAAATCGACCTCACATAATCAAACTTTCTACTTAAACGAATTATCACTCTTTTGAAAACATTTATTAAGTCAAGAGCACAAAACAGCGCTTAATCGCTCCCTTCTCTAAATGGGAACCTACCCCCTTGTTTCTGTAGAGCTTAGAATAGGTGGACTGAACTGTATGTTGTCAGAGTTTCCCACAGGAAGAGATGCTATGTTGTCAGGAAAGGCCCATACTGTTCTGCAGTGAGCATGCATATAGGCAAGAGACGACATTTTGCATTCTCACAGTGAAGTGCTTTTGTGGTGATGCCTACTGTCAGCTGTGCCCAGCGCGCCTACAACTAGAGCAGTTGGTGCGCACTGCGAATGAAGCAAAGATCAACCTAAATGTCTATGTATTGAAGTAAGCCCTCTTCCCATCTAGAATCTTCCTTTTTTAGTGCCTGTGTAGAACGCAAGTGTGCTCCGCGCGTATTATAACTAAAATTACAAACGTATGTCAGGCTTCACGATTCGGGCAGAAGTGACCCCTCTTGCCTATACACACTCTGGGCTGTCCTCTCTGTACGATATTCCCGGTGAGTGCCAACATCCAACCAGGCATGCTTGAACCCACTTGACCCCTAACCCATGCTTGTCATAAAGTGGTCCCTTTGTCTTGTTTAGCCATGTTGAAGATGATAATGCAGCCCTGATCTACTTCCCGGCCAACAGGTGCTGCAAGTACTCCAGGAGACTGAAGTGTGTTTGCTTCAAGAGTGGTCTGGTAGTGCCGACATGGCTTGGAGTGTTTTCATCTAAGTGTACTACTAGCTCTGTGTGATTCAAAACAGTACTTCATCTATCAGAGTGATAAAAATGAGACAGACTGTAAATGAGAGAGAATGAGAAGGAGAGAGAGAGAGAGAGAGAGAGAGAGAGAGAGAGGAGAGAGAGAGAGAGAGAGAGAGAGAGAGAGAGAGAGAGGGAGAGAAGTGTCTGTTTCAAGAATGATCTGGTGGTGTCGACCTGGCTTGACAGTGTTTTCAAGTAAGTGTTACGACCAGCTCTGTGTGATTCAAAACAGTACTCCATCCATCAGAGAGATAGATAAACTGAGATACACTCTAAGTGAGACAGACAGACAGACAGATAGACAGACAGACAGACAGACAGACAGACTGACAGGCAGGCAGGCAGGCAGGCAGGCAGGCAGACAGACAGACAGACAGACAGACAGACAGACATGTGTTTGCTCCTAGAGTGTTCTGGTGGTGTCGACCTGGCTTGGAGTGCTTTCAAGTAAGTGATACCACTAGCTCGGTGTGATTCATCTGAGACAGACTCTAAGTGAGAGTGAGAGAGAAAGGGAGAGGGACAGGGGGAGAGGGAGGGAAGGACAGAGAACGAGAGAGAGAGAGAGAGAGAGAGAGAGAGAGAGAGAGAGAGAGAGAGAGAGTGTCTGTTTCAAAAGTGGGCTGGTGGGGCGACCTGGCTTAAGAGTGTTTTCAAGAAAATCGGTGTGATTCAAAACAGTACTCTATCCATCAGATAGATAGATAAACTGAGACACACTCTTAGGTGAGAGTGAGAGAGGAAGGGAGAGAGAGAGAGAGAGAGAGAACGAGACATGAATGTTCAAATGCCAGAGATTGATAGAGACATCAAGCTCTAACCAACCACACAAATGAATGAATGAATGAATGAATGAATGAATGAATGAATGAATGAATGAATGAATGAAGTTCGATCTTGCCAAAATGAGTGAATGAGAAAGAAGGGATATAACGTATTTATGCTCAACTAGGCTTTGAGCAAGAGTGCAAATAAAGGTGAATCGGCACGAAATGGCGAAGAGACCTAGAGAACAGAACAGAATTCTCAATGAACGGGAGAGTGAACTGATGAGTTATTGAATGAAGTTCCATCTTGTGGAACTGGAAAGAAAGAAAGACATAAAGAAAGAGAATGGAAAGCTTATGGGGCAAAAGTTCTCTCTCTCTCTCTCTCTCTCTCTCTCTCTCTCTCTCTCACACACACACACACACACACACACACACACACACACACATACACACGGATGAGCAATTGAAAAACTAAAGAGAAAATTAGGTTTTTCGAAGTGATCACTCAAGCTGACGTCACGCGGACGTATTCTCTTAATTAGCCTTATGTGTTTTCCAGACTTCAGCACAAAAATCCTTACAAAACTCTGAAGAGTGCAAGCCTTAAATATTTGAACAGTTACCCGGCCTGAGAATTTGGGAATCTCTAGCGATGGAAAACCATGGGAGGCAGGTAGAAAAAACTGAAGATAGCTGGGAGAAGTAAATATTAGCAGAAATATCAAATGCATGTATTTTTGTACTTTATAGATGAAATAGACTACGTTTACTTCCTTCAAAGTTGATCTTGGCAAGACGTTGTCCATAACAGACAGACAATACAGATAGCCTAGACCTACGATCTCCACAGCAACACACATCATAAAAGAAGGAATGAAAGTGTTAAGGTGTTTAATGAATCAAAATTTGTTCGGGGACAAAGCCAGACAAATCCTTTGCTTGTGATGTGCGTCTGCTTAAAAGAAGAAAAATGTAAGATATTGGGCCAAAAAAATTATACGCATTAATCAGTGCAAGGGTCAAGAGATAAAAAAAATTCGGTTACACATAAATGGTCCCGGTATTGGATAGGCAATACTGCAATAGGGTAGTGCCCTGATATAAAAATCTCAATCACCCGATTGGTAGTTACGGCGTTTTGAAGCTTTTTGACAGCATCACCCTACTTACTTCCCTTAACTACGGGTCGGCATTACTTACCGCCCCTGCGGCCAAGACGGATGAGAAGAAAAGGTGAGTAGGATGGATGTTTGGTAAATTTAGATTCACGAAGGTGAACATCAGACTAGGGTAATATTATAACAGGGTGTTTTTATGATTTTTTCGCCACTTTTTGCAGCTAAATGCCTTTTTTTTCCTCTGTGGCGTGGGAACATTGCTTGAGTACATAGTTCAGAAGGAGCGGCGGATCCAGTCATTCACAGGTAAAGGAAGGACATCTGAAAGGTGGGGAGGAAGGGTTGGAGAGAGGGCGCTTGACCTCGACACTATCAATAACAGTCATTTTTCCTTTAACATTTTCTGTTTTCGAAATCTGGATTCCTTGCATTCTTTTATAACGTGGATTGAAAACTTCATCATTAAGAATCGTGTGCAAACGTTTGCTGGGATCGATTTATCCTCGGCGAGATTATTTGCAGCCGCGAGTGCCCGCGAGCGTCAATAAACAGTCTCAAATCGAGCCTCGGATAAGTCGACCCCAGCACACGCTCGCCTAAGATTCTTTTTCTCCTTTCTCAATCTCTCGCCTAAGATTCTTTTTCTCCTTTTTCAATTTAGCAGAAAGTCTATCTTCTCTACATATTTGACACACCATTTAGTAGAAAAATATTGCATGACGATACGAATACAGGGTCAAGATTGCTTGATTTGAATATCGATCAATACATCGCATTAACACATTCATGAAAGATCGTGAACCGCATCTCCTGAACATGCACAACGAAGCGACATGTACAAAAGTAAAAAAAAGATGCATAAGAGGTTGCATGCCGTGAGCAAAGTGTACAAAGATCGGCTTAAATTGACGTCGCGTCCAGCTCAGACAATTCCTTTGATCATATTTTTTCTACAAATACTTTGCTTGGGGGAGAATAAATTGTCTCCACGCTGTGGAGCGGCGTGGCCGAATGGATGCGGCGTTAGACTCAAGATGTAAAGGTCTTGGAGTTGATTCCCGACCTTGGTTGTGTTGTAAATGCCTTGGAAAAGCATCTTAATCACATTTTCCTCAGCTTACTTGTCTGTGTAATGGGTACCTAGCCATAAGAAGTGCAAGATATTGTCAGAATACTAGTGATCAGCGCCTGTAAATGGCAGCGGCACTGTATATTCCCCAGGCAACTGAAAAAGACACAAAATGATCTGGCCTGCTTGGGGTTATAAGTCGTGTGAGCGGGTATTAGCTTAGATACGAGACTTATAAACCACAATATTATTATCTTAACTGAAATATGTCTTCTCTTCTATCTCTCTATCCCTGTCTCTCCTCCTCTCCCTCCTTTTCTATAACATACCGAACAAATTGCACAGTATCTCCCCTTCATCTCTAGCTACGCCTCTGCAGAAGGAGGATATGGACGAGGTGGGACAGTTATGACGAGAAACGGCAGGTATGTAAACATATGGGTGAAAATCTGCTTAGTAAAGACTCAGACAGCAGGCGCGATAGGACGAAGACTACACAACAGGGATAAGCGATAAAAAATTGACCGATAAATGTATACCAAAATCTTTGCCTCTTTATTATGTGTGTGTGTGTGTGTGTGTGTGTGTGTGGAGTGGGGTATACGTCGCCCCGGACGGGGGAGGGGGGTGAGAGGAGGAAGAGAGAGAGGAGGAGAATAAAGAACAGAGAAAGGAGAGAATTCACAGAGGAGGAAACTGGACGTATGGAACTGAAAGAAGACTGCAGAAGATAACGCTATCGAATTCCCCGTTATTGCAAAAGTTTACCGTTGCAAAGCCCTGTATTCCTATGGTAAGCTTACCTCACGATACGAATACCTCATAATTGAGAGTTTGCGCACTGATGGTCGGATCATACCATTGTAAGAATTACATTAGCGCACTGGTGCTGAATGCTCCATCAGCAGCGTTTGGCATGCAGAAATAATGTAATTCTTTCGATGGTAAGAGATCCCATCGTTACTGCGCAAGCTCTCGGTTCTCAGTTTCCAGCCGGTCCCCCGTGATCATGCCCTTCGACAGTAGATTTATTAAAAGTATTCAACAATCAAAGCTCTACCTTTTCTGCTTCTCTACCTGAAGGGCGGAGCGAGCACGAGAGACACNCCTCTCGCCATCCCCCTCCCCCCTCCCCCATTCTCTCTTTCTCTTTCTCACTCTCTCTCTCTCGATATAATCCCAAAAACATCATTCGTTACACACCCACACGAAATGCCTAGACGCCTACTTGATCTCAAAAGCTCCAAACCGCCATCAACAATGCCATCATCAGTGTCTGTAATATTTTCCAGCAGTTATATGACGAGCGGCACCATTGCTCAAGCAATGAAAAGCAGAACCGACCGATATAGATTAAGGATAACGATCCAGCCCTCATGCTCTTTTTGTATCAAAAGCATTGAGAATAGTTCTATTTTGATACTCCGTAATTGGTAGACATGTCGATCCTTTTCGATACCTTTAGCAATCCAGGGCTAACAAACTGTCGTCGTTTACATGGAAGTATCAAAATTCCAGAACTTGAGTTTTGATACCGACATCGGAATGGCTAGGTATCGAAAGTATCCATACTAAAATACGATAACGCTCGATACCAACCCCATATCCGGGGCTGCCAGAGGAGGGACCGACGGGTCGGGGGCGGAAAGGAATTTATTGGGATACATAACAGTCAACATCGGTTAATCGCAACTTCAAAGAAATAAGGCGGATGATTCTGTGAAGAGACAGGTGTGACAAAGCCGCGCTGTTTGTATCCAGCTGTGATATGGACAATAAATGTAAAAATGTTTTCTTAACAAGACAGCTGTGATACAGAAAAAAAAATTGAAAGAAAGCGAATTGTTATTACGCAAATTGGAATGAAGTGAAATAATGAAATTCATAAGTAGGGCGAAGAGTCAACTCGTAAGTCAATTATATAATTTAGTACCTTCATAACAACAATAAAGAACTCGAACTGCAGGAACTGCTTCAAAAGTACAGCGGAATCTATACATGACAACCACCGTTCAATTTACAGACTGTGTCGCCTTAGATGGTCGCCATATATAACTTCTTTTTTGAAGTCAAGCAGTTAACAGAAAACCCTTTCCCGTTGCGATATTTTAATTGCATGTATGGGGTTGCCTTGTGGCACCTTTAAAAAAAGACAAATGATATTCAGGGTAGACACATACATTTTTCAACTCAATGAACAGCTCTTGTACAGTGCTTTTCTGTGTATATTATTTGGGACATGTCGACATAAGAAAGAGCGCACTGGTCCCTGTTATATTAGGACAGGTGGTTACAATATGGAAGTAACATTATACAGGATATAATCCTATATCGTCCTCCAAATCCGGTTCCACAATAGGTGATCACGATTTAGAGGACGTCGCTGAACCAAATTCAATTGTACTTCCCACGGAACAAACAGCACTGACATAAATGTGCTATTCCCAGAGAAATTAAAAAAAAGAAAAATTCCACCCTGTCCTGATGGTACACGAGATTGCAAAATATTGTACTCAGAAGACGAATGTGCAAACACGAAACAAATACGGAACTGGGGAAAAGAACAGGTAAAAACCAACCGATAAACTCAACCTTAAGGAACAGATAAAAAAAAATCTTATCTCCACTGACTGACAAGATAAAAACTGGTGAAAACTCCATCTAGGAATTCTGACTGGCAACTCCAACCCCTGTATCTCCTTCTACTCTTCCAGTTTTAAGAGTGTTAAAAAAACAACAACTACAGTACAGTAGATACTAGATACGTTCTTGTTTATCACCTTCACCTCCCGCTATACAGACATACATGAATCCTTATCGGAGTCCTCTCCCTCTTTCTTCTTCACCTATCCTTTTTTTTTTCTTACACAGTCAAAAGCAACTACAATGGAGACTTTTCTGTTCATCGTCTTCACGTCTGTGTCTTTTACTTAATTTAATAAAGAAACGCAGCTCTGAAAACACAGCTAACATATTTCAACGAAAGTACGCTTATCTTTTGAAACAAACGCTTTTCATAAATTGTAACTCCATGCCTTCTCTCTCTCACTCTCTTTCTTTCTCTCTCTCTCTCTCATTCGTCACATTCAAGACGAGAAAGTTAGGCATAGCTACTTCCTCAGATCCTCTTCTCCTCCTGGAACAGTACTATCAATATTTCCCCGGTCCCTGTAGTTTCCCTGTGTTACTGTCATCAATCGTTCATCAAAATATTTTAACAGCAACCATATGAAATACGATTATGATGGAGAATGTCACTTCCTCTGGAGAGCAAATAAACAACAATGTTATTACCATACTCTTCTTCTTTCTCTCACTATTCCTATATCCTCTTCTCGCTCTATCCCTTTCTGTCTCCCATCTGCATCTCCTCCACCCTTCATCCCAGCCTTGCCCATCAATGTCATGGAACTGCTTTCATCTACAACCCAGCCACTGACATTAATCACGTGACACAGTGTGGCGTAAGAACAATAAAGAACTTGTAATACTCTATTACTGGGAATAATCATTATCATAACTGCAGACACGGTCGTCAACATCATCGTCGTCGTTCTCATCATCATCAATTCAATATCATCGTCATCATCATCATCACTACCACCATCATCACCATCATCATTTTATCGTCGCCATTATCATCATCATTTGCAATGGAAACAATTCTCTCAAACCTGGTGTTACATGAATATACTGTAATATTAAAGTTCCAGAGTTTCGGACGTAACAGTCCTTCCTTAAAGAACAAACGTACTGAACATAAAAATATCACCACAATACAGGTGAACAGGCATCATGGAGTAATAAAACGCAATGGGACCAAATACAAAACAAACGTCAGAAATAACCAACACAGGATTTGAACTCGCGACAAACATCATCATCATCATCATCATCATCATCATCATCATCATCATCATCATCCATAATTATCTTTCTTATCATAAACTTCCTCATCTCCTCCCTCTTCTCCTCTTCATCATCTGACGCAGTGATCACTATCAACATAATTATCATCAAACACAGTGGTCATCATTATAACCATTATGGCCAGTCATCATTCATGACACACAACCTACAACATCATCTTCATCATCGCCACCATCATCAACATGGCGCTATCGCTATTGCGAATAACACTAAAGAAGGAACAACGACAATGTCAAAGGATCATAGGGTAGAAAGTATTACATGCTGAACACGAACGGCAAACATGACTTTTCCGCCTGACCCGGAGACGAATGTGAGGTTCTCGCTTACCATATAAAAAACGTGAGTATTTTTCACCACAACCACCACCACCATCACCACCACTACCATCACCACCACCAACTAAGGCGGATTAAGGCAAGGACAAGATGGCCCCGCGCTTGTAGCTGTAGGAAGCCCCGGAGAGGAAAAACAATAATGGAGATATGGAAGGAAGGGGAGGGAGAGAGAGAGAGCAATAGAGAGAGAGAGAGAGAGAGAGAGAGAGAGAGAGAAAGGAGGGGGGAGGGGAAGTAGAGGAAGGTCAGAGGAACCAAAGTTCATTTTATCGAACTGAGTTTATTCCAATCAAGAACTTACGGTGTGAAAGAGGGCCCCGCATCATTCTCATGCCCACCGCTCTTCTCACCTTAAATCCGTCTCGGACTACCATCAGCAATATCATCATCATCATCAGCAGCAGCAGCAGCAGCAGCAGCAGCAGCATCAGCAGCAGCAGCAGCAGCAGCAGCAGCATTAATTGTGATCACCACGATGCAAATCAAAACAGAGCTTGTAAAGCTGTAACCCAATCTGTGAGTAGCAAGCTACAAAGAATTGTTATGAGCTGAGAGCTGAATTCCAACCCCGTCCTCCTCGTCTCCACTTCCAACTCCGTCCATCAATGCTCAAAAGCACATGATTGTCAACCCAGATTTTATCCTCGTCGAGTCCACTCAAACCGTTGTCCCTCCAAAGTGCCGTAATTATAATCCACTTGACAGATGAGGTCAAAAATAACTATAGGGTCAAGTGCCTAACTATTAAAAACAACTGACACTTCTGTCAGTTACATAGGTTCGTCCCAGTCCTCTCAAAGCTAAACAGCAAAGCAGATTCTACAGCGTGCATAAATCTGGGGCAACAAAGTTGGAAATATTGGCCTATCTAGTCAAGCTCACTGACAAAACTCCATGGCCCAGCAGAAATCCTAAAGAAGACTGCGGATTACATTCTTGAAACAGATCTACTGGTCTGTCAGAAAATACGAGAAAAGATGGAGAAGATGTGTCTCGGAAGTCATGACGCGGGCCACGTCATCAAACAATATCACTCAGTACCATGACACCACCACCGCGATCAGCAATACTATACCAATTTCAGTTCGTAGGCAAGAATTCGGGACCATTCAATGAATATTCAGATTCAGATTGTTTATAAAGAGAACATGTGTGTGCACGAAAATACTGTGCCAATATTCATTAAGATGCATAAACATTTTTAATGACAAAGAAAAGGGCCTTTAATTAACCCCATATAGAAACTGTTTTACAAAGCTGTACAATGTTCTACATTATTCTCATTTAAAAATACAGAACAGTCTACATATACATAATAATAAGAAACCCAGTATTAAACATGAGATTCATAATAAAGTCATCGCTCTGTCATCCGGTGAGAAAGGAGGTGAGAGGACATTACATGAAATGTGTATGTCTACAAAACCCGAAAATAAAACCTCAAAGAGCGGTGCCTTGTTTTCCAGATGGTAAATGAGAAACAGCCAGAGGGAAGTTCAGAAAGTGTTTCAGGAAAAAGAAGACTTTACGCCAGTGAAGAGGCAGGAAATGAGAGAGCTGGGAGCAAAATGCAGAGGAACCAAGATAATGCATAATATACCCTCGGTGCACGGAAATGATATATTTATTGAGGAATATTTAATACAGTGGTCCATTTGAATGATGAAATCAGAGAAAGACAATGAAACAGTGCACATGCAAATATAAGG
This sequence comes from Ellobium chinense, assembly GCA_033807755.1. NCBI lineage: Eukaryota > Metazoa > Mollusca > Gastropoda > Ellobiida > Ellobiidae > Ellobium > Ellobium chinense. Next base: position 1,783,637 of record JAWQUT010000081.1, on the reverse strand, counting down.
TTTCATAACATTATTTAATAGCGAAGTTCCATTATAACTGTACTAACAAAAAAAACGACGCGCGTGTGTGTATGTGTG
>JAWQUT010000081.1:1762173-1772454 GCA_033807755.1 Ellobium chinense | reverse complement strand
GGGGGAGGGAGCGGGAGAGGGAGAGAGGCCAAGGTGAGAGAAGACATACATTCAGGGATTTAACAGACTGTGCTGACCTTTGAAAATTTAATTTCAACAAACCAGCACTATCCTGAATGATTGACCACAGACTGTCACATACTGGGAACGGTGTGTCCATCTCGGTTTATGATCTACTGAGACAAGTACAAGGCTTACTGTTACAGTCACGCGCAGATAGCCTCGACAACCGTGACTGCACAAAGTATAATGCATAGCTGTGTTGTGTAATCCATATGACGGTTGGGAGAGCACTGTCGTGTTCATGTGTACGTACCTGGGAGAACATTAATATCAGTAGTGGGTTCACATTGCAGCCATAGACTCAGTAACATGAATCATGCACAAAAAAAGATAAGTCACAACATGGTAAAGAACAACGGAACAGAAGGATTTGGGGGAGGAGGGGGTGGAAGAGGTAGAGGGGGTGCAGCTCCACAAAGGAAGGGTTGCAAATAGTATTCATAATACAAGTAAGCCCTAGACTGATGCAACGAGGTGGAGTAGTGGGGGTCGAAGATATACTGTTTTCAGTCAATATTATTTAGTGATGCGAGAGAACAAATTAAAAATACTTTTAAAAAATTCACTGTGTAGTTTCTGAGACTAATCAGCAATGTCACTTTCACAGCGATGTAGATAATGTCCTTTTAAAAGTCCTTATTTAAAGCAAATGGAGTCATTTGGTATAATTTCACTCCAGCCATTTCATGAAATCAACTTCAATGCTCGGAAAGGCCATCCAACACGTATAGAGGAACAGAAATACTGTTGTTCTTATACCATGAATCGAAGTAATAAGAGCTTACAATAACAAACAATAACGTCCCGAGTTAACTGGATGAACTTCCTTGTCCTAAGAACAGTGTACTGTTCGTCTGTGTATAGAAACTAAGTCAAGTGGACGAACTCTATTAGAAGGTCGCTGCTATTTTTCATATCGTGCCTATTTTCAGATGGCTCCATGAGTCCTAGTGATGGAACAAGAGTGTATTATGTATGTGCTATTTCCGTCCTCATTAAGACTACATGACCCTATGACATCAGCGTCAGAAGATGGCCTATCAACAATGTTTCAACGCCACCTCATGTTGTTTTTATAGATACCATCAGTCACTACAACCATCACAACCACCTAGAGTATTATTATTATCCAAACACCACTGCCATACACATTGTCTGTCTGTCTGCCGGTCTGTCTGTCTGTCTGTCTGTCTGTCTGTCTGTCTGTCTGTGTCTCTCTCTCTCTCTCTCTCTCTCTCTCTCTCTCTCTCTGCATGTGTATTCTTCTTAGCTTGAAGACACAACTCAAGCCTTCTGCTGAAATAACACTCTTTGCCAAGCCCAATGACACAATCACTATCAACAACAGTGTCACCCATGGGACTCTCTCAGTGTAAGCTTGAGAGGCAAGATTCTGGGTAGAGTTAGGTGTGGGGCAGAAATAAAGCAGACAAGGAGAAACGATTAGGGACTTTCTCACGTGTGCTTTCTCTCTCCTATCCTAACTCAAGAGCATCTTGGAGAGTCAAAGGGTTTAGCTGTAGTAACTTATTCTACATACTGTGCCTTCCCTTTGAACAAAAAAAAAAAAATACAACGACTCACTTGCACACTGATGGGAGGTACAAGATCACCTTTGCCAGGAGCACCACCACCCAAGCCATCACTATCATCGCCATTTCACTCACAACTACCATTGCAGTCCATCACCACTGCGACGCCTGCAGTTCTCCGCTATCTCAAGCACCAGCCACCATTTGCTACCACCAGAAACACACAAATAATGAGCGCAGACACCAAAGGTTTAAGTACAAAATGCGCGTGCTATGCACAGGTCGCGTGAGTAATGAGTGCAATACAAGAAAAAAAAACCCTCTGCATTGCTCGTAAATACCACATCCATCATTTTCATAGGTGGCGAAACATTTTCACAAATGTGGGTGTCTTGGTGGGGCTGGAGTGCAGGGGTTACTAGTAACAAAATTTCCAATCTTACTAAGAAAGAGGGATTTGATACACATAGAAACCACTCTTTGAACGCCCGGTGTAGTAGCACTTTGAGCCTGGCTATGCCTTGCCCCTGTTCCCCCTCCCTTCCTCCCATGTCACCACATATGTCAGCATTAAATCACACATATGTTCTCACTCACACACACACACACACACACACACACANACACACACACACACACACACACACACACACACACACACACACACACACACACACACACACACACACACACACACACACACACAAAACGCTCACGATATGGCCTGTCTAGATGATTGAGGGTGAGTACTATATGCGTTATCTTTCACGGGCTGTGCACAGTACGCTCTGCCCCAAGCCTTTACAAAAAAAACTTCTCTCTGGCTGTGTGCCGTGCACTGCTCCACATATCGAGGGAGGGGAAACGAGTAAATAAATGACACGGAGAGATGCTGGAGAACCTAATGGGATGGAAAACACTTCTCAGATGGGTAGAAGGACTTTATGATGGGATAAGAAAGGGAAGAAGAAAAATCACCCGACACAGACGCCTCCGTCACTTGACTCTAGACTTAGCACATGTGTTGAAAGAACATCTCAAGTGCGTCAAAACATCAGGACGTCAGTTCGGGTAGGAATAGGGATTAACACTGCTTAGTCAGTTCAAAGGTGTCAAAACACTATCTCATGAGGGCAGGGGAAATAAAAATTCCACAGAAACAGAAGGGTGATAAAAAAAAAAAATCACCAGACAAAAGGCCTTACTGTTAAGGTAAGATGAGGTAGCTATTTGAAATGCAACAGCGCAGTTGCTGACAATTTCATTCATGGACCATCCCAGATATTATGCATACACTGTCAGACAAGCATCATAAGCGACAACTCTAGCAATCATCACTTTTGCTTTCCACTTTTCCATTGTTCGAGAAATATGACTGGTTTATAATATGGTCTGTTACATTGGTTTTCAATTGGCTGAGGCATCTTTTACTTTCAGGAGAGCGATGTGATGACGCAATCACACTCGTCTGCTTATATCAAAGCTTCTTTGGAGTTTACTACTTAAACACGGTCTAGTCGGGTGACATTCAGGCTCACCGCAAAATAAAGATCTGTACCAGTGGCCGTATGCATAAGCCTTACGTTAGTTAACGCACTGCGATAACCATGGGAAACTCCCAAAACATTAGCAGTCATGTAGACGGGATTATTTTCATTGTCTATAGGCCATCTATTCTGCAGTTTCATGTTTGCTCATTTGTACTTACAGTACCTGAGCTAAATAAACTTATTGTTATTGTTATAGTTAACGCAATTCGTTAACTAACGTATTGGATTAGGCATACGGCCACAGGAGTTGATTTACACTTATTTTCAGTTATAACTTTCTGACATATCTTGCCTTGAGCACCAGGCTATAAGGAAATGTTCTAACCCTGTACAGTTTCGGGGAAGGGGGATGGAAGAAGAGGGGGGAGGAGGAGGGAAATAGGAAGTGCAAACGAGGAGTCATGAATGGGAATTAAACTCCAAACTCCCCTTCTCCCCTCCCCCCTCCCCCACACACACACCTCACAATCCCATTACACACAGAGTTACATTGTTTGCAAGGTCGAGAAAATTTTCAAATTTCTTATATAGTAATAATAACATGGTTGCCAACTATTCAAGGGCTCCAGGCCTGAAATTTTTTTCGCCTGCCGCAGGTCAATGTAACGTGCCATACTTAGTGGCTAGGGAAATACGCCCATAAATCATACCCTCCTTTCTTACCCCCTCCCCCTGTTACATTAAATTAATAACAACAACATTTATCATTAAGAACTGGCTAGGACATTGTTTGTAGGAAACTTTCACAAGGCAAGGCTTGAAATTTTCAGATAGTGTCTTCCAAATATCAGTGACATACAATGTCCATATCATATTTATATATATATTTACATGTTGGGGAAAACCGGGGGAGGAATTCCATATGTGTGCCAGAAAGGTTTCCGCATGGAACACATCGAACCAACAACATACCCTAACCCTAACCCTTACCCTGACATTGGGTTAGGGTTATGGTTAGGGTAAGGATATGTTGTTGGTTGGGTGTGTTGCTTGAGGAAATCTTTCTGGCACACATATGGAATTCCTCCCAAAACCGGTCTAATGTTGGGTTGCATCAGCACCATTATCCGTACGAGAACATCTTGCCGCAGTGGACACACCATACCACCCCAGGTTAAAACGGCTTCTTTAGCCACTGGGCTGACGGAACCATGGCCGGCCTAAATCGTCAAGTTCTCGTCTCCACTCCCATCGCCAGGCATTGCTACATTTTGGGTCCTGTTTGTCTTTGGCAATAGCGCGTGCATCACCAAAGTTTGCATATCCTGATGGCATAATGTGGACAATCAGGCAAACGGTCACGCCTAGATCTAGACTAGAACTGCAACTGAACTAGAGCGGCGACTCAAATCGGGATGAAATTATGCAGGCCGGTTTCGATTATAGATATTATGGAATCGGCAGCCAAAATCTGTCTAGATTTCTAACTTCAGGCAACTCGATTACTACTTAGAATCTGTATGTAGTCGTCCTCGTCAGGGTGTGTCGCAAGTAAAGGGCCGCTACTCCCAGAGAGGAAAAAAAAAATGGGTTCTTCGTACGTGCCGTACTTCGCTAAATTCGCGTTGTTCACGGACAGAATATCGCATTTTCCGCCCAGTCGTGCCGGTTTTTAGACCCGGTCCGGCTTCGACCGGCCCCGCCAAGCCGGAATTCCGGCCCAGGCCGGAACAGTTGGCAACCATGGACATGGTTGCCAACTATTCAAGGGCTCCAGGCCTGAAATTTTTTTCGCCTGCCGCAGGTCAATGTAACGTGCCATACTTAGTGGCTAGGGAAATACGCCCATAAATCATACCCTTCTTTCTTACCCCCTCCCTCTGTTACATTAAATTAATAACAACAACATTTATCAACTGGCTAGGACATTGTTTGTAAGTAGGAAACTTTCACAAGGCAAGGCTTGAAATTTTCAGATAAAGTCTTCCAAATATCAGTGACATAATGTCATATCATATTTATATATATTTACATGTTGGGGAAAACCGGTCTAATGTTTGGTTGCATCAGCACCATTATCCGTACGAGAACATCTTGCCGCAGTGGACACACCATACCACCCCAGGTTAAAACGGTTTCTTTAGCCACTGGGCTGACGGGACCATGGCCGGCCTAAATCGTCAAGTTCTCGTCTCCACTCCCATCGCCGGGCACTGCTACATTTTGGGTCCTGTTTGTCTTTGGCAATAGCGCGTGCATCACCAAAGTTTGCATATCCCGATGGCATAATGTGGACAATCAGGCAAACGGTCACACCTAGATCTAGAACTGCAACTGAACTAGAGCGGCGACTCAAATCGGGATGAAATTATGCAGGCCGGTTTCGATTATAGATATTATGGAATCGGCAGCCAAAATCTGTCTAGATTTCTAACTTCAGGCAACTCGATTACTACTTAGAATCTGTATGTAGTCGTCCTCGTCAGGGTGTGTCGCAAGTAAAGGGCCGCTACTCCCAGAGAGGAAAAAAAAAATGGGTTCTTCGTACGTGCCGTACTTCGCTAAATTCGCGTTGTTCACGGACAGAATATCGTATTTTCTGCCCAGTCGTGCCGGTTTTTAGACCCGGTCCGGCTTCAACCGGCCCCGCCAAGCCGGAATTCCGGCCCAGGCCGGAACAGTTGGCAACCATGTAATAATAATAATAATGCGGTTTATGTCCGCTCGCGAGACTTCACACTATTATATAGCATCAGTAACCTTGGAAGCGTAACATTTTTATGTTTACTGTACATACCAGACAGCTACACACAAGATATGAACTGAACGTCCACTTGAACGTGACTTTCCATGCAGTCTGTATAGACTGTATGGCCAGCACACAATAAAAACTGTTTTAATGCAGTAAAGTCGACAGGATGAATAAATTTAAGGTAAACTTCGTTTAATTTACAGCTCCCTGGAAGGCATGGATAAACATGCAGGCTTAAGTAGGGGGAAATCAAAGAGACACGGCGACAAAGAAAGAAAGAAAGAAAGAAAGAACGAAGGAAAGAAAGAAAGAAAGAAAGAAAGGTAACACAAGACAAAATGCACAATTCTTCAGAAAGAAAGAAAGAAAGCTAACACATGACAAAATGCACAACTCTTAAGAAAGAAAGAAAGAAGGAAAGAAAGAAAGAAGAAAAAAAGAAAGAAAAAAAGAAAGAAAGAAAGAAAGAAAGAAAGAAAGAAAGAAAGAAAGAAAGAAAGAAAGTTAACACAAGACAAAATGCACAACTCTTAAGAAACAAAGTAAACACCAACAAAGCATAAAATGTTCAATGAAACTGAAAATGCCACGACCGGCTTTCGAATGAAGGATCACACCCAACAGAAAGCATGAAAGCAAAAGAAGGAAGAGAAAGATATTTGCTGAGCTTGAAAGTTCTAATCGAGACGCACAGCGCACATAGAACGCATACATGGCAGCCAAAGACATAAAGACGGAAGGATTGAAAAGCAAACACAAAATGAAAGATAAGAAAAAGACAGACAGAAGGAAGAAGAGAGGCAGGAACCATGAAGAAAAAAGATTCACAGAGGAGATGGAAATGATGAAAAACAACTGAAAGGNTGGGAGGGGAGAGGGGGAAGGCAGGGAGGATAAGCTAAAATAAGCCTGGTAAAAAGAGACATCAAGACACATAAAACATTGTCAATGAAATTCAGGAGGATGACTGGGGTTATTTTCGTCTCAGACCGAGATGAAGAAGAAAAGGCATGCTTACAAACAGGTGGGAGTTCACTGAATGTAAGTATAAGCTACAGGATGGGTGGACATTAGCGTTGGTTTAACACATTAACACATTTCATGAAAACCACGGTGGTTTGGAGACGGGTGGAGGGGTGGGGTTGGGAAGGGAGTTTGACAGACTCAGAATGTGAGAAACAAAAAATACGAACTGAGAAATAAAGACATCAGATCAAAGCAAAAAAATAAAACAGCGGTGGATGCAGGGTGGAAAAAAAATGCACGCTTAGACGTAGCTAGTGTATACATGCCCACAAGGAATGACGTCTTCGTGAGGGCAAGGCCGATAAGCGTCATCAAAATACAGCCTCTAAAAAAGTCCTGAGACGGAACAAATGTGCCCTTCCGTCACAAAAGACGGTATTTAAAACACAAAGAGTATCGTAACTTGAAGCTGTGCAGTAAAACGGAACACACACGAAGGACAAGGAATGAAGGTTTGGAAAAGTTTGTTGCGATAAAAAAATTCCAAATTTCAAAGGGCAGAATCCGGGCAAAGCACAATACAGTCTAATCCGTTTAGTCGCTACTTCTGCTTAAATGCAACATTTCCCGCAAAACAAGTTGCTATACAGTCAATTCCTCTGAATCAAAACTCCTCGGAAGCACGGAAAAGTTTTGATTAAAACGAACTGTGAGTATCCAGTTCCTTTATATACAAATATAATATTTTATTTTCTGGAAAATGTTGCACTTAAGCAGAAATTGCAATTATCAAAACCCGGATTAAGCAGACTCAATAGCACATCTGTATAAAGCTACTGGATAATCGCAACTTGTTTTACTCGCTTCTTTTTCCAAGCTCCAGCGCAGCTGACTGTGCAAGTACAAATAGTCTCTGTTCCTCTCTGGCAATTCCTTGCATGGTCTGCTCTAATGTAGTAATCTATACATATATCTAATCCAAATCCAAAATAAGCTCTTCCCTTCATTCCAGTGAGAAGTCATAGATCACTCTCGGTTCTGATGCATGCACAGGCATCCTGGCATCACAAGCCACGACTCAAACAATCATAAGTGCTTCTCTCCAATGTTCCATTGTCAGGGGAATATGATTGGCTGATATAGTCTGCCACATTGGCATTATTGGCCGTTATATCGTTTACTCCTGGGGACGAGATCTGATGACGCAATCACACTGTCTAGTACTTTTGCTTAAACCGGAAGTGAGCTTCATTGAAATTGACAAATTAAGAACGGTCTATTCTGTGGTAGAAAAAGATGCCTTCGAAACCACAGTGCGCAGATATACGGCTTTCTGCCGCGGTGCCATTTAACAGTTCACGCGTGCTCACATGCAGGAATGTGCTGATGAGGGAGAGGTGCCAACAGCGTGAGCAGCCGTTAAACAGAAGTGGACGCAAGAGAGAAAAAAACAAACTATATTATATACACAAAGGAAATTCAGCTAACAGGTGGGATGTCACTGTGAGGGTCGGCGACAGACGAGACAAACGCGGAATGCGTTATATCCGCTGAGACGGGTCACTTCGCCAGTTGATTTTGTTTTAGTAGTTTGTCTTCTAATGGAGGCGGATTCACATCTGTACCGTCCGCAGACACGTCTGTTATCTCTCAACAAACAATCTGACATGGGACCTAACGCTTACACTGCTGATTGTTCTTGCATGTAAAATCTACTTTATCCGGAGTTTCTACATGCGGCACGGCATATGCGTAGAATACAGGGGCTTTTAACAATGTAAAGTATGTGATAATTATATACCATGTAACTTCTCTGATAATCTTCGCTATAATCCCCAACCCCTTAAACAAAGCGCTCTCCGTTTCTCTCCTTCCTCAATATTCAATACACAGAAATATCTATCCCTCATAGCATACAAATAATATCGACGACGTTGCACGCTCAGACTGACTGAAAAACCAAAGCTATATCACCCAACGGAGTATCTTTGTTAGCCAGCCAACCTACCACAAAATCAACCCAGCCTGACAGACAAGCACGCAGGCAGACAGGCAGCCAGGCTGCCATAAAAGCAGGCAGGTAGGCAATGGCAACAGAGAGATAAAGAAACCCACCAATCTATCGACCCACCCACCCACTCACCGGTGAAGAATACCCATACTCGCAACTCACACCTACATACAAAGCCAGAAAAACATGGCTGTTAAAAACAAAGAACGACCGCACTATTGTCTTGTTTACCATTCACACCATCAGCATCGACATTAAAGACCTAACTGCGAGCCACACTCTCTCCACAGACCTAATTACTGCCAGAATTCTTGGCTTATTGAGTGCTTGAGCTTGACCCAATTCCGAAATATCTCCATTGTTATGATAATACCCTTCAGGCCCAGGCTACGTAAGGAAACGGGGCCAATAATTACAGCAGCTGAAAATATTATGTGTGTCACATTCTGAAGAAATGTATTCTCTTCCGTTATAATAATAGATATAGCTTTCACCAATATCCAGAACAGTCTGAAATAGACATAAAGGAGGGTACAAAAACCTGGTACTAAGAGTCCGACCACAACTGACAAAGCAGAGATCAGCAAGAGCGTTATTTGGTGGCAATGACCTCCAAGAGGTCTCACACAGTAAACACAAAGGAAATTGAACACATCCATTCGATGAGGCACACTTTAAATAATTAATTATTTCTTCTTCCTCAAAATAATGTAATATATATATAACTCATTCTTCACAGAATAACTGGGACACATAATGCCATACCAACTTGAGCCAAAAATGAAAAAGGTAGGAGCTGGAGGTAGATATAGAACATATCATTATTTGCTAAGTTAAATTCATATCGCTTTGACACTCGTATAGTCCGTCGTTTTCCCTTGCCCTAATTCCAGCTTACATCGCTTCCAGCAGATGTTGGTTAGTTGCAAAACCACCCTGACAGAGGAGATTTCCTAGAGTAAACATATATTAGATCTATCCCACTTATTTAGTAATAAGTATCATTTCCCCTGAGAAATTTTCTCTTGATATTGGCTGCATAATGTGCAACGTTCTGACAAAAGTTAAACTGTCTAACGTTATATCGAAAATCACTGGTTTCCCAATAATGGACCCATTTAGACTATTTAAGACGGATTCGGTCTTGAAGCCTGTCATCCTACCAGTGCTGAAAAAGACCAAGGAAAGATAAACGAGCATCTCTTCTACTACAAGGACAATAGATCGACTGTTACAAACAGTGAAGTGGATTCTGATCGATACACACTTTACACGTGGTAAAGTTAGATTACTGTGTCGAATTATTGGGCTAGCTGAATATTTAATTAACCGCGGCTGCCAACAATAACAAATTTATTAGCTGATACAGTATTAAACAGCACACACATATCAATACTTTACTTACTGTTATTGCTATTTGCATTATGCAAGATAGCTTGACGTAAGTGACGCTTGAAGATTCACAAA
>JAWQUT010000081.1:1740735-1761714 GCA_033807755.1 Ellobium chinense | reverse complement strand
AAAAAAACCCATTTAGTAGAGCTATGGTTATGCAGTGACTTTTAAATATAGAAATGCATAGCAGATCACACTGGGGAAGATATTGCGAGTACGCAAATCATGCGATTACCCGGATTGTGATTAAATGAAACTGACTGTAAATGAAAGTACTATCGAATCGTTAATTGCTGCTGCAGCTGCTACCTATGGTATGGCTCTTGCTGTTAATAAGGTGGATAGAATGATAGCTCTTGTTATCAATGCGTCAAGTGAAACGCACTGAGGATTTTTCCTTTTAATCCACCGCACTTGTGCAGATAGAACATCACTTGTAATCAGTCAAGTCCAACCAACGCTGTGCTATTATGACGCAGGTCTGGCTATTGCCACTGATAATATAGTGATACTGTCACGGTTTCCACAGTTCTGTGCATGAACACTACAGCTATCGTTATACATTGTGTACCACTGTGTGGAAGATACTTTTGTTAGACGGTGCGTTACTGTAACCACAATTTTTGGGTGTTCGCTGAGAGACAGAGAGAGACAGAGCGAGACAGAGACAGAGACAGAGAGACAGAGAGAGAAAAAAAAAGAAAGCGTAAGAGATAGAGAGAATGACACAGGGCTGAGGAAAGAGAACGTGACAAATAGCTGACGGGAGCTGCTAAAGTATATCTTTTTTCTCATAATCGAAGTAATCGAAGGTCGTACGATCCCTCGCGGCCTCACCAACACATGACAATGTAACAGATCCCCCTGAGCTCACTTATCCACAGTGAGGAACAATCATGCCCTCAGGGACAACATGTGTACAAAGGCGATCTATTCCCAGCCACCTATAGATCTATTTACCACATACAAGCAAGACTCTCATTGTGGTAGGTAGACAGAGATACTGTTGGCGCCCTTCCAGTCTTCCGGCTCTATCCACCCGCTTGTTCGTTGAGTCCAAGGACACTTAATTTAATAACAGAAGTGTATATTCATCTTCCCTGTCCAGTTCCACGACATAACGGTTCTAGATAATATGTCATCAAAATGTATGGGTACACACAAAGGCTCAAAGCCATGCCAGCACTAACATCATTTCTGAATATCGTTTCTGGTTAAGATAGTCTTGTTTCTAGTAGTATTTTACATTGTTTTTTTCTGATGATGCTATTGGGAAGAGGTATGGAAGGAGAAGGGGCACATTTTTTTTTCTGATGGGGCTATTGGGAAGAGGTATGGAAGGAGAAGGGGCACATTTTTTTTTCTGATGATGCTACTGGGAAGAGGTATGGAAGGAGAAGGGGCACATTTTTTTTTCTGATGGGGCTATTGGGAGAGGGGAAGGAGAGGGGGCGGGAGTAGATGTATGCAAATTCGATTCGATCACGCATTAACAAGGTCTCCACAACTTTCGCTGTTTAATCGAAAAGATGGTTGGAGCAATCCAATCTGAAGAACACGTAACACCAACCTAACGATATTTGTGCCTGTTCACCTTTCTACAGGTACCCTGTGCAAGTTTAGATGTAGTCTCAGCAATACACTACCGCACTCGATAAAATGTCATTTAGATTTAAAGCACTAATATGAACGCTCACCTACACTTCTAATCTTATGACACCTTATAATGTGTATTTTTCCTCTGGCTTTGGGAACCAAAACAGCTCCATGGGTGTGAAAACATTACCAGATTGAAGTGAGCAATTCGTTGTCACACTATCCCTTTCCGGTGGTAATCTCGAGGAGTATACACTTTTCCTCTGCTTTAAGATACAAATTCGAATGGTAACTCCGCCTTATCTTTTTGCATAATCCGCTATGACACACTGATGTTTGAACGCACACACTGTTTAATTACGTGCATGCATGTCAGCGAGTCCTCAATCTGGTTTTAAACATCCTCGGGCGTAACAGAAGTTTTTGCTTCCCTTGAGCTGAATTACTGCCATTCACTCCGTAAGCACTTGCTGTTTGTAAGCACTTACTTACTCGTAAGCATTTGCTTACACTTCTTCGTTGCCAGTGTGATGAGTAATCCACGTGCATTCCCTCTTAAAATCTGCCACTTCCACATTTAAGCACTATTTGTATTATCATAGGCATTTCATTTTGCCTAACCTTCCCACCTACTCAGATCAAACATTCACTGGCACTAAATTCTTTGGTTTCTTTAGGTCTGTTTCAGGACAATCTTATCTCCACCATCCACCATGTCAAAGAGTTCGGTCTTACTAAACTGAACCAGAAAGCTAGACAACACTTGTTACGGGTGTTTAATATACGATATGACCCTTGCCAGTTTTAATTTATCCGATGCACTCATCCTTAATACCTCCTGCACTTCCTCCTCACCCACACATACTCAATCTATCCTTTCATATCCCCATCTTCACAGCTGCTTCCTAATCCACTCTTTGTGATCTCAAAGACTTCTCAAGTACGGTGTGAGAATAACTCATTTCATCGGATATACTACCTCTTTAGATAACGATGGCTGATCAACAAAAAGTGAAGTAGCTGATTTGTATCATCCTCATTCAATACGTTGATCTTCCACACTTCCATACACCAAGCGGGGGAAATACACGTGTATAAACCAGTGCACTAATTTCCTCTTGTAGGGCATAGACCCTTAGCAGCTGGAGCGATCCCCTCTTATCACATATCTTGTCGGATATCATGGAAATTATTCCCCCAATTAGACGGCGAAAAAAAGGTTCATTTTATGTTTTTGTTTTTGCCTGGACCGGATCTTTGACAGGAGGGATGTTGTGGGCGACAGATGCGCGTCAACATCGCAGATGAATCAACAGTGATGTAGGTCTATGTCGGTTCGACAGCTGTTTACCATGAGGAAAGGTGATGTGATGTAAATGGCCAGTCGGCCTAAATGAAAATAAACTGATACTGAAACTGTAAAGAAATGTTATGTCTTCAAACTCCCATTTCCGCTGTTATCAACAAGCACCTGGATATCATGAACCGTTTGTGGTATCCCCTTTGTTAATTACCATCATCTGCATGTCATTCCCAAGATAGCCACCGTCTAACGCGTCCAAACTGCAAGTCTCCTACGCATTGTACACATATTCGAGAGCATCTGGCATACCTTATCAATCAGCCTATGTGAAGAGTTCATTTTGCGCCAGATACTTTATTTCAGTTCAAAGTTCAACCCTAGTAACCAGTATCCACAGCTCCTGAGTCTTCATGATACTTCTCTGTCAAACCAACAGGCCATCAAGCCAGTAAATTTCAAATTAGGTCTACATGATGTCAATGGGGCCTAATTGTTACTGTCTTAAACTTTTGCTAACACCTTTGTACAAGAAGTGGACATGGTCCGGACTTTCACAAGGAACTTGCACTTCAAGTGGTGTGACATTTCAGGTGTGCTCCGACTTAGTTCGCTGGATCAGCGATTTCGGGCTAACTGCATACTGATGAGCTAATGGTTTACTAGTTCCTGTCTGACTTGGAATCAACACTAAAGTACGCTCAGTGTATCCCGGAATCAGGCACTTGTATTTTTGTCTGCTTTCGCACTTCAGGATGAAAACCTATAATATTTGTGTTTGAAATGAGAGAGTGCGTTTGGGCATATTGACTGCTGCACCTGCTATGTTTATCAACATCACGTCCTAACTCCTTGTGGTATGTAGTATGTACTTCGTCCTCACGAATTGCTCTTAAACAAACTCTTGACTCAGGTCAATGTCACCGCACCCTCTGATTCGTTTTTTCTCGTTTTTTGCTTCGACTCCCTTCTCAGTTATATCCTCAACCGAGGGCATCTTCCCCCATGCACTTGGGATTAGCAGGACTATATTGCAAGAAATGTGGATAAACATTCCAACAAAGAAAAGGTAGTGCCGCGTAGATCCCCTTTGTACCAAGGCTGATTACCCCCTCGGGCACTCATCAATTACAAAAACATATCGGCGGAGCAAGCAGGAAAATTGAGTTCTCAGGGCAGTGCTGCCATTCTCAGCGTATGCTTTTAACCTATATCGTGGGTGATTTTTTACCTATATTATCCTCTGTGTGAGAGGTGTTTTAATAAAATTGTGTTTTTAAAAGTAAATGTTTTCATGTCAACATATTAAACTGTCACACAAACTAAGTAACGAGATTACATTGTAGCCTAACTGGTTCTGTTATTTTATACTAGATCTGTATGGGCTAAATTAGCTTTTTGAGCAGACCCTCTCCCCCAGTCTTACTTTCATTTCTGACCTTATATATTTTTTTTTGAACCTTTGTTCTTGGGCCTAAGGAATCCGGAAAGTGGAAAGAGGAAGACTACGGAGAAGAGTCAATTAAATGTAAGTCTTCAGATCGAAAATAGGCTTACACTTGGCTGTTAACCGCAAGTCGGCACAAAGCTAAATGTTTTTCATGTCCTAGTGAAATCAACTAACAGGGGAAAAAATCTATACACAAACTCAGTGGAACAAACCCGGTTTTTTTTTTCCAGTGCAAACACGGAGAACAAGCATTTTATCCTACTTTTCCTCTTATTTCAAGGTTTTACCTGTATGCAATCTCTACAACTTACAAAATGTCATTTTTACCATAGGATAGGGTAAAATCCTCATGAGTGGCAACCCTGCCTCAGGGACAGTAAACAAGAGATCACTGAGAAAAGAAGATCAGAGAGCCCTGGATTCTTTTCTCTCTCTCTCTCTCTCTCTCTCTCTCTCTCTCTCTCTCTGTCTGTGTGTGTTTCCTGCGTTCAGACTTTCCTGCATATACCAATCTCGCTGGTCTTTGTAAGTGCGTGAGACAGTGTCATTTGATGAGTGTGCACAGGTATGAGAGATGAGTTGTGGAAAAGGTGAGGTGGCAGGCAGCTCGGGTACGATAATGGGTGTGTACTCTGGTATTTAACAGTATACTCCTTACACAGACTGTTTTCTCCATGGTAAATTAAACGGTCGAATTAACCCCTGTACGCGTGCCCATTCGGCGTTTTTCTTTCTCTATCCCAAGCGCTATCTTACTGCGGGTATGAAAGTTGAAGCTAACATCATGGCAAAAACATCATCCCTCCTCTTCAAAACAAAAAGCCACGAAAGTTTTGAAATGATATCCAGTCATCCATCCAACTCATTCCAATCCAGTCCTCAGAATATCCAAACTTTTAATGACTACCTGCTGCTAAGGATAGAGAGCTCTCAGTTTTCAGAGATTTCTTGAACTGTACTACCTCAGGGTAAGCAAGCAGGGCAAGAAAGTATATGTCTACATTAAGCATAAAAAGAATGCATTAGGAGGAGTCGGTCATTAATCTGGACCAAGCTACAAAGACAAATTACAGGGATATGAAGCAGGACAGGATTCTTGAGATTAACTAGGGCTGGGGTGTGCATTTCAAGAAATTTTGAGAACCCTTGATCTCAACTGATACGTCTCGACTGTTCTGCGTCTAGAGTGCATCTTCTCGACTTTGTCGAGACGTCTAAAAAGTGACTTCTAAATCCGGTATAAGTAGTCTAGTCCAACAGAAGTGGCCCCTGCAGCTGTCTAAACCAACAATTTACTGTAGCCGTACAACTGTCAGCACTGACAGCGGCCTTTCGAAACAGTTTTCTATAAGTCTATAATGATATTGGTAACACCCTCCACCCCATCTCCACTTTGCCCATTCTGATAATACCCTCCTCTTTCACAGTGATGTTCATACTAAGAATGGTACCTCTCCCCTCCCATCTTCTTTCCCACGGTTGCCAATTGGGAATTGTGGTAATCCTTCACTTTCCCTTCGGCTGTCTCTCCTGGGAGTCAGTGATGGGACTGTACATGAATTTCTATGAATCGTCAAACTAAATCTTCAAACTATGAGTAATTCTATTCAGATTCTGATACGTATGCTGGATAGGCATTTCGATACTTTTCGATACATATCGATACTTTCGACAATCTTAATGTTCTCGATCCTTCCGATATCTTTGATTTGCGCTGATGGGATCGACAGCTACTGTGGTATTAAGGATCAGAAGAGGACTGTTCCGATACCTTCTGATGTACTGTATTTAAATACAGCTATGCTATGCACTGAGGAGATCGATAACTCATTTGAGGCTAAAGATCGGAAAAGATTTGAGGCTAAATTAATTTCGAAACTTCCGAAAACGAATCGAATTCTGAGTATCGATACTTCGTCACGATAATGGCCACGTTACTGGGAGTGGTATCCTCACCCCAGAGCTAGTCCATTCCCACTGTGTGTCGCTCGCCGACGTTTGTTGCAACGGTAAACTATTAAGACTACAGTTTCTGACACTCTGCCAACCCAATTCAATCTGTGGTACTCATAATAATGTTAATGTCTGGGTTTGTTTAGTTTGCAGCCACCGGTTCGGTCGGTTCGTTGTCTTCCTACCACAATATCCCCACATTCCACTAGATATATGCGTGAGCTCACACTCAAATCTTGGCACGTTCGCAATGTAGATTTAGTGAACGTACCGAGCGATTTGAGCGGGACCCAGAATGACTACTTTCTTGCGTATAAAAGCTACCGAAACACATATTTTATTAATTATGATTTGAGTGTTGAAATAAACATGGGCAAAAAGCTCATAAAAGAGGCAATCGTATCATTCGATTGCCGGTATTGTTCAAGATTACTGAAACTGTTTTATCTGTCTCTTAAAAATCCCGAAGTTCCAAAAGGTATACGTGAGTTGGCTGAGTAATTTGGGGCGATTCAGTTAAAGAGAAATAGTCATTGCAAAAAGCCCATTTTCTAAAACAAACAGGACAGATTCAGAGCAATGATGAATATTCCATATATCTGCAAATAAATCTCGAATTCGATTCCTGCTGAAGAAATCATACCCTTTTCACCAGCGTTAGAACAGGGAATGTTTGGATCGTATTTTCACAACCTAGACTCAACATTACTGGATTTTGGTTTTCACGCTCCCTGTAACAACGATTTTAAAAGAAACTCTGCATCTCCCCTCTCACCCTCTCTTTCCATGATCATCATAGCCGACCGACCTTTCCAATAACATGCCTTCCCGCTCCCATTCTCCTTCTTTTGGACAGCTTTCATGAAGGTAAATAATCTACGCCGCTTTCTCACAATCCGGATAAACGCAACTTCCGCTGCAACATTTTCCACTTTCCAGAATTTATGTTTCTATATAAGTCACTGAATACTTGCATCTTCGTTTAATGGCAATCTTTCTGTATGCCTAAGGAGTTGCGGTTAAGCGAAGTCGACAGTGTACGTACGAGCCAAAGTACAATGGTCAACAGCAAGATGTGTACTCTGCATTTATTGACATACACGAAGTGCGCTCACAATGTCGTCGGGAACGAATGCTGAACACGCAGATCTAGCAAACGTGAGTACCCCTGGGGTATGCGAGTACACAAATCGATGGACAAATCAATCTATCAGCTGCCCAGGTAATCGAGGCCATCCATCCATCAAACTGATCAGTTCAAAAAATAAGTAAGGGCATGTAGGAAACGCAGGGTCAAAATTTAGCATCAAGCACCAATGTGATGTTTAAGTCTGTGGTATGAAGAAACATTTTACTGCCACGTTTCATAACCGCGAGCTAAGCAAACAACTTAAGTCTACGCACAAATATGCTGCTAACATCTTTACTGAGATACATACATTGATAGGCTCACTATTAAATTTTGACGATTTAGGCAGGTGTCAATAAAGGGTGGTCACATTAGCCTCAAGCCTTTTAGTCAAACGGCGATTTAAAAAAAAAAAACAACTTTGGATTTCCAACAAACTCTGGCACAAAGTTCTGAAGTCGTTGGTTGCAAACCTTAACGTCATAAGCCACTATCAAATGATTACCACTTTTGTGACGGGTCAGTTACAAGAAAAATGGAACATGACCAGCGACTCTCGGATTCCTACACAGGGCTAGTGGCTAGCGGTTAAAGACTTTCTGCTCTTTCTCTATTTTAGCCTTTTTTTTAGGATGGCTTATTAACTGCACTAGACAGTTTGCGGATTATCCTTTCTCTGTGCTTCAAATTTTTCATTGCTGATTACTCGTCCAGAATGATTTTTTCCTGATAACTTTCTGCTTTCTACTTTCTCTATGTGGACACCGGCCTCGCATACCTCCAAAAGCCACCTGACAAAAGGCAAATAACAACTGCTGTTCTTATAACTGAACGCAAAAGAAAAAAAAAAGAAAAACCAAACGATTTGTATGTATTGGTCTAGATACGTTCACGCAATTCTTTTGGTCACGTTCTTTCGGATGCCAGATACTGCTCCTCTAGACGTATCAGTGATATACAGTTAACCCGATATTCCAAGGTCTGCACATCTTGCACGCCAGAAAAAAAATTAAAAAATGAGAGATGAAATACAGCCAAAGAATGAAGTCTTCGTCACAAGTGGTATCCAGAGCTGACTTTCAGTCTGATCCAAACTGGCATGATGCTCAATACGGCTAAGTCCGAGTTCAGTAAATCAGGAGTGGACCCGCACTCTTAATGACTTCCTCTCTTACCTCGGATTTCTAGAACAGGAAAGGCAAAATGGACAGAGTGTCCTAGAACTGGACGGCTAAATAGGACGCCTCAAGGAGTCTGCTCAGGCGAAAACATTCCACGTGATTTGATTTGTGCCAACTTCGACACGTTCTCACCCGTTCTACTGAGTTCTGTATTCTTTACAACGACAAACTAAGACAGCTGACTGGGAAAAAAGCATTTCATACTGATCAGGGACTTCTGGTCCTGCTGTACAGAACTTCTCTCTTCCTCTCCTTCTTCTTTTTCTTCTTCTTCCTCCGCTGCTTCAGCGATACTATGTCTTCTGTCTCTCCTATTTTCGAGCTAAAATCAAATTACAGTCGAACAAGGATACTTCAAATTCTTCAGGACCATCTCATTTTGTTGGAGTTTACCGAATTTCGAGAAGTTTCGAAGTGAAGAGCTAGTGTAAAAAATAAATTCGAATCTGAAAGGTTTATTGGAGGGCACTTTGATTTCAACTTACACGTGTTCTAGGTATTGCTACTCGAATATAAATCACATTCACAAACTTTATTCTCAAAAAAAAAAAAAAGCCTGTCTCCCTATTTCCGACATTCCAGATTTCACATAAATGCCCCTCCCCTCCCCGCAGCCCACCATCCCCTACATCTCCCAAACAAATCCTTTCTCTCTTTCACCTCCGGACCGGTCACAAAGGGCGATCACCGGTTGATGACCACTGCCCAAAGTGCAGCCGTCAAACTCAATTTATCGTGAGCACACAGCGCACTAAAACTGTGGCCAGGTGAGTCGGTAATATTTCGCATGGAGCAATGTGCACGTCATCCTGGCATACCTGCCCCAGACAAAGAGTGCACTTGACGCTCAGCGGCGGAGCAGAGCTAGTCTGGCGTGACCTGCCGATTTTCGTGATACGTGTCGTATATGATTACTTTCGGGTCAATATTATCAAGGTGGTCTCATCTTAACTACATGGAACTACAGACGAGTCCAGTGAAGCATTATTTCTGCTTCACATATTTTCCCCGATATCCCAGGGAATTTACAGCAAATAAAAAGAAAAAAATCACTAGCCTGAAATTTCAGTTTCTCTGAAAGGAAGGAGAAAAGCTACATCATGACAGATCTTTTCATAGATGACTAGCCCTTCCCCTTATATTCAGTCTCCGCCTTTGACAACGCCTATCATACTAATGTAGTAAATAGGAGTGGCGAGACCAAGGGTAATGAGCGTGGCAATCATACTGGCATGCTATGGTAAAATTATGAAGGACATGTAATTCTACACAACATTCGCACCACATCTACGCTACCATTAATCATATCACAAGGTCAGGACTCTAGAAAAGGGACCTGAGTGAACGTGGGAAGAGAAACAATAAGAGCAATAAAAGCAGCACTAGATTAAAGGCACATTGTTGTGATAGAGGTCATTCATTCCACTTTCTGTTAGCCTGATGCCGACCTTGCATGTGCATACAAAGGTTGAATACATTGTTAAGGGAAAGCGAATTGAGTGACCCCTGTCGCAAGCAGAGGCTCACAGCACCCAGGTGCCTTTACTCTATAACATCTGTAATGTTCAAAAGTCTAGACGGGTTGGTGGATGGCGCAATAAAGTAAATAAACTGAAAACACCACAGAAGAGAATAAAGGCAAGCATGCATACGCGTACATACATGTAGATCTACAGATGACGAGTTGTTTCGACAGGAGATGTAGCAATTCAAAGGAACGAACTTTTTTTTTTCTAGAGGCATAAGATAAATAGCCAACATTTAAAATGCTCTTGGGAATTGTGACTTTCTGAACATATATGTGCATTCAATTATCATCATCAATCTGGGGGAAAGATGCAATGATTTTAGTTTGAGGCTCTAGGCTTTCTCATGCAGGCAATGAATAGTGCGCCGTTTGGAATACAGTCTCATCGAGGTACTGGAATTGCATTGTTTGATGATCCTGCGTCCGAGGAAAAAGCTTAGTAAAATCTACTTGTTCACATTCTACCTGTCCAGTTACAAAATGCAAGCTTTTACACGTTGCAACATGCGCACTGTCATACTGCATACTTCATCAAAAAATTTCGGCACTCTTGCCTTCGCGCTGCAGGAATGAAGGGTGACAGAGAGCTTTCGAGGGTCCACTACACAGTAACCCTTCCAGGCATTCGTAGGTACTTCGGCATAATATTTGCTTCCATTTAAAAAAAAACAACAAAAACCCATAACATGGAATGCCAGAACACTGATTCTGTATAATTATATTCTTCGAGACTTCTTAGCAGCACACTGACATCTTGGTCACACGAGCTTGTGCCAACACAAATTTACACGAGCATATTTTTTTACTCCCAGAAGGTAAGGCATCATGGGTGCTTAAGTTACCCAAAATCTTCAGAGTGAAGATGGGACAGAGGCATTCATGGGTGAGATAGGACCCATACTTTTCACTACATGATAATCTTGTGATTTATCGAACCTATCATAGAGGCATTTATGGATATTTTTCTGCATTACGTTTTATATAGCAAAATAAAAAAAAAATGTGAACAACTTAAGCATTACAACCTCCTCAGGCAGCCAATATCCAATGCCCGGAAAAGGCTGATAGCCAACAATGCTACTACATGTAATTTCTGCCTTTTGACTGACTGTGTCGACATTCCCTATCCAACCCCATCGAGACATCCCGGATCGTGAACATTTATAATTCATACTCAGGCCACTTTGCGTGGCTCCAACAAGCAAGGCTTGATTTACGCTCAACAAGCTTGAATATGTCACGTTCAGAACCACAGCAAAAAAGCAAAGAGCACCAACAACAACAAAAAAAAAGTCCCCGCAAAGCCAAAGTCAAGGCCTTGTGGGACCACCTGTCGAGAAGGCAGGCGCTATGAATGTCTAACACAATATTAGCAAGAAGGCATGGGGCATGACTGAAGATGCCAGACTGTCTACGGGGCGGAAAAGAGAGAATGCTTTCCTCTCATCTTCATGATCATCATCCAACACTATTTATCTCTGAATCCGACAGTCTGTACGTATGTGGGAATGGGACCTCCCACCATGGCAAACCGCTGACTCACTCGACTCGGCCTTGATACCTGCACACAGTGGGACCTCAGGAACTCGATTTGTAGTGAACCAGCCCTGAACTGTGGTGTTCAAGTGCTTCTGAGATTCGTTCCGGACTGGCCGAATCCCTTAGCGTACCTTTTTGATAAGCCCACATCGCGTTTATTTCGGGAACATAAAGCTCGAATTAATAATATCCATCAGTCGAAAATGTCTCAACAGAGGACTGTTATCCTGCTGGGATGAAACCATTTTTGGAATTGCTCCCCTTGTATCAATCCTCTGGCTTCTCTTTCTGGTTCTAGAGGTGTGAGGATATCACCTTCATGGACAGGCCCCTTGATAATTCGGATGATGGATCTGCTGGAGTCATCCAAGAACTCAACACGGACCTGTGCACACTGTCACTATGAGTCAGTGCGACCGAGCACTTTCAATACTTCGGCTAATCTCATAATTTTATCCACATTGATTTCCTGTTTGCGAGTAAACGAAAAAAACAAAACAAAACAAAACAAAACAACAAAGGATCCCGAGGCTGTGCCAAAAGCTTCTTACACTGTATAGTCTTTAGGGATCACAGGTGTAACTAAGATATGCTGCTGACCCGTGTCGGGGTCTGGAAGGACCCTGACTACTGCTGCTCGCATGAACCTTGCAAGAATACTCTCTCTCTCTCTCTCTCTCTCTCTCTCTCTCTCTCTCTCTCTCTCTCAAAGTCCCATTTGTATACTGTCTGACTGTCTCCCTCTATGTCTATGTCTTTGCTTGTCTGTCTGCCTGCCCTTCTGCCTGCTTACCTGCCCCCTCACCCGTCCGCCTCCTCGATATCCTGATTCCGACGACACTGTCGGTACCACTTCTCCTCACTCTAAGAAGAGCGGTTGGCCTTGGAGATGAGATAAATCATATTCATACCACGGCAGGCTACACCGCAGCACAGACACTTGATGCATAATATCGTCGCAGCTCTTCCTGTTTTTACATGCCTTGTTATCTTCACACCGCTGTGTTTGCCCTCAACGAGCATTCCTTTTGTTATCACATTCTTTCTCTTCTTAACCAATTATTGGCAACAATATTGTAACAGAAGAGAAGAAAACATGAGCGCTATCATCTGACACGTCCGAGAAATCATATGTATATGGCAGGGGCGTCAGGGGCCAGCACGGATTGCTTAGACAGGGTCGGGGCGGGGTTGGCCGGGAAGTGATTCAGGTCAGGTTAAGTGCAAGTGAGACAAAAAGGCTAGTGAAAGAAAGAAAGAAAGAAAGAAAGAAAGAAAGAAAGAAAGAAAGAAAGAAAGAAAGGTGAGATTCGAACCCCGACCTCCATGGCAGCATATATCATCTCAGCGCTTTCCAAATCAGGATAACTCAGTCTATCAACAAATAGAGGTACAGCATATCATGCACTTGCCCGCCAATTCCTTCCTCTCCCCTCCCCCCCCCCCCCCCCCCCNCAACACACACACACAAAATCCCCCAATCCCTTCTACTTTTCAGAAAGTTTCTTAATACTGGCAGCAGGAAATTTGAAATATTAAACAAATCAGCAATCACAACAATAATATTTCCTTTATCCACAAACATTCTGCTCTTCCTGTCGAATAACATTTTATCCTGACTTACGCTTTCAGGATCTCTTTGAAGTCAGAAAATGCGAGAAAACGTACGAAATCTTTTAGTCTAGGCCATAAAGGCCTTCTTCTCGCGTGGGAATCTTGCAGTATGATTTGCAGTACCAACTACTGTGACCATAATGACCTTTGCGTTTTGAGGTGAAAGGTCAAAGCACTTCTACTTCCAAAGATCGGGGTAATATATCTTTCTGGGATCTTCAGTTGTGCTGTCTCGTCATGAAAAAGTGTGTGTTATGTTAAACGGTACTCCTACCGTGGTGCTTAGCTTTAGTCAAACTAACAGACAACATACTGTATGAGTATAGCTAACAGATGATTCTACTTTCATCTCTGTGGCGTTGTTCCTACAATATGGGAATCTAATATAGAACAAGTGGTCCAGCTTCCACCTCTCCCCCTACACCCCCCTCCATCTTTTAACCATCAACGTAACGGAAGTGATAGTACTTCGCCTACCGCATGTAAAGTGATTCGCACTTAAAGAACGGGAAGACTAAGCAACATTAAAAAAGTGCATCGTTCTTAATATGACAGTGAAATGCTGAAGTTGGAATTCAGATTTTGCCAGAATAATTCAAGCTCATTTTAGATGTTTTGATTGTGTCTGAGGGTAGTAACGGAAATGATGGTATCCAGATAATCTAAATTTAAGTTTGAAATTTACGGTCGGGCATATAAAACCTATGGAGAAAGTGGGTGTAAAGGCTTCGTGTCTGACGTGACCTTCATAACTGGGTCAGCCCCGCATGCCATACCGTAACCGAGTCTCAACCGCTCCAGCACCATCACCATCACTGACAACATCATCTTCAACATTTCTAAAGTAACTAAGAAGCAAAGAGATCTTTCGGCAGCAACAATCTCAATGCCTAAACTCAAAGCGCCCATAGACGGTCAAGCATAGCATCAGACATCAATTAGAATTCGCAGTGGTACAGACCGAGCAAAATGTCTCGCATCCTCTTACATTGCACTAAGAATGATGCAAGCAAATGAATGTACAGCCCCATCAAAAACAGCAACCCACCACGATCAACATCAACAGGGCCTATTCCACTCTCATAATACTTGGTTTCTGGTTCACGGTAAGCTCGTGCAAATTTTATAATATATTCAAAAGGACACCAACCGCCAAAGCCAAAGGCACAGAGGCCTGCGACAGCTGTAAATCAGCTCCAGCCATGCACCCGACGGCTCACGCTCTTTTATGTCCAGAAACAGATCAAAAGGGTGTAGCGTGTCTGTGACTGTGAGTGAGCACCATTAGAACAGGTTCATTGCCGGGCCACTCATGTCACAGCTTATCGCTGACACCGCCGTGCGTACCGCACATGCACGCGCAAAGCCTTACTGTAAAAAATCAAATCCCGTGACGGCACCACGAGCATGCCGTTGAATGTTCTCTAAAGCGTCATTATTCTGCAGTAAATTACAACTATTCTCTTTGAGTTATTTATAATTGAGAGCTTGCGCATTAACGATGGAATCTCTTACCATCGTAAGAATTACATTAGTGAATCGGTGCTGAATGCACCCTTCGTAGCGTTCAACATGCAGAGTTAATGTAATTTTTACCATGGTATGAGACTCCATGCTTAATGCGTAAGTTCTCAAATAACGTCCTGTGGTGTGCAAACAGTCCTGTAAGTCACCTCTCATTATAGTGAGTTACTGGAATGTTGCCTCGCCAACGATGCCAGCAAGCTCAAAGAAGAAAGAATTTCAAATTTTATTGCCAATTTGTTCATGAATAAAAGGCGAATACTACCAACCATTCACCCCTTTCCTCCGCTCCTCCCACCCCATCCCATTCTCAATAAAAGCGTTGTCTGGAATGGGAGTTATTTGGAGAGGCCGGAGAAGCGGGGGGGACGGGGGTGTCCACACAACCAGACACGAATGATTCGCATGTGTATCTATGGAAGAGAATCATGCATCGTTCTAACGAGTGCAGATCATAGTTTTCAACTTGGCTTTGTTATGCCC
This sequence comes from Ellobium chinense, assembly GCA_033807755.1. Lineage (NCBI taxonomy): Eukaryota > Metazoa > Mollusca > Gastropoda > Ellobiida > Ellobiidae > Ellobium > Ellobium chinense. The sequence continues at coordinate 1,746,543 of JAWQUT010000081.1, read as the reverse complement.
TTGAGTTACTGCCAGGATCCCTGTGACTAAGCCACAGAGGCACATTCAAAACCATTGCTCATTATTGTGACCGAACCTCCAAAAAGCGCAGCGTCCGGAGCTGATGCGGTAAAAGAAAAACAATCTCAATCAAATTTCCATATTCTTTGCAGACAATACATGCGAGCACACGAAAGAGTTGATCTAATATTCCGTTGCGTGGAAAATTCCCCAGGGTGAGATAATTCACCTTTCCGGAAAGCTTAACAAACAAACAAAAATTTCCCTGTGGCTGAACTAAGCCAGCCAACACCCATTTTTTTTTTTTGGTTTGCTACGCAGCTCCGTTTCCCAATCACAACGCTCTTCTACCAAAAGCTACATGTACAAGTATAGGCAGTACTTAGTTATTCAAGCTTTTGTGCATCACTGTCATGCCATGGCAGATATCGCACTGTCTGTCCCGGTTGACTGATTAGGAAAGATGTATTATGTGAAGTCAAGTCAGTCGCCTTTGATTCAGAGCTGTCATATCGACAAGATGTTCATTTAGCAACATCTTCAACACTTGCTTACATGACCCCTCCCAAATCTCTCTTCCCCACCAATCAAAGGTTAAAAAAAACCCCAAAAAAACGCGGGATTGTCAGCAGCCTACACACAATATCCTGTGATCTACTCGACTTCCTTAATGAAACAGAAAATCAAAAGGAGAACGTTCATCGGCTGCCATGAAAATGACAGAAAAAAAGGCATACCGCTGAAACCAAAGAGCTAATCGCTGTTAAGTGGTCCACTGCTTATCACCAGACCCGTTTTGATGTTGTTTAGAAGTGGTCAAAACATTGAACACATGCAAAATTTCAGCTCAAAATATTGAGTTTTGAATTTTTAAACTGAATTTTTGAAATTTCAATGCCAAAAAAAAAAAAAATCATTAAAAAAAAAACTGCTGCCAAGTCAATATTTGAGATTTTGTACCTTTGAAAGTAAAAGTCCCGCAGATCTGATAGCTGGTAACCTGCTTCAGTTTTTATCACAGATTACATAACCAGAATTAAAACATTTGTGGCTTATCAACTTTTGAAGTTAGCTGCCCCTGAAAATGGCTCCGTGAGAGGGACAATAATTGAAATTCTACGGTTTTTATATCTAAAAACATGTCGTTTCAAATTGTTTAACAGGAAATTAGTGCGCCTGAAGTGGAAACAGTCGGAACTTGTAGACAATGACGTCATAAATGGCTGATAAACAAAGTCTTAAACCAGAAATCCATTAAAAAAGTTAACTCACTTCATGTAACGTTTTACCTCACAGAATATCTGTGGGACTGAATTTTAGGGAGGGAAAAAAGGGGTATTTACTGTACATACTTTGTGTACACGAGGCACACACCAGTGCCATCTTAACTGGACATCACTTGATAAATGAGTAGCTGAGAGAAAGTCTGCACTTTGAACTCCTGCATGCCACAGATGGTAATGGCGGATGGTCGGGTGCAATCACGCTCTCCCTCTCTCATAATCCCTCTAACCAAGTATGCATACGTACTAAAATGGGAAATGGTAAATCCATAGGAGATTACAGATCAAACTCCTAGATAAGTAACTCAGAAAACAGAACTGAACGAAAGGTTTGGGGAGGGGGGAGGGGGAGAGAGAAAGGGTGGAGAGACCCAAAAACATCAATAAAGTAACTTCGGATGAAGTGTAAGAAACCGGTTTAATGGGAGCTCCCCGCTGGTCGACAACAGACAGTTAAATATTAATCTCTCTCATTTCTCTCGTCCCACCCACTCAGTGTTACCGATGTGGTTGTAAACTTAAAAAAAAACCCAACTATGACAAGAAAGATCATAAAAAAAACCCAAAAAACAACTAGATTGCAAACAGCTGCACTGGTAGCTAAAGGTACAGTAATAAAGAACGGGTTACAAGTGATAAGAGAGAGAGAGAGAGAGAGAGAGAGAGAGAGAGAGAGAGAGAGAGAGAGAGAGAGAGAGAGAGAGAGAGAGACAGAGAGACAGAGAGAGAGAGACAGAGATAGAGACAGAGACAGAGACAGAGATACGTACCCAAAAGCGAGCGAACGAGCGAACGGACGGACGGACGGACGGACACGCGAATGGAAGGAAATACAGACAAAACAAAAAGACGGACACTATTAAAACTATCTCTCTGCTAAATGGGCTGAACGCCTATAATCCTGGTTTCTGCCTCGTGCTCAACTTGACCCAATAAGGGAGACATCACCGTTGTTATGAATTTAAATCCCCACTCCCTTCTCCCACAGGATATTTAGAATGACAGTGGTGGGCAGCATCGTATCCGAAACTCGTTCATTACCATGCTTACGCATTTCGAGTCAGTATCGGAAGTATCGAAAGTATCCACTGTATGGCAAGTATCTAAAGTATTAAACTAATTTCGATCCTCCTCCGATTCTGAGTTTACCAAGTCCTAATCTCCTCACTGCAACGCCCAGGGGTATCAAAATGTATCGAAATCAATTTCGATCCTATTCCGATCCTTAAGTCTCAAACCAGCTTCTGGTCTCCTCATTGCAAAAGTCTAGCGGTATCAACAACAGACATCAAAAGTATCGGAAGTATTGGTACTAATTATCAGAACGGAAATAGAATCAAGAGAGCTGAGTATCGTAACATTTAAATATTCAGGTATCGGTCCATCCGTACAGAATAACAATCTGAGCCATTTACGTCATTCCAAGGCTGTTCTCGCCCAATTTATGAGGTTCATCTTTGTGCATAAAAGCTCTATCTCTAAAATCGAGACAAGCCATGTCACCATTTGCCTCTAAGAATTAAGAATGTCAACGACTCCATTAACACCCGCCCTCTCAAAAAGAAAAATTTGACATTTTATTGCCATTCCCACTCGTTTCCGGACATCTCATATATAAACATGGAACATGCAGAGTGCCAGTGCTGTTATTATGCGTGTCGATGATTTTTTTTTCCCTTCTTTTTGATTTTAATTTTTTTCTTCATATTCTACATAATATTTTCTCAAGTTTTTTGTTCAATTCGTATTATGGGCTCCGTCGTTTTTTATTTTTTTTTAAGAAGTTTTCTCTGGAGGGTTTTGAAACCTTAAACTTCATTAGTGCAGGATTGGAGGCAGGAAACCCGTAGAAAAGACTGGGAAGATAGTGAAATGAGCGACGGGTGAAGGATATATCCATGCGAAACGATAATGAACTTGCCAATGCATAATGCATGATGTGCGGGTGTTTTTGGGTGTTTTTTTTTTTTTTGCAGCTTTTGTTAGGCAAGTTATCATGAATACAGTAGCTGTTCATCTAAAATCAAATATAAAACGAGAAAAATACTGACGAACCTACACAATGGAGGAATGGACGCGTAATACACATATCTGTGTGTATTACGCTTCCAAATTATTCCCGAAAACACATAATATTATATGAACTGACTCACAGAAAGTCATGTCGGCGATCCTAGCCAAACACCGGGTGTGCAGAAAAAAAACAACCCAAAAAACTTTACTTTATTCAAAGTCAACTAACTTCAAAACTTTCTGGAAAACTGAAATTAAACTTCGGGCAATTTAACAGACACATGTAGACCATTCCTGCATATAATTTCATTAACGGAGGTGGCATACTAGCTGTGATTGATGTACGTTTTTGATTGTTTGACTGTGACATAAACCATGCCATTTAGATTTTTAAAATGTGCAGCATAAACAATTTCCATCTGTTAATGTGTGCTAACTTTCAACTGGATGCAGTGTGAATTCCTGAATGTAACAAACTTTGAACCCAAAACTCCCTGAAGGTATGAAAATGCCAATAGCACCTGAAATAAAAATATGCAATTTTAAATAGTTCCTATAAAATCAGGAAACTGGTCATGGGGAGGAGGGAAAGGGGTTGGATTTTAATTTCAAAGGCTTAGATAGGTGAAAATACATGTGTAGACTCAGAATAGGTGAGGCTGAGCCACTCAAGTATAACATCTGTCGTTGGTGCTAGATGGGTAAGGTTACCCTGTTTACTGAGTGAAAAGACCTAAAATATTAGGTAGCCTGCTTCACTGCCTAAGTTATCAAAATCTAACTGGTTTAGGGGCATTTTACTTTGTGTCGAAATTTGGAAGAAGAGCTAAACATGTTTGGAAAGTATTTTGGCATGGGACCCCTGGCTAAGTTAATGAGAGGTGTAAACCTTGTATAGCCAATAGTGAAAAAAAACCAACACTGGCATCTTCATACCTGAAGTGATCTCATCGACTGTAAGTCAAAGCAGGTGATTCTGTTCTTACGCTCGAGACCCATAAGTTCGTTGCGGGGGAGGGGAGGGGGAAGGGTGTATGTCAGTCAACATGAAATGAACAACTGCACACGCGCGCGCGCGCTTTTTTACACACACACACAGACACACACACACACAGGCATACACGCACACAAACAAACAAAAAGTAACAAACAAACCACACGGAATTAGCAGCCTCAAGCGACTTCAACGGCGTACAGTGACGTTTATTTGTAAGCCTTGGATCCACGTGGGAAAAAGATCAACGAAGGCAACATATTGTGCATAAAGCAAAAAAAAAAAAATGGGTCATTAGCAGCTTTGCGTTACAGACGTCAGCCAAGAAGTTGGTTGAGCTTCCGCTTCCGAGAGGAAACCTTTTCAAACGGTTTTGGGATAGAAGTAGAAGAAAATAAAAGAGACAGGCCAAGAACGATTGTTCTCTGAGAAACTCAGGCTGCGAAGCCAACAGATTCGTGCACTGTTTGCTAAAGAATAAGACCTCATTTGCACTGCTTTGGAAAGGGAACGGGGAAGACAGAGTCACTGGGAATACTCGACAAGAAAAAGAGAAAATGAGTTGATAAAGAGATAGAGAGAAAGGCAGAGAGTGAGAGTGAGAGAGAGAGAGAGAGAGAGAGAGAGAGAGAGAGAACAATGAAACCAAATGAAGATTTTCCTGACAGACTTAACATGGAGAGTTACGAGCTTGCGTATTACGATGGGATCTCTTATCATAATAAAAATTATATTAGTGCATCGGTGCTAAATATACGCTTAGTAGCGTTCAATATGCAGGATTAAGTTTATTCTTCCGATAGTAAGAGATCCCGTCATTAATGTGTAAGCTCTGAAATGACAATGCCATCCGCAAAACACATGTCTTTCCAACTCTCCGTCCATCACTACCTTCCTCCCTCCCATGGGCTGACTTTTTAAATGGAAGCTGTTATAAAAAGTCATTTGCAAAGCCCATGTCCGTCCCTCCCTTCCTCCATTCATCCATCCCTTCCTCTCTTGGGAATCTCCTCTAATGAAAGCTGTAATGAAGCTGACAGGGAGAGGTAGAAAGAGTGAGAGAAAGAGAGATAAAAAAGAGAGAGAGAGAGAGACGCACACACAGAGAGAGGCAGAATGAGGAAGAGAGGGGAGAGAGAGAGGGAGGGAGGGAGGAAGAGTGAAGAAAGAGATGAAACATCAGTTTGTACTTTGCAAGAAGATAGCCAATGCTGTTATCACAGCAATTACTGACTCTAAGATACCCTAAGAAGCATACAAACAATTCCAGCAGAACGTTCATCAACTAAGCCAATTTCTGACCTGAAAATCTCTGACTCTACAACATTCAGTTTCGCTTTATATTTTAAGAATACGTTAATTCCTGACAGATAAAGAACAAGATAATTCCTTAATAGAAACGACCAAAGCTAACTGTTATAAATTTAAAGCTTTTCATAGACTTGTGTACCTGACGTAGCAGTCTGTTGAATTGCCCATACACGGTTTGCAGCCTCTACAATGCAGAGTGAGTCTACT